>OZ023149.1:9145469-9155955 GCA_963675895.2 Styela plicata
GCAATCACACACGGACGGCGCGTTCTGTAAGTGACCCATACTTTTAAAAAGCCGTTTACATTAAATGTCCCCGACTAGATGGTGATTTTACCACTGAGTTGCGCGGACCCGTGTAGCGAAATATTAGAATAGCCTATTATATGATCCTTCTCTAATGTCTTTAAGTCGTAAATGTTCAAAAATAACATTTCAAGCTATTGATAACGATTTCGAATTCATAAAGTAATTACTATCAATTTCAGATTCCTCAAACTTGTGCATTAACTGGAAATATTCTTTGCAGAATTGAACCGCTGTAATGTACTGCTGATACGTAGGGCAATTCTAAAGCTGGCACCTCCTGACCAAGATACATTTAAAAATAGTTTTCCGATTAATACGAACATGCTCAGGATGTTTTTTAAAAAAAATATTTTCGTCCACTGTGCTGAATGGAATAAAATAAAGGAATTTCTATGATTCTTTTTATTTTTGTAAAAAAATTATCCATTTTATTTGTGTAAATGCAAAAATTAAGTTTATAATATCCAATTACAAAATACTCAGTCTTTATGATCAATACATATACTTGGTCAAAAGTCGAAAACCTAGTCCTTTTTTATTTCAGGCAATGGTAAAGCAGGGAGGGAAATTTTCAGGAAGGCCAAATAATTTCATTTTGGATTCTATAACAAATCGTAAAGGAATTTTCGGAACTGATTTCAGCCCTGAATGGAAAAAGCTAAGAAAATTTGGATTCGATTCTTTGTATGGGTAGGTGCCCGTGTGTTTGCAGTAACGTTTCCGCTGAGGTTCACTAAAATGTGACGGTACGAGAATCAGAGCATATAGGACCCATAAAACTGCTATCCAGTCAGAAAAAGTTGCTAAAACATGCTCTGTTAAGTATGGGTCACTGATGGATAGTGCTGCCAAGGCGCGGTCCACATGATTGACGAAATAAAATTTCTGACAGTTTATTATTGTTAAATATGAGGAAAGTATTATTGAATACTATACACCGTCACAAAAAGTACAGTTCATTCGTAGTGATTGCATATTTCCAAATTTTGAAACTGCCATGATCATGAGATTATATGGTGCCAAAAAGGGTATGTTCATGGACGACTCCTTGGTGCATTCCATCAACAGCCCAAAAACCTCATCGACTTGAAGTGTAATATATATTCGAAGTCGTTGCGCATAATGACGACGTCTAACAGCAATAAACAGCAATATATTTTTCTACCGAAATCTATACAAATAATTCTTTTGAGCCGAAAAGCAACATCTTAGCGATTCACAAAAACAAGAAATTAAGGAAGATAGATATATTTAGGCACTTGAAATTTAGTCGTAAAATGTCCGTATTCACGACGCAAGAGTAGAATTATTATCCAAAAACTTGGGAAGACAACTAAGGCAAATATCGACGAAGCTATTCCTAAATTTTGATTAAGCCCCCAATATAATTATAGTATGTGGATGTGCAGTTTCAGGATTAATTGATTTTTTTTAGGAATGGTGTTGGAACGGAAAATTATGAACAAAATATTATTGAAGAAGCATCTCTGTTGATTGAAAACCTCATTACACAAGCGAAGAACATATTTCAGGTGATATTGGCTACTAAATCGATAAAAAAAATGACAAGGTATGTGCAATGTGGTGGAAGATACGAAAATTAGATTTCGTTGATGACGAGCATCTTTCATGCACGTTCAAGCTTTAAATATCGTATACAATAAATATTTTAAATGAAAACAGTGTAGTATAATTTACTATGTCAAAATAATGAAAATGTACAACTTAGATAGCTGAACCCTGAAGCAACGAACAAACCTGGTCATTATCGCTTTCATATGTATTTTTGCAGTTCAAGATAACACTGGCAGTTTGCAACATTGTGAGCCGGTTCATTTTCGGATCAAGATTTGATTACAACGACAAGAGATTCAATGACATCCTGAAAACTACACAAAAAGTGTAAAGTTTTTGTTTATTGATGAATTACTGTGAAGAAGGTTGAAAGTAACACCTAGAACTTAAAAATACTAAATTAAAAAAATGAGAAGCATATCTGTTCCTATTGTATTGTGTATTTCTTTTATCTAAAAACTGAAATAGCGGATCATTATCAGCGAAAAGCACTGATTTGTTTTAAATTATTTACTGAGATAAATATTACGATATGTCAAAACTTGGATTAAAATATCGTTGATCGCATGATATATTTTCTAGATTTTATGATTGCCCTGAAGCCAGGGTGTGTCCATAATGTCGCTCGCTCCAGAACTCCGATATTTTCCTCCAAGCCATTGAAAATGATCTCAAAGAAGTGGAAGTACAAAGAAGTAAGATCAAAAAATTATTTTTTCAAATATACACATCTATTTCAAAAATTATAGCCGCATATAGCATATCTGAATCCAATAAAGTTGCAAGAGCGTTTCTTTTGGTAAATTTCAGTTTGAGACCTCATTTTAATCCCCGTATAATGGTTGTTTGACGATATAGTTGTTACCAGAGTTTTCTTTTCTTTCCTTTTATATTTAAACTTTTCTGTTCATGCGTAATACCATAAAATTACCACACACTACCTATAGGTAGCAAGAGACAAGACAACTTATATTCTCAAAATAATTTCTCCTAATAATTACGCAAATTTTCGTGAACTATTTCTCGGTTCCGAATCTTGCGTTTTACTGTGTCCCGGGCATAACATACATGCGTAACATGACTGGATCTATCCTTGGCCTACTGAAATCAACTAAATCAAACAACAAACGAATTGACTATCGCGAGCTACATTGTCAGCAACTTATGGAGTGATTGAGTTGTGAGGTATATTACAAGTTTAATCTATCTACTCACGCGATGGTCATGCAATGGCAATAAATTATCTATTAATAATGCCAAAAAAGACCTAATAGGTAAAAAATGGTAAACTAACTTATTCATTAAAATTAAAAGGCGGCAGGACAGACATCTATCTGCTATCAATCATTTGCCGGACAATTTGAAGTCATGGAGGCTTTCATATACGTCTGAGGCGGTTAGAGATTTCAAAAACGTTACTGCGATTCACTGACGATCACCAGCAATACTCATAATATATTATTAGGAAGTACTAGAAAGTCTCGAAAGGAGATTCTATAAATGTATCCCAGGAGCAACGAGTTGGAACATTTCCATCGTCGATTGTCTCAGGTGCTGCCTGGAATAGTGGGTTATAACTTTTTAAAAAATAGAATAATAATATCTTTGTGATAAACCAAAAAACTTTAAAATGTATCACAAAGAATTAACGTATAATGTTTACGAAACTAACCAATACAAAAATCGGATAGCTATGGTATCCTCCACAAGGAAGATCACAAGAAAAATAATAACTAAACGTTTTCCTTAGATCGTCCCTAGTATTATCATTGTTTCACAGAATCACTTCGAGGAGCAAGCGTTCTGCCGCTCACGCATCAGATTTTTAATGAAAACTCACATCAGAGACTATATCGTTGACATTCTATTAAGAAATAAAGAGGAGAGCGGAGACAGATGATTCGCAAAGTTATAATGTAACAATAGAAAGCTCTGACTTTTTTGCGTTATTAACTATCTACAACTAGTAATTCATACTATAATATAAAATATATTACATAATTTCTGCCTAATCTATGCGGCCAACAAGGACTGTTTCCTTCTATCTAGCGTTTCTTTCCATTACTGATCGCGGGTACTTTCTCACTTTATGTCCAAATGTGCATGGATTTAGAACTTTGTCATGAATGGTACATGAATGAACAAGTCATTTACTCAGTTAAATTAATCTCATTTTGTCTATCTGATATCGTCCTTAAAAATCGGCCTATACACCCCTAGAAAATACCTCTAATACCTGACAAAAGGAAGTTATTTTGCTACTGTTCTTTCCAACTTTATTATTTTTAAGTTTTAAACCCTGATGTGCTCTACTAATCTACCGAACCAAATAAACGGCACTCTACTTCAGGGCCCCCAGATCTATACACTACAAAGGAACTGAAAAAACACGATATGGGAAAAGTCGCTGGGAGTGCATCGCGATGTGTTATAACGCTCTTAACAAAATAATGCATATCGGATCTACTGACGTCATTAAAACAAAGTAATCGGCAGGTATAAAAAATATTTAAAGCTGGCTTAAGATCTATATCTGGCTTTTAGCTGAATATCCACAATAGAGATCTCGCTCTAAGAATAAACAGCTGCAATTAAGCGGTAATACTAGAACTGTGATACAAATCATTTTAAAAATTTATAAGTTGAGTGTACATACATAAGAATATGACTAGGTTTTCAAATTAAATTACCAATATTTTTGTGTTGATTAAGAGGGAAAATCTGGTTCAGTACGAGACCAAAGGATCTCAAATGAACGCGATAGTCCGGTACTGTACATGCCCAACACATTATGTTGGATGATATCGTGTTTCGCTCATTATACCTGTGCAACAGGAAAAAATATAACGGAGGAGGTGTTGAAAACCTTTGAGAGTAAAACAATTCTTGCATGGCGGCGACCTTTACTTCTCAGAACCTTTGTTGAGCGTTTAATGACACTATTCTTCACATAAGGTTTTTTAATTATTCGAGTTTGCTTTTGGCCTTTCTGGTTAGACCAGTCCCTTCAACCTAATCTAGATCACTCTCGAGTTTTATCAAGTTTCAGAGGGCTGATCGGTACAAATATTGAGGATTTCTAAGCACAAAAAGCCAACCTATACTCTCTAAACACATTGTCAGGTCCACATTGGATCGTCTGTAATGACTCACATCCAAAAGAATAACGAGATTACCGATTATACCAGCGTGGTCTATTTGTGATTCATCAGCTTCTTTCCCCAATCGATACTCACAATTGGACTGATACTATTTACCAAAACTCGAATAATTTAACTTTGCAAATTTCTTTTTTAAAATGTAACGTATTTCCTATAAAGAAAACACATAGTATCTTGTAAATTAAAAGTCGCAATTTTTTTTAATTTGATAAATGACATATATGGACAAGGATAAATGTATAGTGTTTGACTAAAACTGTATACAAAAAGATAAAAAAGTATGGCTTTCGCTTTTATTATCGCCGCTAATAATGCCTTTTAACCATTGTACTTTACGAGGAGGCATTTCTGAGTCTAAGTAGCTCTTTCCATTGAGAATTTTTATTAGGGACGAAATCACCAGTTAAGGGGGGGGAAAGAAGGTCTTCGGGAAAGGGGGGGTCTCCACGTCCACTTTACTTAGGATACGAACGAAGCCCCTTGCTTGTTTTAATTTCGAGACAAGACAACGATGCCTCACGGTAAAACGTCGGCCTCCTTTTGACATCTGTTTATCACAAGACCAATACTTAAACAAAATGCGTTTTGACCTGGACTTAGCATTCTCACTTTTTCAATTACAGGCAAAAAATGGATACACTCGTCAATTGTATGCAAAGGAGGTTATGCCTTTCACCTGCGCAATTCATTCCAGAAACAATTGCGTCAAACAACTTGGCTCCGGCTCCACTCGGCGTGGCGCACAAAAAGAACGTATGAAAGGACAGTTGTAAATTACTGGAATACACATGATTCCAAGAGAACAACTAACGGTGGGTATAATTATCGTTCCAAGCATCCTGCGATAGCTTTATGTTTTCAATCTGATGAAAAAATAAATTTGTTGAGAGAAAATCTATAATGACATCACAGGAAAATTGATGGACATAGCTGGCAGCTTCTTTTGATTATGGTGTGGAGGATGTAAACGTCTTTCAAGTTTTCTCGATATGATTATTTTACGGTCCCAGTACTTTTGAAGTTAATAATATCCTAACTACCGAAGAAGATAATGAAATTTTCCCCAATTTTTATGTTTTTTTGCCGTACTTAAAAAGTCATTATGTTGTCTGTTAATTAATGCTTCGTCACTTTTTTTCAATTGAAATTCCCTTCTAAGCAACAGCTGCTCGATAAATACACATATATATATCACTATACACACCAAACACGGTGATCTATTTTAAGAAAATTTGTTCACCCTCAGGCTTTCTACAAACTGGGGGGTCGAACAAAGAGACAAACTCAGCTCCAAATCTTCACACAAAATCCTATCACAAACCTTCAATTTTGTACAAATTTAACTTTGAGCCCATGTACCCTTGTGAGTTTCGAATAAAAACCCGGGTGAGATTGAAACTGCAGTACAGATAATAACGCAATGTTATTTCGCCATGGCGAAAAGAAAATGACGAATCAGTGACACTGATTGAAAGGGCCTCATTTAAGTATTTATAAGAACTTATCGTAATTTAAAAGTCAACTAACGTATTGAGTATCCTATTTTATTTAGATTGTTATGCAAAAATTGAGGCTGCACACATCACAGAT
This sequence comes from Styela plicata, assembly GCA_963675895.2. Classification (NCBI taxonomy): domain Eukaryota; kingdom Metazoa; phylum Chordata; class Ascidiacea; order Stolidobranchia; family Styelidae; genus Styela; species Styela plicata. Next base: position 9,151,859 of record OZ023149.1, read on the forward strand.
CCCTCACCTAATCCCCCAATCCAAGTGCATTTTTACCAGACAAGTACTTTCCTTAGACGGAAGAAGGGGAGATACGTTTAATCAAATCGCGGTGATTACCTCTTTCTCCAGTGGGACCGAGACCGTGCCCGTAATGAACTCTAGCGTAATGACGGAGGTGTTTATAGTATACCTAAGCCGCCTAAATGTGCAGAAAGTAACAAACATTATTCCCGATTCACGGAACGCAACCTCTGACCAGGATTTGACAAGGGATACTTCACATCAGGCTCACATACTACTGAACTACCGCTGAGTTTTTTAGTCATTTTAAAAGGGCCGTCTGAACAAAATTATATCATTAACGGAAATCCCTGACAAAAAGTACGTTCCGACCTAAACTTTTTTTGAACATTTTCACAAGACCCCAAACGCACTATTAAGCGCAATCTAGATTGACACTCCGTAACATAATATTTAGTGTACTAAGATATACCTCCTTTAGCCTACCTACAGGAGTGACATTATACACAATTACAAAATTCTCACCTCCTTGCGTTTATTTCATGGGGCACTTCTTTAGGCGGGCCTATGTCGATTTCTTGCGACATCAACAAGTTACAACACAGAGGTATAGCCCCTTAAAAATTACTCTTACGTACAAAAAATACTTCGTGCAATAGGCAAAACAAAATTTGCGCACAATCCGTGAGCAATGGTATTAAAATCCAAAATAGTTCTATTGTATCTTGGGCACAGCGCCCATAATTATGTGTTTTTAAGCAAAACCCCGAATCAAACTCTCTCCTTTTGCGTTTCTAGCGGTGCGGAACACTTTCTTATTTTTTAGTTGAAATAATTTCTTGTCTCACATATTTTTATGTCTTTCTCAAGATTTGCTTAAATAGGGCGTTATGTCGACAAAGCGTTGAGAATCAACTTCGAGCTACGTATCTTTCTCTGATCGTCCTGTCATGGATTCTAATCTTGTGAGGGGTAATCATATGCGAGAGGTATCTTCCACGCCTCGGGTAGATCGCGAAAGAGCTGCCTACGGCTTCCTCCACAAACCAACTCCCTGCACAGGTAAATGAGAGAAGACGTACATAACCAAGTTAGGCTAATCATACTCAGTCGCCTTCTAGGCGTGTATCGCGGCAAATTCTTTTCAAACTTGCGTAGTTGTTCACAAATATCTTAAGGAAGCTCTGCATCTCATCCTGTTCGCAAAAATTTTGTATATTCGTGAAAACAACAAATTTATCAACAGCAAAATATCACAGCAAAACACTACTGACTCAGCCCAAGACTAGAATTATTTATTTATATCGATAGCGACACTCATGGCAAACCTATCTATGACGCCATAGTCATTTGACTCTTGCAAGTGTAACATCACAATGTGTGGCAAATCAATAATAAAGAATGCTAAATACACAATATTAAGAAACCTTCATCGTGATAATGTGGTCAAATGACCCTCAATTGAACCATTAAATAATATTTTTGGCTGCTTTCGATTATTAATTTTCAGAAAATATCCGGATAAAAGAGCAGTAAATTTAACCAGGGATTATTGCCAGAAATGATTCTATCTAACAAGCATTGTTATAAAGGTATCAAAAACCATATTTCTTTCATTGTTATAGATATAACTGTTGAATAACTGTTATAAATGTTTTTGGTGACGTATATTGTGGTATTCACCCTTTTTTAGATTGAAGGTTTATGTATTGCGTAAATTATGTATTGATAACCTTGCCCAACTGAACAATTTGATTTTGTCAATCATGCGTCACAGACCTAGCCAATCATGAGTTCTTGCCAAAACATATTTAGGCAATTTTTTTTTTAACTGAGGAGCCATGTTTGGATATAATTTATTGGGCATGTTGTTGATAACCGATTTAATCTTGTTCTTTTCATAACTATTTTTTATTTCTATGTATTTCTTACCACAATTTTAACTTCGGGCGCGCTATAAAATGTTTCAAACTTCAGCCTGTCACTTTTTTAATATTTAACAAGTATGATCATGCTTATGAATCTTATATTGTTGAGATTTGAACTGGAATTAAAGATACATGAGTGCATGAGGGAAGCGCTTGATGATTAATGAGAGTTTATTCTAAGGTTTTTAGGTTAGTAAGGTTTTTAATGTTGTTTACCAAATACTAATTTGTGACATATCTTACTATCTCATGGGCCATATCTTAGTCACTTATCTTAGTTTGTGACACGATTAAAAATTGGGTAAAATTGACCTTGGAAATGGAAATCCAATATCGACAATTAATTATACAAGTCTATTTTTGCATATATTTATTTATTAGAAAAATTCCATCGCACGGCGCGTTTTTTTTATGATAAGTCGTTTTTAAGCTTATGAATTAGCTGATGTGCTGTAAATTGACCCCGCTATTTATTCGCGGATTAGAATCAAAAATTTCTTTATGTACCGCTGTCGAATACCCATTCAATCGGCGCCACTTCCTCTCTTCCTACGTTACCGCAAAATATTTACTTGTTTTCTTTGCCTTTGGAATTGTGCCTTTTCAGTCGAAAATCGCTCTATTCGTATATAGAGCTCAAAACTAACAACTTTCACTTACAATATGGTAATGCCAGATTCCGAAATGTTCCCTGCTTTTCGCATTGTTTTTTTAGGAGCTCTTTTATACAGAGGAATATGAATACTGTAAAGATGAAGCTTCACTTTTTGTATTTTTTACAAATGCTCAAAAGACTTTGGTTCTGAATACTAGTGGTGCATAAATTTGGTGTATTTTGATGGAACACTCGATGAACTTAGAAAGCTTGAGCCAGACGTGCACCCCAGAAAATGGTGATTCTCTTGGTGGACTCATAATTCTGAAATCTCACTGAGAGCACGTGGTAAACTTGATATAATTAAAACACTTGTTGATAATTGAAACTTGATGCTCTAGCGCACTCGGTACACCGCAAACAATGATGGTGAACTTGGTGAACAACATGCACTTGTCCCATTTGAAGCACTTGTTGATTCCTAGGGGATTACTGGAGGTACCTTACAAACATTGGCGGGACAGGTGCCAAACGGGGCAAGAGCCAAACCGATACCTCTTTCTCAACAACATATTTGCCTGCCAATTTATTCTACAACCACCTCCACTAACTCGTCAAGCTGAACCCTCACATACTTGCCGGAGTAGAGGATTGTAATTATCATATATGGATTGGTTTAAGTGGGTGAGCAAACACATACTTGATATAGCAAATTCCTTTTCAATATATTTCACTCCAAGGGCATTCGTTGGATTAGGCTATTTCACAAAATAATAAATTAAACTGTTACAAACCAAAAATTGTCACCAGAAACATTTTATAACAAGTTATTCAACAGTTATATCTATAACAATGAAAGAAATATGGTTTTTGATACCTTTATAACAATGCTTGTTAGATAGAATCATTTCTTGGCAATAATCCCTGGTTAAATTTACTGCTCTTTTATCCGGATATTTTCTGAAAATTAATAATCGAAAGCAGCCAAAAATATTATTTAATGGTTCAATTGAGGGTCATTTCACCACATTATCACGATGAAGGTTTCTTAATATTGTGTATTTAGCATTCTTTATTATTGATTTGCCACACATTGTGATGTTACACTTGCAAGAGTCAAATGACTATGGCGTCATAGATAGGTTTGCCATGAGTGTCGCTATCGATATAATAAATATTCTAGTCTTGGGCTGAGTCAGTAGTGTTTTGCTGTGATATTTTGCTGTTGATAAATTTGTTGTTTTCACGAATATACAAAATTTTTGCGAAGAGGATGAGATGCAGAGCTTCCTTAAGATATTTGTGAACAACTACGCAAGTTTGAAAAGAATTTGCCGCGATACACGCCTAGAAGGCGACTGAGTATGATTAGCCTAACTTGGTTATTCTAGATTGGGGTTCTAGACACTTCATCTGACAGCATCAAAGTGTGCTTTAAAAAGGGAACGGAGTTACTGCTGACATTAATTTAAAAGTCAGCAAACAATATTTCAATGGCTAAAATACAAAATATCGGCGAATTTGATGTTAAGAGTGAAAAATGGAATTTTATGTTGAGAGACTTGAACTAT
>OZ023149.1:9174137-9284709 GCA_963675895.2 Styela plicata
TGTATTCCCCTGGGTACAACTCTACTGGGTGATATTATTCTATTATCATGGGAGAGGTGTGTAATCCTATCGAGTATGCTAACCTTCTAGGTGCAAATCCTACTGAACAAAATACTCCTGGGTGTAATTAACAATGTGTGTAATACGCTGTGGATGAAATTTGTCCTGGGTTATTATAACAAGGACTGCAGCTCAACTGGTTGCAAAACCACTGTGCATTCAACGACCATCATATTTAATTTTTATCTACGCTCTGATAAAAACGCTTGTAAATTTACTGTTCATTTGCATCATCCCTAATATTTCAAAAATTGTAGTCGTATTGGATGCCGAATTATGGAATTTTAATATTTATCGATTAGCACAACTATCGAAGAACGACGAATTTTTATTGCTTTTTGCTGCAGTGTTAGTAATCAATATTCCAGGGTTTTCAACTGATATTTCAATTTGCTATGCTTCAAAAGGAAGGTTGCGCTAATTTTCCCGTACATTTAATACATCTCATACATTCAGTACGTTCAGTACGTTCAGTACGTTCAGTACGTTCAGTACGTTCAGTACGTTCAGTACATCTAGTACATCATCACAGGAGAGGGTGCAATTATACCGAGTGCAATCCTATTGAATAAAAAATTCCACTTGGTGCTATACTACTGGGTGTAATTAAATGGGTGTGCAATGCGCTGTGGGTTAAATTGTCTTGGGTGTAATATAACAAGAATGCAGTTTAACTGGTTGCAAGCCATTGAGTGCAATTCACGGTAACCATATTTATTTTATAGTTTGATAAGCAGTGAATTTAGCTTTCATTAATTATTTATTATTTAATTTTCCGCTGATATTTCAATTTGTTATGCTTTATAAAAGCTAATTTGCTCTAAATTTTCCCGTACATCCAGTACATCCCGTACGTCCAGTAAATCCTGTACGTCTCGTACTTCCTGTTCATCCAGTACGTCCGGGTTAAGTTCTGTACTTCAGCAATGACGGAAACAACTTTGAGACCATCAGTACGGTGACTTCTAAAAGATATAGTTCTTTCGAATACATATGTGTCGTCTCTAAGGTGATGCGATTTGACTTAAAATGGAAAATTGAATTAGTCTAGATCCCTAGAAGTTGCAAGTGCGTACATTGCATTGGGTATGATATGTGTGTTGGGTAAGGGGGATTTCAATACGACGACCAACTCAAAGATGTCTGGCGATTCGGATTTATTCTTTGATGTTAGTTTGGATTTGGAGCGTGGATCGCCAATTAAATTGTCCCCAATTAGAATTAAAACTCTTACTGTTAAAGATTAAAACGGCGAGAAAGAAGTAGGGAGAAGAGCAGTGAGAAAGTCGAGGAGTGGGAGGGTGCGAAATTGACTACGTTTCGTGACGCGAAATCATGCGGCACGGTAATCAGATAGTTTTCCATAACTCGCAGCTCCGCTCGGCTCGTTTTTCATTCTCTTCATCCCGACGCAAGAGTTTGTTTACGTTGTGCTCCCAATTATTTCGTCATCGTAAATTCCCCCGGGATCTGAGATAAGGACGGGAATTGTTCTAATAAACAAACGCTGTGTTCAGCGTTTCGGGTGGTTGGATGGGCGCAGCAATACGGCAAGGCTGGTAGTACGGTACGGTTACGGTACGAAGTTCGGTACGGTACGATTGAATTTTCCGGTACGATAGTACGGTACGATTCATTTTTTCAATTTTCGTACTTGGTACGGTACGGTACGAAGTTCGGTATTTATTTCGTACCGTACCGTACCGTTACTATTTTTCGTACCTTCGCAATACACTTTATCCTTCTCAAATTAATTCAAAAAAATAATTTCATTAAACATCTATGCCGTTTCATAACGGGGCGCTGATAATATAAATTGTGTCTATGAAAGAATTTTTTAACTGAAGGGCAATTTTAAAATGATTAAAAGCGGCGCAGGCATGGTAATAAAAATGCCACTGATTCACATGAGGTGATTAGATGAGCTATGTCGTATATCGGTTTTAACTGCAGTGGCGTAAAACTTTGTGATAGGCGGCTGATTTATGACGTCTTAATCTGAATGCATTTTTTCTGTAATAACGTAAAGTTGTGATAGCCCAATTAAAAATCGACAAGATAAGCAGCATTCATAATACTAAAAAGCACGGTGTAGTTTTCTGAATATATCGTTAGCATCGCCTATGTAAAAATTTATGTAAAATTTCACAATGGCGTAGGAAGCACTGCCCGAATATACCAACTACAGTGGCGGATCAAGAAAAATATTTAGGGCGGCACATTTTTTCCGACAGGCAAACATAGGCTTTCAAATTTCCAAAAAGATTAGGGTGCCGGAGGCGCGCAAAATTTTATGAAGAACGAAACAAAAATACATGTTTTTATGAGTGAAATAAACATTACACGACAGGGAAAATATACCTAAGCGCCGGAAAGCCCGCTGAAATTTTGTGAATATTGAATAAAATTTCTCACTTTAAAGGCTAAATGGTACGAAATATACATAAATTATTCGGGGAAAAATATTGCGCAACACAGGCGCGCCAAAATTTCATGCAAATTAAATTAAAAACTCTCTCTCCCCCCTGACCAACTATGCAACTAAGTTAACCAGTAACCAACGCTATTACGTTTTGTTTGTACTCTGACACGCACAAGTATATTTTCAGAGCAGTAACATCAGAATATAAAAGATATATTCAGGCTGTTTTGAGTTGAGTGTTATATGATGCTCATCTTAATTAGAAGATATATTTTGTAAAAACAGCAAAAGTCACGATATAGACAACGAGGCATGTCGGGAATACGTCTGTATGGTATTAAAAAAAAATAGCATTATTCAGTAATGTGAAAAGAGCGTAAATTGTACCAGAAAAAAGCAGATGCAAAAATACACAATGATAATGTTCTTATAACCATGCCTTTGAATGAGACCGCTCGAAACCCATGCGTGATGCACAACGACATTCTTTTGTCGAGAGAGAAATTTCTTGTGACGACCGCAATGCTGCTAATATGCTAAATATTGCTTCATGTCAGACTTTTCGCGAAAACTGTGCTCATCCTACCACTATTTATCACTACCGGTCTACCATTCTCATATTATGCACAATGTGAACAATGATATTGGGATGACATATGCTTAGTTACGTCCATGTTTTACTGTGATGGATTTTAAACCAGATCGCATAAAACTGCATCACTTTGATGTAAGATGTTGGTGACGTTTCTTTGCGGTGGCCAGATCTTACAAATAAAGCTGATTTGGACATTGGCAGTTGGTACGGTACGAAATAGCTACCCAGCGAATCGTACCTGTTTTCGTACTAGTACGAAATTTAGTACGATAAATGAAAAATATTAATCGAACTTAATTTCGTACTGGTACGAAGTTCGGTACGATGTACGGAAAAAATAATATCGTACGGTACGGTACGGAAAATTTTCGAAAGGTACGGATGGTACGAAGTTCGGTACGAAATTATTTTGCTGGTTCGAAGTACGATAAAAATTTCGTACCGTACCCGTACTGCCACCCTTGCAATACGGTACGAGGAGTGGGAGGGTACGAAATTGACCGCGTTTCGTGGCGCGAGATCATGCGGCAAGGTAATCAAATAGTTAATATGAATTCGCAACTCCGCTCGATGTTTTTGATTCTCTTCATCCCGACGTAAGAGTCGTTTAAGTTGTAATCCCAATTATTTCGTCATTGTAAATTTCCCCGGGATTTGAGATATGGACGGGAATCGTTTTTGTAAACAAACGTTGTGTTCAGCCATTTCGCGTTTCGGGATTGTGCTGTGTGTTATGCTGGATTAAACGGCTCATTGTTGGTTGGTTTTGGTTGAGCAGATAGATGGTTGAATGAACGCTACAATACGGTATTTTTTCAAAAATTTTTACTCATACAGCTGTGATATATATTGCGTTCTGCCAAGGACAAGGTTTGTTAATGCGACGCATTAACTATTATGCAAACTTCATTGTTTTGTACGGAAAAAATATAGAATCTCTTTGCAAGAATGAGCAGTTGGAAATGTTTGACCAGAATCCATGACTCTCAATCTGCAGCCACAGCCGTAGTTCATGAACACTAAACAGGAAATTATCTATTGCATATTTTCCTTTAGAATGCTTAATGATATGAGAAACAGTCAGACTACAATAAGATTTGGCGTGTTCAGACAACTGAAGTCTTCATTCATCAGATTTTTTATAATGGTAATAGTTAATTTTGCTATGGAACAAGGTAAAAGCTTTTCCATTTATTTGTTTATGTTCTACTTATATGTAATGTGTAAACATATACGTCATACATCTAATGTCATTATGTAAAAATTTATACTAAAAGTATTTATGCTGGACAAAACTATTTCAACCGAATTTTGAATCTATGAAAAATATTTTCAAGGGGAATCTTGAATTGAAAAATGGAATAGAATTTTTATCAACTTCACTTCAATTATATTATTATTATATAGAACAACAGTTAGTATTGTAAGCACTGGGAAGTTTGAAGATATTTCTACCACTAATCTTTGTGTGGTAATATTTGTGAGAAAATATATTTTACGGTTGCAGGAAATGTATTTGGATTTGTTGATTAAAATAGTACAAAAATTGTATTGTTGGTAGTACAATACAGTAAAAACGTTTTCTTGCAACTTAACGAGATAATTCATCAACTTGTCACTGTTTTAGGGCGTTTTGTCACGACATAACCGCATCATGACAAACCAACATTGCGAAGATTAACACAATGCATCATTTTTGAAAAAAATTTTGTTTGATAACAATATTTACCGGCCTACAGATGTACCTCTCAGAATTTTTTTCCTATAGTTAAAATGCGAGATTTAGATTTAGCTGTATCCACATTTTTTAGTTGCCACTTTTAGATGCATTTATTTTCAAATGTTATCTTGAATCATTCCATTTGGAATTGAATCTTTCCGCATCTGTTTCTAGTCAGAAATTAAAATGTTGAAATAGTTTTCTGTTCACTGATCAGATGAAATATATTTGTAATTCTTATTTTAAATTGCCTAAAATTACATTTTAAGTGATTTTCAATCACATACAAACATGCATATGGTTATGGAACCATCAAAAAAACTGCCCTACATATATTACTATTTTTGGTGAATGAATGACATGCTTGTCACTACTGATGAGGTATATAAATACATGTACATAATTATTATCATGTTTTACCAGCTTTGATCATGTTTAAGACTGTTTTATATATATATAAATTTATTTAAATAGTGTGAGTTCATGTTCTCCATAGCTGAGAAGCATTATATTTGGGCTAAGGTTTTTTTTGTCATACCTATTTAATTCTAGGATTGGTGTTGTTGCGAAGAAAAAAATCAATAAGGTCAAAGTGTAATTGATTGGATGTTTATTATGAGAAAAATATGAATGAAACAGTGTTAAAGGCGCCTTTCTGAATTATATTACTACAAAAAAATGCAAGTAGACTCTTGTAGATTCTTGCGGGACTGGCTTGGTGCCGAAAACCTAAAATATGCAAAATTGTTCCATCCAACTGAAAATTTAGCTGCCATGAATATATTTCAGCTTCCACTTGTGGTGTGGATGACAATGAAAATATTTGCAATTGCATTTCTCTTTTATGTGTTTAGCAAATTTGTATCGGATTAAGAATACTTTTCGATGCTTTTTATAAACAAATTTTTATAACTTGAAAATCTTTTGAGGCATAGTTAGTTGTAAAGTTCATGATCCTGTCTATTCTTAATCATGCAGAGCCGTCTATTTATCCTGCGATCAGTTTGTATTCCATCCATTCAAAACTACGCAGTGGTGTAACTTCCTGCACAACTAAAGCAAAATTTCCACTGCCATTCGTTATTCAGTAAAGAATTATTGAATTTTCCCTTCGACCTCTCCCGAACTTTCCCTAAACCTCCATTAAAATTATTGCAGGGTGTTTAATCGTATTTGAATCATATGTAATTTATCTTCTACTGCTGTGTTCTTTTTCTGTGCATTGAGACTGACCCAAATAAATTCTTTGGTAAATTTCTTTAATCTGGTGCCATAATAGGGAAATGTCCATTGGCCCTTTTAAAACTTATTTTTATGAATATTGATAATTGAATGTTTTAAAATGCAATTCAAATTTTTATTGTTATGCGTTTCATGCAATGTTATTAGGTATTGCTGTCAATTCATCTCTGGTAGCCCAACAAATTGATTTTGCAAAAATTTCTAATACAGAACAAAATTGTCACTTGTACCGGTACTTTATACTGAATATTGTTTGGCATTTCTGTTAATATTAATTGGTATAATCCCGACTTCCTTGCAAAAAATGCCCCACTATAGCAGTCATAAGCATGTAACATGACTGCTGTTCGTACCTTGGTTTCAAGTGAATTTGTTCAGTAATGCGGAAAAGTTTGATTTAATTTAATGACATGTGATCCTATTGCCTTAGTTTGCTTTCTGCGCAATAAAAAAATGGCATCCCCTCTCAAATCTTGATCCAATCTGTTGTCAGTTGGGAGCCATAGTGAACTAAATTTGTGGATAATTACCTACTAATATATAGGGATACATTCCTGAAATACATCAGTGTTTTTAATTTAAAGTGGAAAATAATGAAGATTCTAGTTCTTATTGCAAAACCAGGTTAAGGTCTTTGACTGTCCATGCATTACAATAAAAGTGAGTATTCCCAATCTACCCCCAATCTTGAATGTCACAATATTCTCTTTAATTAATATTTTTCTGCCAAATTATAAGTATGCAGCATAAGTATATTTGTTGTGCGTTTTCCATTCTGATGTTCGGTGTAGTTTTTCAATGCATCTCTTGCAATGCTGACCAAATAAATTCCTTGAAAGTTCATAATATAATATCGCTTCTCAGGGTTGGGTGAACTGACAAACTCTGTTTTAACCCCCCTCCACGGAGAAAAAAAAATTTGTAAACTAACAAAATTCTTTTATGCCCATTGAATGTGTTATGTGCTTATTGTAGCATATTTCCATCTTGGTTATCTGCATAGTAAAACTGGCATCACATGCTCAACAAACTTCGATCTGATCTGTTTCCAGGTTGGAAGTCTTTAAAAATCAAGAACTGATCTAGTTTTCACTCCCAAATATAGATTCCAGTTATTCTTCTTGTCATACAGCAGCAAAAACATTGAAGTGTTCCCACTTGACTGTTGGCAAATTGCTTCCTTTAATTACTGCATCAGCTTTCTGCCAAATCAGTTCATTCTCTTGATCTCTTTGTGGTTTTTTATTTTCAAATATTTTTTTCCAATGCATGCTCTGTAGTGAAGTCCAAACAAATCCCTGAAAAAAAATGTTTAATATGTTGTCACAATAAAGAGATGAGCATTTTTGGTCTAAACTTCCCTTCCTTATCTAACTATCAGATACATTTCTCTCCTACTATCGAACTTGTTATACGCAATCGAATATCTTATTAATATGTATGTTTGCTTTTAACTAAAATGTCTATTTATCTCTGCTAGTCCAATAGGAAAAATTCTACCATAATGAAATTTTTTTCATAACAAAATTTTCCCTCATTTTTTATGTGTTTATGATAGCCATTCTAAAAAATTCATGCTTTAACCCGATTAGTTTCCCTCCTTACTTATATTCTTCGCAACAGTAGTCGTTAAAAAATATGACCGTTGCTTCGTATTTTCAAATGTTGGTTTCAAGAGAATTTGCTTGGTCACACAGTAAAGTCTTTATTGGTTTCAGCGAATATTAATTTTATGTTTCAATATGTGTGTGGAAAGTATAAAAATGCAGCATAAGCATGCATATATTTGTTGTGCATTTTACATTCTACCATTCCGTGTAGTTTTTCAATGCATCTCTTCTAATGCTGACCAAATATTACTGACAAGTCATATTTAGTGGTTCACCAAGTGATTTCGATCAAGATGTTCAAATGTGTATTGACTATCATTCTAATAATGAACTCGTGTTTTTGCGCTAAAAAATTTCATTCAATCCTTTCACTTCCGTGCAATAGCAGACGAACAATTGAAAATAATTGATTTATTCCCCATGGCTCAGCAAACCTAACTATAGCAGGCCTAATTCGGGAATTGTATTTTTGCCAATTTATATTTGTGTGCACTATTTTTTCTTTGCTTTTCTTATCCAAAAATTTTATTGACTTGATTATATCAATATTCTGTACTGCATTTTATTTTTGGTATTGTTGTTCAATGCATCTTGAGCCCAACCAATTAAATTCCTTGAAATTTTTTTTAATGCTTCCTCACATGAAAGAGAAGCCCAATTTATTCAAACCCTTTGGGACCACAAAAAGCCGTGGGTTAATGTTGAATGTGTTAATGATCATGCTTTACCATTTGGTATTGCTTCCCGCTATTTAAAACAAATAAACCGAATGAAAATTTCCTCCCTAGTCAAGTTGTCGACGTAATACTTCTTATTATAGAATGTTGATTGACATTCTGTTACTGCCGTAAATTTGTGCGAATAATATGTTCCTTCAAATGGATTTTGAGGTCTGATTTTTGCACTCAAATCCTATCAATATAGGAACGTTTTGCAACAATCGACATAAGTATGGCTATTGTTCCATGGTTTGATAAAATTTGTTTCAAGTGAATTTGTGTGGCTGCGGAGAAAAGTATTTGTGGGATTTAATGAATGTTTCTGATTTACATACCATCAACTAACTGAATGTTTATTCTGATCTTTCATGTGATATTTTTTATGCCAACTGATATATTCTTGGTACTAGTTTATACTTTTCAAAATCCAATGCAAACATAATGTAATTTATGCCGTATTTGATTTCTGATTATTGGTTTTTGGATCTGTTCAGAGGTGTTTTTAATGCACTTCAAGCCCGACCAAATGAATTCCTTGAACAATTTTTTATGTGTTCTAAAATAATGGAATTGCCCAATTGTTCGAACACCTCATTTTAGTTGACCCCTCCATTACTTATTGCTGTCCATCCATCCTTCTCTTCTAATTAACAAAGCGAATTTACGATAAATATCATACTCTGTTACATATGAACTTTCTGTCAACATTTTTTTTATTAGTGTAAAAACAGGATTTTTATTGTTTAGAACAATTTTTAGGGGCGTTTGATAAGGCGTTGGATTAATGTATCCTTCTGTGAAAATATCATTTTTATTCCTGGTTAGTTCTAAGATCCGACGATAAATACCACAACATCAGTCATAATTATTATGACATGTGTCTCAAAGTCTATTTCAAAAGAATTTGTTTGGCTGTGCAGAAAAGTCGTTATTTCATTTTAGCCACTTTTTTTTATGGTGATATGTTTTATTCTGTCTGTTAAGTTTGTAAATATTGTGTTTGCCATATTTTTATTTCTCGTTATCGCTCATTGACTTGACTGTATTTTAACTTTGCTATTGTTGTTGAATGCATATATCATAAAACCAACCAAATTAATTCCTTGAAAATTTCTTTGATGCTTTCTCACATGAAAGAGAAACCCAATTTATTCAAACTTCTTCCCTTTGGGACCACAAAAAGCCTTGGGTTAGTGTTTGAATGCGATTATGATCATGCTTTACCATTTGGTATTGCTGCCCACTATTATAAACAAAGAAAATCGAAAGAAAAATTACTCCTAGCTAAGTTGTCAACGTGATACTTTATATTATGGAATGTTAATTGACATTCTGTTACTGGCTTAAATTTGTCAAAATAATATTCTTGTTTAGATGGATTTTGATGGCCATTCCGAAATTAGTCACTGATTTTTGCATTGAAATTCTTCTTGCCAATATAGGAGCATTTTGCGACAATTGTCATGAGTATGGCTATTGTTCCAGGGTTTGATAACTTTGTTTCAAGTGAATTTGTGTGGCTGTAGAGAAAAGTATTTGTGTGATTTAATGAATGTTTCTGATTTATATACCAGCACCTGAATGTTTATTCTGATCTTTCATGTGAAATCGTTTATGCCAACTGATATATTCTTGTACTAGTTCATACTTTTTTAAATAATCAAACTTCAATGGAAAATGTAATACAACTTGTTCTGTATTTGATTTATAATTATTGATTTTTGGATTCGTTCAAAGTTGTTTCTCAATGCTCTTAAAGTGTGGCCAATTGAATTCCTTGAACAATTTTTTCATTCATTCTCACATAATAGAGTCCATTAGTTTGAACACATCAATTTGGTTGATCCCTCATCCAGTTGTTATTGCTGTCCATCCATCCATCTCTTCTAATCAACAAGGCATGTTTCCAAAAATATCATACTCTGTAAAAGTACTTGTACTGATAATCTTTCTGTCAACATTTCTTTTATTAGTATAGTTTTGTTAAGAACAATTTGTTGGGGCCATTTGACACGTCGTTGAATTATTGTTTCTTCCTGTAAAAACATTTTTATTCTGGTTAGTTTCAAGATCCAACAAAATATAATGCAACATCAGCCATTACTTATATGACAAGTGTTCCAAAGTTTATTTCAAAAGAATTTGTTCGGCCGTGCGTTTGGTATATTTTTTTATTTATCATTGTTCATTTTATATGCATCTTTAAAGTATTCCATTGACTTTTGCATATTCTAATATTTTGCACTGGAATTTATGGTGTTTTTGTTAAATACATATCTTGAGCCCAACCACATATATATTCCTTGATAATTTCTTTAGTGCTTCCTCACATGAAAGAGAAACCCAATTTATTCAAACCTCCCCCCTTCAGGACCACAAGAAGCCTTGGAAGAAGCCTAATGTTGAACGTGTTAATTAATGATCATGCTTTACCATTTGGTATTGCTGCCCACTAGTATAAACTAAGAAATTAAATGAAAGTTTCCTCCTAGCTCAGTTGTCAACGTAATACCTCATATTATGAAATGTTGATTGACATTCTGTTACTGCCATAAATTTTCAAAATAATGTTCTCGTTCAAATGGATTTTGATGGCCATTCTAAAATTGGTCTCTGATTTTTGCATTGAAATTCTTTTTGCTAATATAGGAGCTTATTGCAACAATTGTCATTGTATGTATGGCTATTGTTCCATGGTTTGATAAATTTGTTTCAAGTGAATTTTTGTGGTTGTGCAGAAAAGTATTTGTGTGATTTAATGAATGTTTCAGAATTATATACCATCACTTATTTATGCGAATTGATATATTCTTGTACTTGTTCATACTTTTTCAAATCATCAAATTTCAATTTAAATATAATGCAACTTTCTGTATTTGATCTCTGATTATTGGTTTTAAGATCTGTCTGGAGTTTTTTTCTCAATATGCTTAAAAGCCCTACCAAATGAATTCCTTGAACATTTTTTTTCATTCATTTTCACATAAGGAAGCCCATTAGTTTGAACACCTCTCTTTGGTTGATCCCTCCTCCAGTTGTTATTGCTGTCCATCCATCCATCTCATCTAATCAACAAAGCAAATTTCCCGAAAATATCACACTCTGTACCAGTGCTTGTACTGATATGAACTTTTCTGTCAACATTTTTATTATTATAAAACATTTTTTTTCTTAAGAACAATTTGTTGAAGCCATTTGATAGGACGTTGAATATATGTTTCTTCCTGTGAAAATATAATTTTCATTTCTGGTTAGTTTCAAGATCCGACAAAAATATAATGCAACATCAGTCATTACTTATATGACAGGTGTTCCAAAGTTTAAGAGAATTTGTTTGGCCGTGTCTTTGCTATATTTTTTTATTTATCATTGTTCATTTTATATACATCTTTAAAGTCTTTTATTGTCTTGTGTATTCTAATATTTTGCGCTATAATTTATCGTAGGTATTTTTGTTAAATGCATATCTGTGCCCAACTGCAAAAATTCCTTGAAAATTGTTTGAGTGCTTTTATTCAAACTCCCCCCTTCGGGACCACAGAAGCCTTGGGCTAATGTTGAATGTCTTAAATAATGATCATGCTTTACCATTTGGTATTGCTGCCCACTAGTTTAAACAAAGAAATTGAATGAAAGTTTCCTCCTATTTCAGTTGTCAACTTAATGCTTCATAATATGGAATGTTGATTGACATTCTGTTACTGCCATAAATTTTCAAAATAATATTTTCGTTTAAATAGATTTTGATGGCCATTCTAAAATTAGTCATTGATTTTTGCATTGAAATTTCTTCTTGCCAATATAGGAGCTTATTGCAACAATTGTCATAAGTAAATATCGCTATTGTTCCGTGGTTTGATAACTTTGTTTCAAGTGAATTTTTGTGGCTGTGCAGAAAAGTATTTGTGTGGTTTAATGAATGTTTCAGAATTACATACCATCACTTATTATGCCAATTGATATATTCTTGTACATGTTCATACAGTCCTACTGTGTGTAACCCTATTAAAAGCAATTCTAGTGGGTGCCGTCATTTTGTGTGTAATCAAATGTGTATACAATACGCCGTAGTTCATTTGCAATGTGTGTTGAACGTATCTTAAACATTCCATTCCACACCGTGAACCCAGGGTACATCCAGTATCTACACATTTACATAGCGCACATCCATTCTACAAGGTGAAATTCTACTTCTTGTATTCCCCTGGGTACAACTCTACTGGGTGATATTATTCTATTATCATGGGAGAGGGTGTAATCCTATCGAGTGCTAACCTTCTAGGTGCAAATCCTACTGAACAAAATACTCCTGGGTGTAATTAACAATGTGTGTAATACGCTGTGGATGAAATTGTCCTGGGTTATTATAACAAGACTGCAGCTCAACTGGTTGCAAACCACTGTGCATTCAACGACCATCATATTTAATTTTTCTACTTGCTCTGATAAAAACGCTGTAAATTTACTGTTCATTTGCATCATCCTAATATTTCAAAATTGTAGTCGTATTGGATGCCGAATTATGGAATTTTAATATTATCGATTAGCACAACTATCGAAGAACGACGATTTTATTGCTTTTGCTGCAGTGTTAGTAATCAATATTCCAGGGTTTTCAACTGATATTTCAATTTGCTATGCTTCAAAAGGAAGGTTGCGCTAATTTTCCCGTACATTTAATACATCTCATACATTCAGTACGTTCAGTACGTTCAGTACGTTCAGTACGTTCAGTACATCTAGTACATCATCACAGGAGAGGGTGCAATTATACCGAGTGCAATCCTATTGAATAAAATTCCACTTGGTGCTATACTACTGGGTGTAATTAAATGGGTGTGCAATGCGCTGTGGGTTAAATTGTCTTGGGTGTAATATAACAAGAATGCAGTTTAACTGGTTGCAAGCCATTGAGTGCAATTCACGGTAACCATATTTATTTTATAGTTTGATAAGCAGTGAATTTAGCTTTCATTAATTATTTATTATTTAATTTTCCGCTGATATTTCAATTTGTTATGCTTTATAAAAGCTAATTTGCTCTAAATTTTTCCGTACATCCAGTACATCCCGTACGTCCAGTAAATCCTGTACGTCTCGTACTTCCTGTTCATCCAGTACGTCCGGTTAAGTTCTGTACTTCAGCAATGACGGAAACAACTTTGAGACCATCAGTACGGTGACTTCTAAAAGATAGTTCTTTCGAATACATATGTGTCGCCTCTAAGGTGATGCGATTTGACTTAAAATGGAAAATTGAATTAGTCTAGATCCCTAGAAGTTGCAAGTGCGTACATTGCATTGGGTATGATATGTGTGTTGGGTAAGGGGGATTTCAATACGACGACCAACTCAAAGATGTCTGGCGATTCGGATTTATTCTTTGATAGTTTGGATTTGGAGCGTGGATCGCCAATTAAAATTGTCCCCAATTAGAATTAAAACTCTTACTGTTAATTATTAAAACGGCGAGAAAGAAGTAGGGAGAAGAGCAGTGAGAAAGTCGAGGAGTGGGAGGGTGCGAAATTGACTACGTTTCGTGACGCGAAATCATGCGGCACGGTAATCAGATAGTTTTCCATAACTCGCAGCTCCGCTCGGCGTTTTTCATTCTCTTCATCCCGACGCAAGAGTTGTTTACGTTGTGCTCCCAATTATTTCGTCATCGTAAATTCCCCCGGGATCTGAGATAAGGACGGGAATTGTTCTAATAAACAAAACGCTGTGTTCAGCGTTTCGGGTGGTTGGATGGGCGCAGCAATACGGCAAGGCTGGTAGTACGGTACGGTACGGTACGAAGTTCGGTACGGTACGATTGAATTTTTCCGGTACGATAGTACGGTACGATTCATTTTTCAATTTTCGTACTTGGTACGGTACGGTACGAAGTTCGGTATTTATTTCGTACCGTACCGTACTATTTTTCGTACCTTCGCAATACACTTTATCCTTCTCAAATTAATTCAAAAAAATAATTTCATTAAACATCTATGCCGTTTCATAACGGGGCGCTGATAATATAAATTGTGTCTATGAAAGAATTTTTAACTGAAGGGCAATTTTAAAATGATTAAAAGCGGCGCAGGCATGGTAATAAAAATGCCACTGATTCACATGAGGTGATTAGATGAGCTATGTCGTATATCGGTTTTACTGCAGTGGCGTAAAACTTTGTGATAGGCGGCTGATTTATGACGTCTTAATCTGAATGCATTTTTCTGTAATAACGTAAGTTGTGATAGCCCAATTAAAATCGACAAGATAAGCAGCATTCATAATACTAAAAAGCACGGTGTAGTTTCTGAATATATCGTTAGCATCGCCTATGTAAAATTTATGTAAAATTCACAATGGCGTAGGAAGCACTGCCCGAATATACCAACTACAGTGGCGGATCAAGAAAAATATTTAGGGCGGCACATTTTTTCCGACAGGCAAACATAGGCTTTCAAATTTCCAAAAAGATTAGGGTGCCGGAGGCGCGCAAAATTTTATGAAGAACGAAACAAAAATACATGTTTTATGAGTGAAATAAACATTACACGACAGGAAAATATACCTAAGCGCCGGAAGCCCGCTGAAATTTTGTGAATATTGAATAAAATTTCTCACTTTAAAGGCTAAATGGTACGAAATATACAAAATTATTCGGGGAAAAATATTGCGCAACACAGGCGCGCCAAAATTTCATGCAAATTAAATTAAAAACTCTCTCCCCCTGACCAACTATGCAACTAAGTTAACCAGTAACCAACGCTATTACGTTTTGTTTGTACTCTGACACGCACAAGTATATTATCAGAGCAGTAACATCAGAATATAAAGATATATTCAGGCTGTTTTGAGTTGAGTGTTATATGATGCTCATCTTAATTAGAAGATATATTTTGTAAAAACAGCAAAGTCACGATATAGACAACGAGGCATGTCGGGAATACGTCTGTATGGTATTAAAAAAAATAGCATTATTCAGTAATGTGAAAAGAGCGTAAATTGTACCAGAAAAAAGCAGATGCAAAAATACACAATGATAATGTTCTTATAACCATGCCTTTGAATGAGACCGCTCGAAACCCATGCGTGATGCACAACGACATTCTTTTGTCGAGAGAGAATTTCTTGTGACGACGCAATGCTGCTAATATGCTAAATATTGCTTCATGTCAGACTTTTCGCGAAAACTGTGCTCATCCTACCACTATTTATCACTACCGGTCTACCATTCTCATATTATGCACAATGTGAACAATGATATTGGGATGACATATGCTTAGTTACGTCCATGTTTTACTGTGATGGATTTTAAACCAGATCGCATAAAACTGCATCACTTTGATGTAAGATGTTGGTGACGTTTCTTGCGGTGGCCAGATCTTACAAATAAAGCTGATTTGGACATTGGCAGTTGGTACGGTACGAAATAGCTACCCAGCGAATCGTACCTGTTTTCGTACTAGTACGAAATTTAGTACGATAAATGAAAAATATTAATCGAACTTAATTTCGTACTGGTACGAAGTTCGGTACGATGTACGGAAAAAATAATATCGTACGGTACGGTACGGAAAATTTTCGAAAGGTACGGTACGAAGTTCGGTACGAAATTATTTTGCTGGTTCGAAGTACGATAAAAATTTTCGTACCGTACCGTACTGCCACCCTTGCAATACGGTACGAGGAGTGGGAGGGTACGAAATTGACCGCGTTTCGTGGCGCGAGATCATCATGCGGCAAGGTAATCAAATAGTTAATATGAATTCGCAACTCCGCTCGATGTTTTTGATTCTCTTCATCCCGACGTAAGAGTCGTTTAAGTTGTAATCCCAATTATTTCGTCATTGTAAATTTCCCCGGGATTTGAGATATGGACGGGAATCGTTTTTGTAAACAAACGTTGTGTTCAGCCATTCGCGTTTCGGGATTGTGCTGTGTGTTATGCTGGATTAACGGCTCATTGTTGGTTGGTTGGTTGAGCAGATAGATGGTTGAATGAACGCTACAATACGGTATTTTTTCAAAAATTTACTCATACAGCTGTGATATATTGCGTTCTGCCAAGGACAAGGTTTGTTAATGCGACGCATTAACTATTATGCAAACTTCATTGTTTTGTACGGAAAAAATATAGAATCTCTTTGCAAGAATGAGCAGTTGGAAATGTTTGACAGAATCCATGACTCTCAATCTGCAGCCACAGCCGTAGTTCATGAACACTAACAGGAAATTATCTATTGCATATTTTCCTTTAGAATGCTTAATGATATGAGAAACAGTCAGACTACAATAAGATTTGGCGTGTTCAGACAACTGAAGTCTTCATTCATCAGATTTTTATAATGGTAATAGTAATTTTGCTATGGAACAAGGTAAAGCTTTTCCATTATTTGTTTATGTTCTACTTATATGTAATGTGTAAACATATACGTCATACATCTATGTCATTATGTAAAAATTTATACTAAAAGTATTTATGCTGGACAAAACTATTTCAACCGAATTTTGAATCTATGAAAAATATTTTCAAGGGAATCTTGAATTGAAAAATGGAATAGAATTTTTATCAACTTCACTTCAATTATATTATTATTATATAGAACAACAGTTAGTATTGTAAGCACTGGGAAGTTTGAAGATATTTCTACCACTAATCTTTGTGTGGTAATATTTGTGAGAAAATATTTTACGGTTGCAGGAAATGTATTTGGATTTGTTGATTAAAATAGTACAAAAATTGTATTGTTGGTAGTACAATACAGTAAAAACGTTTTCTTGCAACTTAACGAGATAATTCCATCATCAACTTGTCACTGTTTTAGGCGTTTTGTCACGACATAACCGCATCATGACAAACCAACATTGCGAAGATTAACACAATGCATCATTTTTGAAAAAAATTTTGTTTGATAACAATATTTACCGGCCTACAGATGTACCTCTCAGAATTTTTTCCTATAGTTAAAATGCGAGATTTAGATTTAGCTGTATCCACATTTTTAGTTGCCACTTTTAGATGCATTTATTTTCAAATGTTATCTTGAATCATTCCATTTGGAATTGAATCTTTCCGCATCTGTTTCTAGTCAGAAATTAAATGTTGAAATAGTTTTCTGTTCACTGATCAGATGAAATATATTTGTAATTCTTATTTTAAATTGCCTAAAATTACATTTTAAGTGATTTTCAATCACATACAAACATGCATATGGTTATGGAACCATCAAAACTGCCCTACATATATTACTATTTTTGGTGAATGAATGACATGCTTGTCACTACTGATGAGGTATATAAATACATGTACATAATTATTATCATGTTTTACCAGCTTTGATCATGTTTAAGACTGTTTTATATATATATAATTTATTTAAATAGTGTGAGTTCATGTTCTCCATAGCTGAGAAGCATTATATTTGGCTAAGGTTTTTTTGTCATACCTATTTATTCTAGGATTGGTGTTGCGAAGAAAAAAATCAATAAGGTCAAAGTGTAATTGATTGGATGTTTATTATGAGAAAAATATGAATGAAACAGTGTTAAAGGCGCCTTTCTGAATTATATTACTACAAAAAATGCAAGTAGACTCTTGTAGATTCTTGCGGGACTTGGCTTGGTGCCGAAACCTAAAATATGCAAAATTGTTCCATCCAACTGAAAATTTAGCTGCCATGAATATATTTCAGCTTCCACTTGTGGTGTGGATGACAATGAAAATATTTGCAATTGCATTTCTCTTTTATGTGTTAGCAAATTTGTATCGGATTAAGAATACTTTTCGATGCTTTTTATAAACAAATTTTTATAACTTGAAAATCTTTTGAGGCATAGTTAGTTGTAAAGTTCATGATCCTGTCTATTCTTAATCATGCAGAGCCGTCTATTTATCCTGCGATCAGTTTGTATTCCATCCATTCAAAACTACGCAGTGGTGTAACTTCCTGCACAACTAAAGCAAAATTTCCACTGCCATTCGTTATTCAGTAAAGAATTATTGAATTTTCCCTTCGACCTCTCCCGAACTTTCCTAAACCTCCATTAAAATTATTGCAGGGTGTTTAATCGTATTTGAATCATATGTAATTTATCTTCTACTGCTGTGTTCTTTTTTCTGTGCATTGAGACTGACCAAATAAATTCTTTGGTAAATTTCTTTAATCTGGTGCCATAATAGGGAAATGTCCATTGGCCCTTTTAAAACTTATTTTTATGAATATTGATAATTGAATGTTTTAAAATGCAATTCAAATTTTTATTGTTATGCGTTTCATGCAATGTTATTAGGTATTGCTGTCAATTCATCTCTGGTAGCCCAACAAATTGATTTTGCAAAAATTTCTAATACAGAACAAAATTGTCACTTGTACCGGTACTTTATACTGAATATTGTTTGGCATTTCTGTTAATATTAATTGGTATAATCCCGACTTCCTTGCAAAAAATGCCCCACTATAGCAGTCATAAGCATGTATGACTGCTGTTCGTACCTTGGTTTCAAGTGAATTTGTTCAGTAATGCGGAAAAGTTTGATTTAATTTAATGACATGTGATCCTATTGCCTTAGTTTGCTTTCTGCGCAATAAAAATGGCATCCCCTCTCAAATCTTGATCCAATCTGTTGTCAGTTGGGAGCCATAGTGAACTAAATTTGTGGATAATTACCTACTAATATATAGGGATACATTCCTGAAATACATCAGTGTTTTAATTTAAAGTGGAAATAATGAAGATTCTAGTTCTTATTGCAAAACCAGGTTAAGGTCTTTGACTGTCCATGCATTACAATAAAAGTGAGTATTCCCAATCTACCCCCAATCTTGAATGTCACAATATTCTCTTTAATTAATATTTTTCTGCCAAATTATAAGTATGCAGCATAAGTATATTTGTTGTGCGTTTTCCATTCTGATGTTCGGTGTAGTTTTTCAAATGCATCTCTTGCAATGCTGACCAAATAAATTCCTTGAAAGTTCATAATATAATATCGCTTCTCAGGGTTGGGTGAACTGACAAACTCTGTTTTAACCCCCTCCCACGGAGAAAAAAATTTGTAAACTAACAAAATTCTTTTATGCCCATTGAATGTGTTATGTGCTTATTGTAGCATATTTCCATCTTGGTTATCTGCATAGTAAAACTGGCATCACATGCTCAACAAACTTCGATCTGATCTGTTTCCAGGTTGGAAGTCTTTAAAATCAAGAACTGATCTAGTTTTCACTCCCAAATATAGATTCCAGTTATTCTTCTTGTCATACAGCAAAAAACATTGAAGTGTTCCCACTTGACTGTTGGCAAATTGCTTCCTTTAATTACTGCATCAGCTTTCTGCCAAATCAGTTCATTCTCTTGATCTCTTTGTGGTTTTTTATTTTCAAATATTTTTTTCCAATGCATGCTCTGTAGTGAAGTCCAAACAAATCCCTGAAAAAATGTTTAATATGTTGTCACAATAAAGAGATGAGCATTTTTGGTCTAAACTTCCCTTCCTTATCTAACTATCAGATACATTTCTCTCCTACTATCGAACTTGTTATACGCAATCGAATATCTTATTAATATGTATGTTTGCTTTTAACTAAAATGTCTATTTATCTCTGCTAGTCCAATAGGAAAAATTCTACCATAATGAAATTTTTTTCATAACAAAATTTTCCCTCATTTTTTATGTGTTTATGATAGCCATTCTAAAAATCATGCTTTAACCCGATTAGTTTCCCTCCTTACTTATATTCTTCGCAACAGTAGTCGTTAAAAAATATGACCGTTGCTTCGTATTTTCAAATGTTGGTTTCAAGAGAATTTGCTTGGTCACACAGTAAAGTCTTTATTGGTTTCAGCGAATATTAATTTTATGTTTCAATATGTGTGTGGAAAGTATAAAAATGCAGCATAAGCATGCATATATTTGTTGTGCATTTTACATTCTACCATTCCGTGTAGTTTTTCAATGCATCTCTTCTAATGCTGACCAAATATTACTGACAAGTCATATTTAGTGGTTCACCAAGTGATTTCGATCAAGATGTTCAAATGTGTATTGACTATCATTCTAATAATGAACTCGTGTTTTTGCGCTAAAAATTTCATTCAATCCTTTCACTTCCGTGCAATAGCAGACGAACAATTGAAAATAATTGATTTATTCCCCATGGCTCAGCAAACCTAACTATAGCAGGCCTAATTCGGGAATTGTATTTTTGCCAATTTATATTTGTGTGCACTATTTTTCTTTGCTTTTCTTATCCAAAAATTTTATTGACTTGATTATATCAATATTCTGTACTGCATTTTATTTTTGGTATTGTTGTTCAATGCATCTTGAGCCCAACCAATTAAATTCCTTGAAATTTTTTTTAATGCTTCCTCACATGAAAGAGAAGCCCAATTTATTCAAACCCTTTGGGACCACAAAAAGCCGTGGGTTAATGTTGAATGTGTTAATGATCATGCTTTACCATTTGGTATTGCTTCCCGCTATTTAAACAAAATAAACCGAATGAAAATTTCCTCCTAGTCAAGTTGTCGACGTAATACTTCTTATTATAGAATGTTGATTGACATTCTGTTACTGCCGTAAATTTGTGCGAATAATATGTTCCTTCAAATGGATTTTGAGGTCTGATTTTTGCACTCAAATCCTATCAATATAGGAACGTTTTGCAACAATCGACATAAGTATGGCTATTGTTCCATGGTTTGATAAATTTGTTTCAAGTGAATTTGTGTGGCTGCGGAGAAAAGTATTTGTGGGATTTAATGAATGTTTCTGATTTACATACCATCAACTAACTGAATGTTTATTCTGATCTTTCATGTGATATTTTTTATGCCAACTGATATATTCTTGGTACTAGTTTATACTTTTCAAAATCCAATGCAAACATAATGTAATTTATGCCGTATTTGATTTCTGATTATTGGTTTTTGGATCTGTTCAGAGGTGTTTTTAATGCACTTCAAGCCCGACCAAATGAATTCCTTGAACAATTTTTTATGTGTTCTAAAATAATGGAATTGCCCAATTGTTCGAACACCTCATTTTAGTTGACCCCTCCATTACTTATTGCTGTCCATCCATCCTTCTCTTCTAATTAACAAAGCGAATTTACGATAAATATCATACTCTGTTACATATGAACTTTCTGTCAACATTTTTTTTATTAGTGTAAAAACAGGATTTTTATTGTTTAGAACAATTTTTAGGGGCGTTTGATAAGGCGTTGGATTAATGTATCCTTCTGTGAAAATATCATTTTTATTCCTGGTTAGTTCTAAGATCCGACGATAAATACCACAACATCAGTCATAATTATTATGACATGTGTCTCAAAGTCTATTTCAAAAGAATTTGTTTGGCTGTGCAGAAAAGTCGTTATTTCATTTAGCCACTTTTTTTTATGGTGATATGTTTTATTCTGTCTGTTAAGTTTGTAAATATTGTGTTTGCCATATTTTTATTTCTCGTTATCGCTCATTGACTTGACTGTATTTTAACTTTGCTATTGTTGTTGAATGCATATATCATAAACCCAACCAAATTAATTCCTTGAAAATTTCTTTGATGCTTTCTCACATGAAAGAGAAACCCAATTTATTCAAACTTCTTCCCTTTGGGACCACAAAAAGCCTTGGGTTAGTGTTGAATGCGATTATGATCATGCTTTACCATTTGGTATTGCTGCCCACTATTATAAACAAAGAAAATCGAAAGAAAAATTACTCCTAGCTAAGTTGTCAACGTGATACTTTATATTATGGAATGTTAATTGACATTCTGTTACTGGCTTAAATTTGTCAAAATAATATTCTTGTTTAGATGGATTTTGATGGCCATTCCGAAATTAGTCACTGATTTTTGCATTGAAATTCTTCTTGCCAATATAGGAGCATTTTGCGACAATTGTCATGAGTATGGCTATTGTTCCAGGGTTTGATAACTTTGTTTCAAGTGAATTTGTGTGGCTGTAGAGAAAAGTATTTGTGTGATTTAATGAATGTTTCTGATTTATATACCAGCACCTGAATGTTTATTCTGATCTTTCATGTGAAATCGTTTATGCCAACTGATATATTCTTGTACTAGTTCATACTTTTTTAAATAATCAAACTTCAATGGAAAATGTAATACAACTTGTTCTGTATTTGATTTATAATTATTGATTTTTGGATTCGTTCAAAGTTGTTTCTCAATGCTCTTAAAGTGTGGCCAATTGAATTCCTTGAACAATTTTTTCATTCATTCTCACATAATAGAGTCCATTAGTTTGAACACATCATTTTGGTTGATCCCTCATCCAGTTGTTATTGCTGTCCATCCATCCATCTCTTCTAATCAACAAGGCATGTTTCCAAAAATATCATACTCTGTAAAAGTACTTGTACTGATAATCTTTCTGTCAACATTTCTTTTATTAGTATAGTTTTGTTAAGAACAATTTGTTGGGGCCATTTGACACGTCGTTGAATTATTGTTTCTTCCTGTAAAAACATTTTTATTCTGGTTAGTTTCAAGATCCAACAAAATATAATGCAACATCAGCCATTACTTATATGACAAGTGTTCCAAAGTTTATTTCAAAAGAATTTGTTCGGCCGTGCGTTTGGTATATTTTTTTTTATTTATCATTGTTCATTTTTATATGCATCTTTAAAGTATTCCATTGACTTTTGCATATTCTAATATTTTGCACTGGAATTTATGGTGTTTTTGTTAAATACATATCTTGAGCCCAACCACATATATTCCTTGATAATTTCTTTAGTGCTTCCTCACATGAAAGAGAAACCCAATTTATTCAAACCTCCCCCCTTCAGGACCACAAGAAGCCTTGGAAGAAGCCTAATGTTGAACGTGTTAATTAATGATCATGCTTTACCATTTGGTATTGCTGCCCACTAGTATAAACTAAGAAATTAAATGAAAGTTTCCTCCTAGCTCAGTTGTCAACGTAATACCTCATATTATGAAATGTTGATTGACATTCTGTTACTGCCATAAATTTTCAAAATAATGTTCTCGTTCAAATGGATTTTGATGGCCATTCTAAAATTGGTCTCTGATTTTTGCATGAAATTCTTTTTGCTAATATAGGAGCTTATTGCAACAATTGTCATTGTATGTATGGCTATTGTTCCATGGTTTGATAAATTTGTTTCAAGTGAATTTTTGTGGTTGTGCAGAAAAGTATTTGTGTGATTTAATGAATGTTTCAGAATTATATACCATCACTTATTTATGCGAATTGATATATTCTTGTACTTGTTCATACTTTTTCAAATCATCAAATTTCAATTTAAATATAATGCAACTTTCTGTATTTGATCTCTGATTATTGGTTTTAAGATCTGTCTGGAGTTTTTTCTCAATATGCTTAAAGCCCTACCAAATGAATTCCTTGAACATTTTTTTCATTCATTTTCACATAAGGAAGCCCATTAGTTTGAACACCTCTCTTTGGTTGATCCCTCCTCCAGTTGTTATTGCTGTCCATCCATCCATCTCATCTAATCAACAAAGCAAATTTCCCGAAAATATCACACTCTGTACCAGTGCTTGTACTGATATGAACTTTCTGTCAACATTTCTTTTATTATTATAAAACATTTTTTTTCTTAAGAACAATTTGTTGAAGCCATTTGATAGGACGTTGAATATATGTTTCTTCCTGTGAAAATATAATTTTCATTTCTGGTTAGTTTCAAGATCCGACAAAATATAATGCAACATCAGTCATTACTTATATGACAGGTGTTCCAAAGTTTAAGAGAATTTGTTTGGCCGTGTCTTTGCTATATTTTTTATTTATCATTGTTCATTTTATATACATCTTTAAAGTCTTTTATTGTCTTGTGTATTCTAATATTTTGCGCTATAATTTATCGTAGGTATTTTTGTTAAATGCATATCTGTGCCCAACTGCAAAAATTCCTTGAAAATTGTTTGAGTGCTTTTATTCAAACTCCCCCCTTCGGGACCACAGAAGCCTTGGGCTAATGTTGAATGTCTTAAATAATGATCATGCTTTACCATTTGGTATTGCTGCCCACTAGTTTAAACAAAGAAATTGAATGAAAGTTTCCTCCTATTTCAGTTGTCAACTTAATGCTTCATAATATGGAATGTTGATTGACATTCTGTTACTGCCATAAATTTTCAAAATAATATTTTCGTTTAAATAGATTTTGATGGCCATTCTAAAATTAGTCATTGATTTTTGCATTGAAATTTCTTCTTGCCAATATAGGAGCTTATTGCAACAATTGTCATAAGTAAATATCGCTATTGTTCCGTGGTTTGATAACTTTGTTTCAAGTGAATTTTTGTGGCTGTGCAGAAAAGTATTTGTGTGGTTTAATGAATGTTTCAGAATTACATACCATCACTTATTATGCCAATTGATATATTCTTGTACATGTTCATACAGTCCTACTGTGTGTAACCCTATTAAAAGCAATTCTAGTGGGTGCCGTCATTTTGTGTGTAATCAAATGTGTATACAATACGCCGTAGTTCATTTGCAATGTGTGTTGAACGTATCTTAAACATTCCATTCCACACCGTGAACCCAGGGTACATCCAGTATCTACACATTTACATAGCGCACATCCATTCTACAAGGTGAAATTCTACTTCTTGTATTCCCCTGGGTACAACTCTACTGGGTGATATTATTCTATTATCATGGGAGAGGGTGTAATCCTATCGAGTGCTAACCTTCTAGGTGCAAATCCTACTGAACAAAAATACTCCTGGGTGTAATTAACAATGTGTGTAATACGCTGTGGATGAAATTGTCCTGGGTTATTATAACAAGACTGCAGCTCAACTGGTTGCAAACCACTGTGCATTCAACGACCATCATATTTAATTTTTCTACGCTCTGATAAAAACGCTGTAAATTTACTGTTCATTTGCATCATCCTAATATTTCAAAATTGTAGTCGTATTGGATGCCGAATTATGGAATTTTAATATTATCGATTAGCACAACTATCGAAGAACGACGATTTTATTGCTTTTGCTGCAGTGTTAGTAATCAATATTCCAGGGTTTTCAACTGATATTTCAATTTGCTATGCTTCAAAAGGAAGGTTGCGCTAATTTTCCCGTACATTTAATACATCTCATACATTCAGTACGTTCAGTACGTTCAGTACGTTCAGTACGTTCAGTACATCTAGTACATCATCACAGGAGAGGGTGCAATTATACCGAGTGCAATCCTATTGAATAAAATTCCACTTGGTGCTATACTACTGGGTGTAATTAAATGGGTGTGCAATGCGCTGTGGGTTAAATTGTCTTGGGTGTAATATAACAAGAATGCAGTTTAACTGGTTGCAAGCCATTGAGTGCAATTCACGGTAACCATATTTATTTTATAGTTTGATAAGCAGTGAATTTAGCTTTCATTAATTATTTATTATTTAATTTTCCGCTGATATTTCAATTTGTTATGCTTTATAAAAGCTAATTTGCTCTAAATTTTCCGTACATCCAGTACATCCCGTACGTCCAGTAAATCCTGTACGTCTCGTACTTCCTGTTCATCCAGTACGTCCGGTTAAGTTCTGTACTTCAGCAATGACGGAAACAACTTTGAGACCATCAGTACGGTGACTTCTAAAAGATAGTTCTTTCGAATACATATGTGTCGCCTCTAAGGTGATGCGATTTGACTTAAAATGGAAAATTGAATTAGTCTAGATCCCTAGAAGTTGCAAGTGCGTACATTGCATTGGGTATGATATGTGTGTTGGGTAAGGGGGATTTCAATACGACGACCAACTCAAAGATGTCTGGCGATTCGGATTTATTCTTTGATAGTTTGGATTTGGAGCGTGGATCGCCAATTAAATTGTCCCCAATTAGAATTAAAACTCTTACTGTTAAGATTAAAACGGCGAGAAAGAAGTAGGGAGAAGAGCAGTGAGAAAGTCGAGGAGTGGGAGGGTGCGAAATTGACTACGTTTCGTGACGCGAAATCATGCGGCACGGTAATCAGATAGTTTTCCATAACTCGCAGCTCCGCTCGGCGTTTTTCATTCTCTTCATCCCGACGCAAGAGTTGTTTACGTTGTGCTCCCAATTATTTCGTCATCGTAAATTCCCCCGGGATCTGAGATAAGGACGGGAATTGTTCTAATAAACAAACGCTGTGTTCAGCGTTTCGGGTGGTTGGATGGGCGCAGCAATACGGCAAGGCTGGTAGTACGGTACGGTACGGTACGAAGTTCGGTACGGTACGATTGAATTTTCCGGTACGATAGTACGGTACGATTCATTTTTCAATTTTCGTACTTGGTACGGTACGGTACGAAGTTCGGTATTTATTTCGTACCGTACCGTACTATTTTTCGTACCTTCGCAATACACTTTATCCTTCTCAAATTAATTCAAAAAAATAATTTCATTAAACATCTATGCCGTTTCATAACGGGGCGCTGATAATATAAATTGTGTCTATGAAAGAATTTTTAACTGAAGGGCAATTTTAAAATGATTAAAAGCGGCGCAGGCATGGTAATAAAAATGCCACTGATTCACATGAGGTGATTAGATGAGCTATGTCGTATATCGGTTTTACTGCAGTGGCGTAAAACTTTGTGATAGGCGGCTGATTTATGACGTCTTAATCTGAATGCATTTTTCTGTAATAACGTAAGTTGTGATAGCCCAATTAAAATCGACAAGATAAGCAGCATTCATAATACTAAAAAGCACGGTGTAGTTTCTGAATATATCGTTAGCATCGCCTATGTAAAATTTATGTAAAATTCACAATGGCGTAGGAAGCACTGCCCGAATATACCAACTACAGTGGCGGATCAAGAAAAATATTTAGGGCGGCACATTTTTTCCGACAGGCAAACATAGGCTTTCAAATTTCCAAAAAGATTAGGGTGCCGGAGGCGCGCAAAATTTTATGAAGAACGAAACAAAAATACATGTTTTATGAGTGAAATAAACATTACACGACAGGAAAATATACCTAAGCGCCGGAAGCCCGCTGAAATTTTGTGAATATTGAATAAAATTTCTCACTTTAAAGGCTAAATGGTACGAAATATACAAAATTATTCGGGGAAAAATATTGCGCAACACAGGCGCGCCAAAATTTCATGCAAATTAAATTAAAAACTCTCTCCCCCCTGACCAACTATGCAACTAAGTTAACCAGTAACCAACGCTATTACGTTTTGTTTGTACTCTGACACGCACAAGTATATTATCAGAGCAGTAACATCAGAATATAAAGATATATTCAGGCTGTTTTGAGTTGAGTGTTATATGATGCTCATCTTAATTAGAAGATATATTTTGTAAAAAACAGCAAAGTCACGATATAGACAACGAGGCATGTCGGGAATACGTCTGTATGGTATTAAAAAAAATAGCATTATTCAGTAATGTGAAAAGAGCGTAAATTGTACCAGAAAAAAGCAGATGCAAAAATACACAATGATAATGTTCTTATAACCATGCCTTTGAATGAGACCGCTCGAAACCCATGCGTGATGCACAACGACATTCTTTTGTCGAGAGAGAATTTCTTGTGACGACGCAATGCTGCTAATATGCTAAATATTGCTTCATGTCAGACTTTTCGCGAAAACTGTGCTCATCCTACCACTATTTATCACTACCGGTCTACCATTCTCATATTATGCACAATGTGAACAATGATATTGGGATGACATATGCTTAGTTACGTCCATGTTTTACTGTGATGGATTTTAAACCAGATCGCATAAAACTGCATCACTTTGATGTAAGATGTTGGTGACGTTTCTTGCGGTGGCC
The DNA here is from genome assembly GCA_963675895.2 of Styela plicata. Lineage (NCBI taxonomy): Eukaryota > Metazoa > Chordata > Ascidiacea > Stolidobranchia > Styelidae > Styela > Styela plicata. The sequence continues at coordinate 9,202,310 of OZ023149.1, forward strand.
AGATCTTACAAATAAAGCTGATTTGGACATTGGCAGTTGGTACGGTACGAAATAGCTACCCAGCGAATCGTACCTGTTTTCGTACTAGTACGAAATTTAGTACGATAAATGAAAAATATTAATCGAACTTAATTTCGTACTGGTACGAAGTTCGGTACGATGTACGGAAAAAATAATATCGTACGGTACGGTACGGAAAATTTTCGAAAGGTACGGTACGAAGTTCGGTACGAAATTATTTTGCTGGTTCGAAGTACGATAAAAATTTCGTACCGTACCGTACTGCCACCCTTGCAATACGGTACGAGGAGTGGGAGGGTACGAAATTGACCGCGTTTCGTGGCGCGAGATCATGCGGCAAGGTAATCAAATAGTTAATATGAATTCGCAACTCCGCTCGATGTTTTTGATTCTCTTCATCCCGACGTAAGAGTCGTTTAAGTTGTAATCCCAATTATTTCGTCATTGTAAATTTCCCCGGGATTTGAGATATGGACGGGAATCGTTTTTGTAAACAAACGTTGTGTTCAGCCATTCGCGTTTCGGGATTGTGCTGTGTGTTATGCTGGATTAACGGCTCATTGTTGGTTGGTTGGTTGAGCAGATAGATGGTTGAATGAACGCTACAATACGGTATTTTTTCAAAAATTTACTCATACAGCTGTGATATATTGCGTTCTGCCAAGGACAAGGTTTGTTAATGCGACGCATTAACTATTATGCAAACTTCATTGTTTTGTACGGAAAAAATATAGAATCTCTTTGCAAGAATGAGCAGTTGGAAATGTTTGACAGAATCCATGACTCTCAATCTGCAGCCACAGCCGTAGTTCATGAACACTAACAGGAAATTATCTATTGCATATTTTCCTTTAGAATGCTTAATGATATGAGAAACAGTCAGACTACAATAAGATTTGGCGTGTTCAGACAACTGAAGTCTTCATTCATCAGATTTTTATAAATGGTAATAGTAATATTGCTATGGAACAAGGTAAAGCTTTTCCATTATTTGTTTATGTTCTACTTATATGTAATGTGTAAACATATACGTCATACATCTATGTCATTATGTAAAAATTTATACTAAAAGTATTTATGCTGGACAAAACTATTTCAACCGAATTTTGAATCTATGAAAAATATTTTCAAGGGAATCTTGAATTGAAAAATGGAATAGAATTTTTATCAACTTCACTTCAATTATATTATTATTATATAGAACAACAGTTAGTATTGTAAGCACTGGGAAGTTTGAAGATATTTCTACCACTAATCTTTGTGTGGTAATATTTGTGAGAAAATATTTTACGGTTGCAGGAAATGTATTTGGATTTGTTGATTAAAATAGTACAAAAATTGTATTGTTGGTAGTACAATACAGTAAAAACGTTTTCTTGCAACTTAACGAGATAATTCATCAACTTGTCACTGTTTTAGGCGTTTTGTCACGACATAACCGCATCATGACAAACCAACATTGCGAAGATTAACACAATGCATCATTTTTGAAAAAAATTTTGTTTGATAACAATATTTACCGGCCTACAGATGTACCTCTCAGAATTTTTTCCTATAGTTAAAATGCGAGATTTAGATTTAGCTGTATCCACATTTTTAGTTGCCACTTTTAGATGCATTTATTTTCAAATGTTATCTTGAATCATTCCATTTGGAATTGAATCTTTCCGCATCTGTTTCTAGTCAGAAATTAAATGTTGAAATAGTTTTCTGTTCACTGATCAGATGAAATATATTTGTAATTCTTATTTTAAATTGCCTAAAATTACATTTTAAGTGATTTTCAAAATCACATACAAACATGCATATGGTTATGGAACCATCAAAACTGCCCTACATATATTACTATTTTTTGGTGAATGAATGACATGCTTGTCACTACTGATGAGGTATATAAAAATACATGTACATAATTATTATCATGTTTTACCAGCTTTGATCATGTTTAAGACTGTTTTATATATATATAATTTATTTAAATAGTGTGAGTTCATGTTCTCCATAGCTGAGAAGCATTATATTTGGCTAAGGTTTTTTTGTCATACCTATTTATTCTAGGATTGGTGTTGCGAAGAAAAAAAATCAATAAGGTCAAAGTGTAATTGATTGGATGTTTATTATGAGAAAAATATGAATGAAACAGTGTTAAAGGCGCCTTTCTGAATTATATTACTACAAAAAATGCAAGTAGACTCTTGTAGATTCTTGCGGGACTTGGCTTGGTGCCGAAACCTAAAATATGCAAAATTGTTCCATCCAACTGAAAATTTAGCTGCCATGAATATATTTCAGCTTCCACTTGTGGTGTGGATGACAATGAAAATATTTGCAATTGCATTTCTCTTTTATGTGTTAGCAAATTTGTATCGGATTAAGAATACTTTTCGATGCTTTTTATAAACAAATTTTTATAACTTGAAAATCTTTTGAGGCATAGTTAGTTGTAAAGTTCATGATCCTGTCTATTCTTAATCATGCAGAGCCGTCTATTTATCCTGCGATCAGTTTGTATTCCATCCATTCAAAACTACGCAGTGGTGTAACTTCCTGCACAACTAAAGCAAAATTTCCACTGCCATTCGTTATTCAGTAAAGAATTATTGAATTTTCCCTTCGACCTCTCCCGAACTTTCCTAAACCTCCATTAAAATTATTGCAGGGTGTTTAATCGTATTTGAATCATATGTAATTTATCTTCTACTGCTGTGTTCTTTTTCTGTGCATTGAGACTGACCAAATAAATTCTTTGGTAAATTTCTTTAATCTGGTGCCATAATAGGGAAATGTCCATTGGCCCTTTTAAAACTTATTTTTATGAATATTGATAATTGAATGTTTTAAAATGCAATTCAAATTTTTATTGTTATGCGTTTCATGCAATGTTATTAGGTATTGCTGTCAATTCATCTCTGGTAGCCCAACAAATTGATTTTTTGCAAAAATTTCTAATACAGAACAAAATTGTCACTTGTACCGGTACTTTATACTGAATATTGTTTGGCATTTCTGTTAATATTAATTGGTATAATCCCGACTTCCTTGCAAAAAATGCCCCACTATAGCAGTCATAAGCATGTATGACTGCTGTTCGTACCTTGGTTTCAAGTGAATTTGTTCAGTAATGCGGAAAAGTTTGATTTAATTTAATGACTTGTGATCCTATTGCCTTAGTTTGCTTTCTGCGCAATAAAAAATGGCATCCCCTCTCAAATCTTGATCCAATCTGTTGTCAGTTGGGAGCCATAGTGAACTAAATTTGTGGATAATTACCTACTAATATATAGGGATACATTCCTGAAATACATCAGTGTTTTAATTTAAAGTGGAAATAATGAAGATTCTAGTTCTTATTGCAAAACCAGGTTAAGGTCTTTGACTGTCCATGCATTACAATAAAAGTGAGTATTCCCAATCTACCCCCAATCTTGAATGTCACAATATTCTCTTTAATTAATATTTTTCTGCCAAATTATAAGTATGCAGCATAAGTATATTTGTTGTGCGTTTTCCATTCTGATGTTCGGTGTAGTTTTTCAATGCATCTCTTGCAATGCTGACCAAATAAATTCCTTGAAAGTTCATAATATAATATCGCTTCTCAGGGTTGGGTGAACTGACAAACTCTGTTTTAACCCCCCTCCACGGAGAAAAAAATTTGTAAACTAACAAAATTCTTTTATGCCCATTGAATGTGTTATGTGCTTATTGTAGCATATTTCCATCTTGGTTATCTGCATAGTAAAACTGGCATCACATGCTCAACAAACTTCGATCTGATCTGTTTCCAGGTTGGAAGTCTTTAAAATCAAGAACTGATCTAGTTTTCACTCCCAAATATAGATTCCAGTTATTCTTCTTGTCATACAGCAAAAAACATTGAAGTGTTCCCACTTGACTGTTGGCAAATTGCTTCCTTTAATTACTGCATCAGCTTTCTGCCAAATCAGTTCATTCTCTTGATCTCTTTGTGGTTTTTTATTTTCAAATATTTTTTTCCAATGCATGCTCTGTAGTGAAGTCCAAACAAATCCCTGAAAAAATGTTTAATATGTTGTCACAATAAAGAGATGAGCATTTTTGGTCTAAACTTCCCTTCCTTATCTAACTATCAGATACATTTCTCTCCTACTATCGAACTTGTTATACGCAATCGAATATCTTATTAATATGTATGTTTGCTTTTAACTAAAATGTCTATTTATCTCTGCTAGTCCAATAGGAAAAATTCTACCATAATGAAATTTTTTTCATAACAAAATTTTCCCTCATTTTTTATGTGTTTATGATAGCCATTCTAAAAATCATGCTTTAACCCGATTAGTTTCCCTCCTTACTTATATATATTCTTCGCAACAGTAGTCGTTAAAAAAATATGACCGTTGCTTCGTATTTTCAAATGTTGGTTTCAAGAGAATTTGCTTGGTCACACAGTAAAGTCTTTATTGGTTTCAGCGAATATTAATTTTATGTTTCAATATGTGTGTGGAAAGTATAAAAATGCAGCATAAGCATGCATATATTTGTTGTGCATTTTACATTCTACCATTCCGTGTAGTTTTTCAATGCATCTCTTCTAATGCTGACCAAATATTACTGACAAGTCATATTTAGTGGTTCACCAAGTGATTTCGATCAAGATGTTCAAATGTGTATTGACTATCATTCTAATAATGAACTCGTGTTTTTGCGCTAAAAATTTCATTCAATCCTTTCACTTCCGTGCAATAGCAGACGAACAATTGAAAATAATTGATTTATTCCCCATGGCTCAGCAAACCTAACTATAGCAGGCCTAATTCGGGAATTGTATTTTTGCCAATTTATATTTGTGTGCACTATTTTTCTTTGCTTTTCTTATCCAAAAATTTTATTGACTTGATTATATCAATATTCTGTACTGCATTTTATTTTTGGTATTGTTGTTCAATGCATCTTGAGCCCAACCAATTAAATTCCTTGAAATTTTTTTTAATGCTTCCTCACATGAAAGAGAAGCCCAATTTATTCAAACCCTTTGGGACCACAAAAAAGCCGTGGGTTAATGTTGAATGTGTTAATGATCATGCTTTACCATTTGGTATTGCTTCCCGCTATTTAAACAAAATAAACCGAATGAAAATTTCCTCCTAGTCAAGTTGTCGACGTAATACTTCTTATTATAGAATGTTGATTGACATTCTGTTACTGCCGTAAAAATTTGTGCGAATAATATGTTCCTTCAAATGGATTTTGAGGTCTGATTTTTGCACTCAAATCCTATCAATATAGGAACGTTTTGCAACAATCGACATAAGTATGGCTATTGTTCCATGGTTTTGATAAATTTGTTTCAAGTGAATTTGTGTGGCTGCGGAGAAAAGTATTTGTGGGATTTAATGAATGTTTCTGATTTACATACCATCAACTAACTGAATGTTTATTCTGATCTTTCATGTGATATTTTTTATGCCAACTGATATATTCTTGGTACTAGTTTATACTTTTCAAAATCCAATGCAAACATAATGTAATTTATGCCGTATTTGATTTCTGATTATTGGTTTTTGGATCTGTTCAGAGGTGTTTTTAATGCACTTCAAGCCCGACCAAATGAATTCCTTGAACAATTTTTTATATGTGTTCTAAAATAATGGAATTGCCCAATTGTTCGAACACCTCATTTTAGTTGACCCCTCCATTACTTATTGCTGTCCATCCATCCTTCTCTTCTAATTAACAAAGCGAATTTACGATAAATATCATACTCTGTTACATATGAACTTTCTGTCAACATTTTTTTTTTATTAGTGTAAAAAACACAGGATTTTTTATTGTTTAGAACAATTTTTAGGGGCGTTTGATAAGGCGTTGGATTAATGTATCCTTCTGTGAAAATATCATTTTTATTCCTGGTTAGTTCTAAGATCCGACGATAAATACCACAACATCAGTCATAATTATTATGACATGTGTCTCAAAGTCTATTTCAAAAGAATTTGTTTGGCTGTGCAGAAAAGTCGTTATTTCATTTAGCCACTTTTTTTTATGGTGATATGTTTTATTCTGTCTGTTAAGTTTGTAAATATTGTGTTTGCCATATTTTTATTTCTCGTTATCGCTCATTGACTTGACTGTATTTTAACTTTGCTATTGTTGTTGAATGCATATATCATAAACCCAACCAAAATTAATTCCTTGAAAATTTCTTTGATGCTTTCTCACATGAAAGAGAAACCCAATTTATTCAAACTTCTTCCCTTTGGGACCACAAAAAGCCTTGGGTTAGTGTTGAATGCGATTATGATCATGCTTTACCATTTGGTATTGCTGCCCACTATTATAAACAAAGAAAATCGAAAGAAAAATTACTCCTAGCTAAGTTGTCAACGTGATACTTTATATTATGGAATGTTAATTGACATTCTGTTACTGGCTTAAATTTGTCAAAATAATATTCTTGTTTAGATGGATTTTGATGGCCATTCCGAAATTAGTCACTGATTTTTGCATTGAAATTCTTCTTGCCAATATAGGAGCATTTTGCGACAATTGTCATGAGTATGGCTATTGTTCCAGGGTTTGATAACTTTGTTTCAAGTGAATTTGTGTGGCTGTAGAGAAAAGTATTTGTGTGATTTAATGAATGTTTCTGATTTATATACCAGCACCTGAATGTTTATTCTGATCTTTCATGTGAAATCTTTTATGCCAACTGATATATTCTTGTACTAGTTCATACTTTTTTAAATAATCAAACTTCAATGGAAAATGTAATACAACTTGTTCTGTATTTGATTTATAATTATTGATTTTTGGATTCGTTCAAAGTTGTTTCTCAATGCTCTTAAAGTGTGGCCAATTGAATTCCTTGAACAATTTTTTTCATTCATTCTCACATAATAGAGTCCATTAGTTTGAACACATCATTTTGGTTGATCCCTCATCCAGTTGTTATTGCTGTCCATCCATCCATCTCTTCTAATCAACAAGGCATGTTTCCAAAAATATCATACTCTGTAAAAGTACTTGTACTGATAATCTTTCTGTCAACATTTCTTTTATTAGTATAGTTTTGTTAAGAACAATTTGTTGGGGCCATTTGACACGTCGTTGAATTATTGTTTCTTCCTGTAAAAACATTTTTATTCTGGTTAGTTTCAAGATCCAACAAAATATAATGCAACATCAGCCATTACTTATATGACAAGTGTTCCAAAGTTTATTTCAAAAGAATTTGTTCGGCCGTGCGTTTGGTATATTTTTTTATTTATCATTGTTCATTTTATATGCATCTTTAAAGTATTCCATTGACTTTTGCATATTCTAATATTTTGCACTGGAATTTATGGTGTTTTTGTTAAATACATATCTTGAGCCCAACCACATATATTCCTTGATAATTTCTTTAGTGCTTCCTCACATGAAAGAGAAACCCAATTTATTCAAACCTCCCCCCTTCAGGACCACAAGAAGCCTTGGAAGAAGCCTAATGTTGAACGTGTTAATTAATGATCATGCTTTACCATTTGGTATTGCTGCCCACTAGTATAAACTAAGAAATTAAATGAAAGTTTCCTCCTAGCTCAGTTGTCAACGTAATACCTCATATTATGAAATGTTGATTGACATTCTGTTACTGCCATAAATTTTCAAAATAATGTTCTCGTTCAAATGGATTTTGATGGCCATTCTAAAATTGGTCTCTGATTTTTGCATTGAAATTCTTTTTGCTAATATAGGAGCTTATTGCAACAATTGTCATTGTATGTATGGCTATTGTTCCATGGTTTGATAAATTTGTTTCAAGTGAATTTTTGTGGTTGTGCAGAAAAGTATTTGTGTGATTTAATGAATGTTTCAGAATTATATACCATCACTTATTTATGCGAATTGATATATTCTTGTACTTGTTCATACTTTTTCAAATCATCAAATTTCAATTTAAATATAATGCAACTTTCTGTATTTGATCTCTGATTATTGGTTTTAAGATCTGTCTGGAGTTTTTTCTCAATATGCTTAAAGCCCTACCAAATGAATTCCTTGAACATTTTTTTCATTCATTTTCACATAAGGAAGCCCATTAGTTTGAACACCTCTCTTTGGTTGATCCCTCCTCCAGTTGTTATTGCTGTCCATCCATCCATCTCATCTAATCAACAAAGCAAATTTCCCGAAAATATCACACTCTGTACCAGTGCTTGTACTGATATGAACTTTCTGTCAACATTTCTTTTATTATTATAAAACATTTTTTTTTTTAAAGAACAATTTGTTGAAGCCATTTGATAGGACGTTGAATATATGTTTCTTCCTGTGAAAATATAATTTTTCATTTCTGGTTAGTTTCAAGATCTGACAAAATATAATGCAACATCAGTCATTACTTATATGACAGGTGTTCCAAAGTTTAAGAGAATTTGTTTGGCCGTGTCTTTGCTATATTTTTTATTTATCATTGTTCATTTTATATACATCTTTAAAGTCTTTTATTGTCTTGTGTATTCTAATATTTTGCGCTATAATTTATCGTAGGTATTTTTGTTAAATGCATATCTGTGCCCAACTGCAAAAATTCCTTGAAAATTGTTTGAGTGCTTTTATTCAAACTCCCCCCTTCGGGACCACAGAAGCCTTGGGCTAATGTTGAATGTCTTAAATAATGATCATGCTTTACCATTTGGTATTGCTGCCCACTAGTTTAAACAAAGAAATTGAATGAAAGTTTCCTCCTATTTCAGTTGTCAACTTAATGCTTCATAATATGGAATGTTGATTGACATTCTGTTACTGCCATAAATTTTCAAAATAATATTTTCGTTTAAATAGATTTTGATGGCCATTCTAAAATTAGTCATTGATTTTTGCATTGAAATTTCTTCTTGCCAATATAGGAGCTTATTGCAACAATTGTCATAAGTAAATATCGCTATTGTTCCGTGGTTTGATAACTTTGTTTCAAGTGAATTTTTGTGGCTGTGCAGAAAAGTATTTGTGTGGTTTAATGAATGTTTCAGAATTACATACCATCACTTATTATGCCAATTGATATATTCTTGTACATGTTCATACTTTTTCAAATCATCAAATTTGAATGGAAAATGTAATGCAACTTATTCTGTATTTGATCTCTGATTATTCGTTTTTGGATCTGTTTGGAGTTGTTTCTTAATGCGCTTAAAGCCCGGCCAAGCGAATTCCTTGAAAATTTTTCAATTCATTCTCACATAATCAAGCCCATTAGTTTGAACACCTCATTTTGGTTGATCCCTCCTTCAGTTGTTATTGCTGTCCTCCATCCAACTCTTCTCAACAAAGCAAATTTACCGAAAATATCATACTCTGTACCAGTACTTGTACTGATATGAACTTTCTGTCAACTTTTCTTTTATTATTATAAACATTTTTTTTTGTTAGGAACAATTTGTTGAGACCGTTTGATAGGACGTTGAATTAAGGTTTCTTCCTGTGAAAATATAATTTTTATTTCTGGTTAGTTTCAAGATTTGACAGAATATAATGCAACATCAGTCATTACTTATATGGCAGGTGTTCCGAAGTTTATTTCAAGAGAATTTGTTTGGCCGTGCGTTTGCTATATTTTTTATTTATCATTGTTCATTTCATATATATCTTTAAAGTATTCCATTGACTTTTGCATATTCTAATATTTTGCACTGGAATTTATCTTTGGTATTTTTGTTAAATACATATCTTGAGCCCAACCGCATAAATTCCTTGAAAACTTCTTTAGTGCTACCTCACATGAAAGAGAAACCCAATTTATTCAAACCTCGTTTATATCTTCGTTTAAATGGATTTTGATGACCATTCTAAAATTAGTCGAGGATTTTTGGCATTGAAATTTTTTTGCCAATTCAGGAACTTTTTTGCAACAAGTGTCATAAATAAGAATGCTATTGTTTCATGGTTTAATAACTTCGGATCTGTTCGGAGTTGTTTCTCAATGCGCTCATAGCCTAACCAAAGGAATTGCTTGAATAATTTTTTTATTCATTCTCACATAATCAAGGCCCATTACTTTGAGCACCTCATTTTGGTTGATCCGGTTTTTCCGTTGTTATTGTTGTCTATCCGTCCATCTCTTCTAATCAACGAAGCAAATTTCCTAAAAATATCATACTCTGTACCAGTACTTGTACGGATGAATCCCATGTCAACATTTCTTTTGGTATAAAACCAAGACATCTTTGTTAGGAACGATATGTTGGGGCCATTTGACATGATGTTGAATTAATGTTTCTTCCTGTGAAAATATTATTTTTATTTCTGGTTAGTTTCAAGATCCGGCAAAATATAATGCAACATCGGTCATTACTAATATGATAGGTGTTCCAAAGTTCATTTCAGGAGAATTTGTTTGGCCGTGCAGGAAAGTCTTTATTTCATTTCATTTTGTTTTGATATGTTTTATTATGTCCGTTAAATTTGTGAATTGAATGACAATTTTTCTCCTAGCTATGTTGTCAACGTAATGCTTCATATTACGGAATGTTGATCGACATTCTGTTGCTGCCATAAATTTGTCAAAATAATATTCTTGTTTTAATGGATTTTGATGGCCATTTTTAAATTGATTTTGGTATTGAAATTCTTCTTGCCAATATAGGAGCTTTTTGCAACAATTGTCATAAGTAAATATGGCTATTGTTCCATGGTTAGATAACTTCGTTTCAAGTGAATTTGTATGGCTGTGTATTTGTGTGATTTAATGAATGTTTCTGATTTATATACCATCACCTAAATGTTTATTTTAACCTTAAATCATCAAATTTTAATACAAATTTAATGCAACTTATTCTGTATTTGATTTCGTATTATTGATTACATGATTTGATCAGTGTTGTTTCTCAATGCACCAAAGCCCGACCAAATTAATTCCTCGAAAAATTTCCTCCATACGTTCTCACATAGTTGAGCTGCCCATTATTTCTAATTTTACAATGGTTATTACTGTTCATTCATCTTCTCTAGTCCAGCAAAACAAATTCCCTGAAAATATTTTATTCTGCACCAGTACCAGTACTTGTACTGATATGAACTGTTTGTCAGCATTTCTTTATTTTATTAGCGTAAATATAGGATTTTTTCATTCAAAACAATTGACATAGATTGTCATTAGACATAACATTAAATTAATGTTTCCTGTCGCAAAAATATCATTTTTATTTCTGGTTAGTTTTAGGAGCCTACAATATATAACCCAACATCAGTCATAACGAGAATGACTGCTGTTTTGAAGTTTACTTCAAGAGAATTTGTTTGGTCATGCGGAAAAGTCTTTATTTTATTTAATCACTTTTTTTCAATGTTGATATATTTTATTTTTTCTGTGGAATTTGTTAATATTTTGACCATTTTTGCATATAATTTCCATCTTTTCTATATTTTTATTTCTCATTGTTTATTTTATATTCCACTGTCATGTTTAGTTTTTGAAGTGCATCCCTTGTAGGATGACCAAATAAATTCTTTGAAAATTATATTGGGCCCAGTTGGTATGATCCCTCCATTTGCAAAATAAAATTTCTTTGATGTCGAATGTGTTATATGTCATTAAATTTCTGATTGTTATGCATCTAAACTTTGCTTTTGAGTATCACTGTCCATTCATCACTGTTGGTTCAACGGAGCATATGCTACTGAAAATCCCAATATTTTATGTTAAATGGACTATTGTTCAACATTGCTGTTACTGCTATAAATTTATAAAAATAACAATTTAATTCCGATGACTTTTGATAGCAGTGGTTCGATTTAAAGAAAATTCATAAAATTGCAAAATTTATTGCAAACACCTCTTGTATAGTTTTCGATGAGAGAATTGGTAGCAGACATTTTTAAACTCTTGTAGTAATGAAAATTATCCTCCATCCCTTTTGATTATCAAGTTTTACTGTCAATTTATGGAGGAGAGTGTTTATTTGATTTAGTAAACATTAAACTGTATGCATCCTTGTCTATCAAATTTTTATTATCACTATATTTTTTATCTCATGCGTATTGCAGTAGGTTTCCAATGATTTGTACCAACTACGCAGTTACAGTTAAATCCACCCATGATAAACACTAATCCATTTCTTTCTAATTATATAGCCCAGTCCAGTCTGTTAAGCTGAACTTCAAAATTCAGGAAATATGCAAGGTTACAGTATCTTCTTTTCTGTCTACAACTCTTTCGCAGGCTGCTATTTGCTGTTTTTCCATCAATATAAAAATATGGATCATTTCATTTTTTAAATTTCTGTTTATTACGCTTTTTATATTCCACCATTCATCTTCCTCTCTTATAGTGTCAACCAAATCAATTCCTCGAAAAATAATATTCATTGGTTTGCCTCCCACTCATCTTTTTAGATGAAAATTGAGTGAAATAAATAAATAATTAATTAAATAATCATTATTGCAATATTTTTCTGTGACATGTTGTGTTCTTCTGTCGATATAAAAATGTTTTTTGACCTACATGTCCAGGATTTATAGTAAAAAATCAACAGATATTATTTAAAAATATACACATTTAAAATTTTTTTTGATTCAAATCTAAATAAATTAATTTATATCTATTTAAAAAAAAAATAAATAAAAAGTGCAAAAACAGATCAATTCAAAATAAGGAAAATGTTTAGAGGCCATGTTACTACGGTACATACATCCCATTGTTCCAATATAAAAATATTCCACTCAATTTTTTCAACTATTCAAAGTCACAAAAGAAATATTATATTGGGCAATAATTTCTATAGTTTGTGCTGTACTTTGAACGAAATGTTGGATCAAGTTTCATCTTGTTGCTTTACCGGGTTATACTATTTTGCCAACTTTGATTGTTGGTGGTGTACTTGAACACTATTTTACAAAAAATCTAAATTATACTTGTTTTGACACTGTTTCCAGCAATTGTTACTCATAAGTTTCAAAAATACATTATTAGCTTTGATAGATACCTCATCAGAAAACAAGCATGCACAGGTCAAAATATTTATTATATGGTTCCATGATAATGCAATAGATGTTTTGTCTTTGAAATAGTTCGAAAGTTTTGCTTAGAAATGAATTCTTTCCGTTTAGGACTACATTTTGCCTTAGGATGGATAATAGGATATTTTGTTGGTTTGTTCATGCCAAATCTTTGTTGTGGCATTCTGTGGTATTCCAAGTGATTTTTTTTCGGTTTTGGTAAAAGATCGTATTAAGTTGCATTTTTCCACAGAAAACACTTCAATATCTCTTATCTTGAATATTGAATTTTGCCAACTTTCGTGTACATAATGCTTCAATCAATGTGTCAAGTTTTGGAAGTTATATATATACCGAAGAGAGAATTTCATCTGCATCTTTTACAACCCAAAAAACATAATTCGAAGTCAAAAATAAGGGATCTATCAGTTTTTATTGTTTTCACATTTATGACATTGCCTGACAGCATCCAGTTAAAAAAAAATGTGCGCAAGTATTTTTGGAAAGACACAGATGGTTCGCTTCTTGGCAGTGCGTCCCATGCTTAGCAAAATTTCATTCCTGAATGGGATATGCACTAATTGCACAATTTTTTCAATCGGTGAACTGTTACAATATATCAAATTGATGAGCATTGTTCACAGATCGACAAATGACACTCTGTAAAAAATCTCAATACTGAGAATGAAGCATACAGATCGACTGAATATAGACCAATCAAAATTTTTATTCTGTCATTCTACCTGAAATTGTGAAGAAAACAATCAAGAAACTTGTTTCGTTATTTCTTGTTTTCGACGATTATATATACACAACTCATTGTATAAGTATTTTCGACATAAATATTACCATGGAAAGTAAAGTGTTAAGATTTCAGTATGTGCCGCTGAGCTACAGACTGGCACAAAGGTTTCTATTTTGCTACATTAACAATATCCTTTTGTCTAGAAATGCCACTATTAGGTTCATCATTTGTATCAGCCTAATTAGGGTGATTTATTTCTTTAATCTGACAAAGCTTGAAAACGGCATAAAAAATATTTTGGCCCGGATTGAGGAAAAGTTTTGTTTGATATATTGGAAACACATACATAGTTTTTTATTTATTTTTTATGGTGTGAATCCATATTTGATTAAGAATGTTCACAACTTGCTAGATATTGTTTGACGAATTAGTAGACATAGTTCTGGTTCATACCTGTCAAATGTGTTAGGATAGTCAGATGGAGGATTAGTAGATTGCCAACATAGCGACAGTATTCAATCACTTCCGGGTTTTAATTCAGAGAAATTCTGATCAGTTTATGGGAAATAACTGGAATGTTTTTTCTGATACTCTTAGAATTTTTTTCAAATCAAATGTTTTTTGGCTCTTCTAAGTTTTATATTTTATGCTTGGATATTGAGCATATGTCATATATTCTTGAGAGGTGATTAGTCAGGTATTATAGAATTCTTTTCCAAATTAAATTCTGTTTCATCTGTTTTTCCAGATTCTGTTGTTGAAATAACTTATATATATGGTGCAAATGTTCTACCAAAACCGTGATTTCGCTGCATTTTCACCTGTCAAATTTTCTTTGAATACTTAATCTAAATCTAAAAACGGATTTTAATTTTCAATATTTTTGGAAATCCTCTTTACTAGTGTCTGATTTTAAGATTGAAGATTTGACAAGTTGATGATGGGTAACTAGACTCATGCTGCATGTGATTTTTTGCAGCGGGAAAATCACCTATTACTGCCTTTTCTTTCTATATTTAAACAAGCAAAATATTGCTTTTTGAAACAGAGCAGAAATATAGCGCAAAATTAGGCGTCGGATAGGTTATCTTTCCCACTAATAGCATCTAAACCTTTGTACAATCGTACCCATCTAAACCTTTGAACCATTATATCCTTGTGGTTTGAGGACTGGCTTAAGTAAACATAAACACATTATTGTGCTACTCACATTTCTTTCTGTTGATATTTGCGAATGAATTGTATTTCCTATCTCATGTAGAAGTTCTGTCCAATGTTGCTGGAAAAATCCAATGTAACATTATGAAGTACATGGGTGATGGTATTAAAATTCAATGTTTAAAAATTAAATACGTTTATAAGACTGACAAGGATTTCGTAAATTATTTCAAAATCTTTGTGGACAAATTTCTCGTTGTTTAACTTGTCCTGAAAATCCAATAAATGGCAATAAAAATTGATTAGACAAAGTTATAAGAATCCATAACAATCGATGTGGACAAATTTCTTGTTTTTCAATTTTTCCTGAAAATCCAATAAATGGCAATAGAACTTGAATAGACAAAAGTTATAAGAATCTATAACAAGGACAAAGGTCACCGAATAAATTAAAATGTATTTCTATTCATCAAAAAAAAAATTGGTTTTGGTGTTACCGTAGCTTGATATTGACACATTTTCTAGTATGGCCCTCTTATTACTCTCTTTGTATTTGATTTCAAACATAAATTTAAGTTATATCTGTTCTTTCTTGTCTCTTATTTTTAAGTTTTTCTGTATTTCAGCCAGAAGAGTATATTCAAAAGCTGCGCTAAATACTTTAAAAGTAATTGTGTATCGTTTTGGAAACATCATGAAACTTTCATGTTATCGAAAAAGTATCAGAGGAAATTGAATATGTTAGAATCACCCAGGTAATCTCAGTTTAAATCTTGGAAATAGCAACCAAATTTTTGTGCCTTAGTTCGAATACTAATTGTAGTTTTTGCTTCATCAAAAATGAGCCACCAGTGAAATTGCAATGTACAGTGGAAGGTATGCTATTCTGTTTACTAAGATACTCTAATTAGATGACTGCCATTTTTAGATGTATCAACACTGGAATAAGAAATTGCTTAAATGTTATGATAAAGCATCATGTATGACTTAAAAGAATTTATCCCAAAGAACAGGCTTCAAAATTGCCCTGATGTATTTCCTGTATGCCCTAAATAGTCGCTAAAGGAAAAATAAAGAAGTTGTAGGTGTTAATTATTAATAGACACCATGCAAGTCTTTGAAACCAATTTTCATTGGCCCTACTCAAATATTATCATTTGGTAAGAACTTTTCTGTCATTTCATGCATTCGTTTTTGGTTGAATCAGCACTTCGGGTATGTATGTATGTATGTTTATTCGCCTCTTAATATTCAATATAAAAATGAATTCCATATCTTGTCTGTCCCATAATTGGTCTGTGAATATATCATTCATTCTAATTAGAATTAGATAAAGAATTTTGACAAGTTAGGTGCCTTTCTAGACTTGATTTGATAAATGATGTAGTTTAGATTTTAAGATCCCGTATCAGGTCAGGCCATATCAGGTCAGGCCCATGCATATATATCATTCATTCGATCAAAATGTCTAAAGATGTGATTTGAAACTTATTTGACAAAGTACAGGCATGTATGATCCAATTGAAGTTTCGAAAATTTGCCGCATTGTGTTCGTTCTATACATGGCCCATACATATATCATTGATTCAATAATAAAACAGGTAATGATATGCTTGAAGACTGAATTGACACAGTCCTAACGTGTATGATCCAATTACAATTTCAAGACTCCACATGTCTGCCTTACGGATGGAAAAGTGAGTTTGGAACAGTTAGTTCATGATGTCTATATATTTTCTTTGGATTATAGAGGCAGTTTGCATGCCCTGATTAAATATCATGATAATTGAGCTTTCATTTTTGCATGGCTTTGTTTGCGAGTTAGAAATCTTGATCCAGAAGTCTGTGTGCACTGAGACGCGAAAACTGTGTACACAGTTATAGTTATTAATTCAGTCTGAAATGTTTTTTTTGCCTAATCCATTGAACTTTTTCATTATGGATGAAAGTTGGTAACCTTATCGATATGCACAAATAGTTACAAATAAACTGGGGATGTTTTTGATATGAAGAATTCTGTATTGAACACTCATGCGAAATAATTTTTCAAAGATTTGACAGAACTGATTCGTTTTGCAGCAAAAACAGATTTTTAAAATATATTCTAGAATATTTTAATATATTCTAGAAAATTTTAGTCGCAACAAACTATTTCATGACTGGAAATATGTTAGAACTGTTCTAAAGCCTGTAATTACAGGCATGATCATAATTTCGCTGTTTATTTGTTGTGGGATTTTATTATGAACTGTGAATTCAGATTATCTTAATTTTCAAAACAATTTTTTATATGCACTTCATATATACTGTTTGGTTATCTTTTTCACAGAGAGAGAAAGATGGTGCAAACTATTTCATGAGTGGAAATATGTTAGAACTGTTCTAAAGCCTGTAATTACAGGCATGATCATAATTTTGCTGTTTGTTGTGGGATTTTATTATGAACTGTGAATTCAGATTATCTTAACTTTCAAAACAATTTTTTTATATACACTTCATATATACTGTTTGGTTATCTTTTTCACAGAGAGAGAAAGATGGTGATTTATTATTCACGATTTCATGCATATGTTCTTTTCACCCTAACACCGCACCGAAATACCAATTAAGAAGCGTTTAGGAAAAGTAAGCTTCATTTAGAGATTCTTTCAGGTAAATTGAATTGCTTCTTTAATATTTCAAAAATTTTTTGATTTGTTTGTGGACTAATTTTGATTTTAACAATGCTTGATATTTAAAATTTTCTTCCAAATTCCAGCAAAATAACATATAAAGTAACAAAATAACATTTAATCCGTTAGTCGCTACTTCAGAAGATTTCAGTCGTGCAATCGCTGCTGCTGATTTACCTTTGCGATACAATGGAAATATATTGAAACTTAGTTATAATATTAATCAATACTATTAAAATTAATATTTTTATTTGTAGTACCAGTAACTGCACTCTAAACGAAACTTAACCACTGTGGTAAAGCCTGTTCATTGAACTACTCAAGCACTTTTGATCTGGGAGTAAAGGATTAGTGACCACACAAAAGGGCTATGTCATGACTGGCAATCCATACTTAACAAAACTTCGTTACGGCACATATTTTCTTATTATTGCATATATCAATTCAAACACTACTGTAAGTATACTATTAAACATATGGTTTTATATGTTCTAGGAGAAGAGCAAAAAATTGTTTCCAGGAGGGTGTTTACTAACTCCATCTCAGTCTTCATCTTCTGGCAATATGATATTCAAGACATCGAGGTAGATAATCGCACTGTTTATATTATTGTCACAAATATTTTTCCGTGATTATCATGTAGACTTATCTTATATAATGTAGTTGAGTTTTCCGATGCAGTTTTATATCCCGTGCTAGTTTAGTATTATTAGTTTTGAATTATTGGAATATAGTCATTGGTGTTCTTCAAACTTTAGCCCTTCCTTTGTGGGTAACCGGTAAAAAATGTGTTATTACTGAGCACAAATTCGGGAGTATGCTGGTGGAATCTTATTTCTCTCCGGGTGTCTGGGACATTCATTTCATTATCTTAGAGTGACCAAAGTTTCAAAACCATCAACACTGCTATTTTATAACAATATTGATGATTTTTAAACTTTTCGTACAGTTTGGTTGCTTCCAGAAGCTCAAAAATCACATTTTAATCTTCTGGCAGAGAAGCTATCTGGAAATATTACCCATTTGCTAATTTTCTTTTGATGGAACCCATTTCCTTTGTTCGTCTATGTAAAAGAGTGGCTGGCAATCTATCGGTCTATTTGGGAGAATCGCTCCAAACTAATACATACATTTCATTTTATTGTTCCCAACAATATTCATTGACATTTTTTGTCACTTGCAAAAATTATTTTGTTATACCAGTCAGTTCCATATCGAAAATGGCCTCTTCCACTCTTTCTTGTTTGGAACAACTGGTCGACTCTAGAAGCTTGTATTTCCGTAATCACTAAAAGTATGGTTAATTGTAAATGTATCACAGAATAGTTGGAAAATGCGAAAAATATGTGGATATCATTTGAAGTCCAAATGTTGTGGTTATATGCGATAGAATAGATATCAAACACACCCTCTAAAACCGTACATGGTTACAGTTTTCAAATGTTCAACAGCGACAAATCGAAACGTGTTTGGGCGTGCTCTGGTATTTCCTCTGTTGATACCATTGAAATGTTTTTGCGGCATCTCAAGCCATTTTTATGGGTAATTTTGTTCTTTATTTTATAGTCTGGTTTGCGTCCTTGCGTCAACTAGATTCTTGAGCGATGTAAAATTGTGCGCTATGTCGCAACGTAAACTACGTAACAGCCTCTTTTAAGATAGAAATCCAAACTTACGCGCCTCGTTGAAGGTTTCGTGCAAAAAGATTGGCCAGTTGTCCGGGGTACGCAAATATGGAGTAATATCATTTCGAATCGAATTCAATTTGATAAACGTGCGTGTTTGGGACTTATAAAAAAACTATTCAAGAGAAATAGATATCGGACAATAGTTGGTGTATATCACGTGCGTTGTAGGTAATGAAATAATTACATTCTATCCAAACCGCTGTATATTTGACATTCTTTCTTTTTTCTAAATATATTGGATTTCTATTAAAACCTGTGGTTTAATTAAGTTTTGTTGCATGTTACATGAAAACCATTGGAAATGAATGGGCCAATCCTTGATTTGTTAATAGCTCATGCATGATAAATGTACCCTCAAATGCATACATTGTTACTCGTTGGGGACAGGGATGACCAACCAATTCGATCCATAATGAATTGAATTTCAAAAGCATCTTAACACCAGGAAAAACAGAAATTTGTCCCAAGAGCTATGAATTTTATGCATTGCGTGGCACTAAATAACGCCTTTCAATTCTTCAGAGAGAAACCAATATATCAATGATATTGACGTAAGTACGTTACGTTACCCGAACTTCACGACATGATGCCACGTCGTTAAAAGATAACGATGACATCGTTTGTGTTTTTGTGAAGACTTAACAACGCAGTCCGTGCGTCTGAACTGATAGTCAACGTTTTTTTCAATTATGTCGCAAGCTGATGATAAAAAATTTTTGATAAAACTGTTTTAAACGTACCTCAAGGTTAATTCAACTTTCTATAGACATGATTTTGCAGCTATTCATTTTGCCCCTTCGGAAGAATAATGCTAAAAATTTAAGAATTCTACTAAATATGAAATAATACATATATTTTAACAAAATATTCTATCACTTCAATGTAATAGATACGGACATGAACGACCCATCTTTTTGTCATGATCGATGAGTGAGTTCTGACTTATGGCATCATTTGTGCGATAGATAAAGCTGTTGCTAACTTGAAAATAGTTAGATTAGCTTTGTCGATATGTATGAGGAGTTCCTGTTTATACTTGAGCAGATTCACTCTAGTTAAGTCAGAAATCAGTTTCTGTTTTTCAATTTGATCTTGACAGTATTGTTCAAATATTCAATGGTACTGATAATATTTCTTTGAAGAGGGAAGAGAGGGAAACAGCATCATTTGCTAAGCCTATTGAGTTAAAAGGGTGGATCGATACTATTTACACTGTAACAAAATTCATTAAAATGGCAGTATTATGACAGTAATTTTAAACGATGATGCACGAGATGCACTCAGTAGGATCGCGCCTAGTAGGACTACACCACGTAGGATAGAACCCATTATCATTGGTCTCGGCAAAATTGAACCCCCTTTCTTGTGATTGTGGAACTATTGCACCCATTGAGATATTTGCTAATGAATATCATTTGATTAAAAATGAAGTTTTTGCTGATCATATCTCTTTTAATAAGAGAGCGAAAGCGCAAAATTTGCATAGAATTTTAAATTCTGAATGGTTACCACTTGTAATCTAACAAAAATGCAATCAATCGCCGTTTTTTGAAAGTTTTTTATTCAATAATATTAAAATCCACATTCCATAGTTGGCTTAAATGCATTAAGCGAAAATGATTCGCTACTGTTTTATTTGAGTGGGATAAATTAGATATAATGATTGTGGGCGTGAGACCCCAGTAGGATTGCACTCAATATCACTGCACCCAATAGGATTGTGCCTAGAAAAATTGTACCCATTAGTAGTGACACTCAAGTGAGTGTCAAGTGAGTCAAGTGACACTCAAGTGGGCCTTGTGAGAGTAGGATGGAACTCAGTAAGATTACACCCAGTAGGATTGAACACATTGAGATTTCCCTCAAAGAGTTGCTTATAGTAGGATTGCGCCAAGAATGATTGTATTCAGAAGAATTGCACTCTAAGATTATCATTAAAATTAGTATTGAAAAACTGCATTTTTTACAGTGTAGTAAATAATCCGGACTTATTGGCTAATATTTTAATTTTTAGTTTATTGAAGGTTCTTTGTGATCAGCAATTTATCATCATAACATGAAGGATACATTAGTGCAAAATGCTTGTAGAGTTTGCCCGGGGTACGCAAATATGGAGTAATATCATTTCAAGACAATAATTTGTCAAATCGAATCCAATTTGATAAACACTGTTGCATGTTTGGGACTAATAAAAAAAAACTTTCTATGCTAATCTCTATTCAAGAAAAATAGACATACGGTATTATACTAGTACTAAAACATTCTATTCATCTTGTTCTGTACATCCAGTACATCCTGTTACATATATTCTGCGAGGTGCAATTTCAGGGTACACTCTACTAGGTGTTATTACTTTACAATCATAGGTATTACTGGGTGCAATTTTACTGAGTGCAGGCATATTAAAGGCGATCTTACTGGACAAAATCATACTGGGTGCAATGATCCTGTGTATAATAAAATGTGAATGCAATACGCTTTACAATCATATATATTAGTATGTGCAATTCTACCCAGTGCAGTCCTACTGGGTGTAACCCTATTAAAAGCAATCCTAGTGGGCGCAGTCATTTTGTGTGTAATCAAATGTGTATGCAATACGCTGTAGTTTATTTGCAATGTGTGTTGAACGTATCTTAAACATTCCATTCCATACCGTGAACCCAGGGTACATCCAGTATTACACATTTACATAGCGCACATCCATTCTACAAGGTGAAATTCTACTTCTTGCATTCCCCTGGGTACAACTCTACTTGGTGATATTATTCTATTATCATGGGAGAGGGTGCAATCCTATCGAGTGCTAACCTTCTAGGTGCAAATCCTACTGAACAAAATACTCTTGGGTGTAATTAACTATGTGTGTAATACGCTGTGGGTGAAATTATCCTGGGTTATTATAACAAGACTGCAGCTCAACTGGTTGCAAACCACTGAGTGCATTCAACGACCATCATATTTAATTTTTCTAGGCTCTAATAAAAACGCTGTAAATTTACTGCTCATTTGCATCATCCTAATATTTCAAAATTGTAGTCGTATTGGATGCCGAATTATGGAATTTTAATATTATCAATTAGCACTACTATCGAAGAACGGCGATTTTACTGCTTTTGTTGCAGTGTTAGTAATCAATATTCCAGGGTTTTCAACTGATATTTCAATTTGCTATGCTTCCAAAGAAAGGTTGCGCTAATTTACCTGTACATGTAATACGTCTCATACGTTCAGTACGTTCAGTACATCATCACAGGAGAGGGTGCAATTATACCGAGTGCAATCCTATTGAACAAAATTCTACTTGGTGCTATACTACTGGGTGTAATTAAATGGGTGTTCAATGCGCTGTGGGTTAAATTGTCTTGGGTGTAATATAACAAGAATGCAGTTTAACTGGTTGCAAGCCATTGAGTGCAATTCACGGTAACCATATTTATTTCATAGTTTGATAGAAACGCAGTAAATTTACCTTTCATTAATTATTTATTATTTACTTTTCCGCTGATATTTCAATTTGTTATGCTTTATAAAAGCTAATTTGCTCTAAATTTTCCGTACATCCAGTACATCCCGTACGTCCAGTAAATCCTGTACGTCTCGTACTACTTCCTGTTCACCCAGTACGTCCGGTAAGTTCTGTACTTCAGCAATGACGGAAACAACTTTGAGACCATCAGTACGGTGACTTATAAAAGATAGTTCTTTCGAATACATTGTGTCGTCTCTAAGGTGATGCGATTTGACTTAAAATGGAAAATTGAATTAGTCTTGATCCCTAGGAGTTGCAAGTGCGTACGTTGCATTGGGTATGATATGTGTGTTGGGGTAGAGGGATTGCAATGACAACGACCAACTCAAAGATGTCTGGCAATTCGGATTTATTCTTTGATAGTTTGGATTTGGAGCGTGGATGGCCAATTAAATTGTCCCCAATTCGAATTAATACTCTTACTATTTTTTCCTTAACTTAAGGAGAGAGAAAGATTAAAACGACGAGAAAGGAGTAGGGAGAAGAGCAGTGAGGAAGCCAAGGAGTGGGAGGGTACGTAATTGACTACGTTTCGTGACGCGAAATCATGCGGCACGGTAATCAAATAGTTTTACATAAACTCCGCTCGCCGTTTTTCATTCTCTTCACCCGACGTAAGAGTTGTTTACGTTATGTCCCCCAATTATTTCATCATCGTAAATTTCCCCGGGGATTTGAGATAAGGACGGGAATTGTTCTAGTAAACAAACGTTGTGTTCACCGCTTCGGGTTGCGAGATTGTGTTGTGTGTTATGCTGGATTAACTGTCCATAAAACTGTTGGAAGGTTGGATGAACGCAACAATACTGTGTTTTTTAAAAATTTACGCATATAGCTGTGATATATTGCGGTCTGCCAAGACCAAGGTTTGTTAATGCGACACATTAACTTAAGGTTATTATGCAAACTTCATTTGTCTTATACAGAAAAAATATAGAGCAAGAATGAGCAGTTGGAAATATTTGACAGAATTCATGACTCTCAATCCGCAACCACTGCCGTAATTAATGAACACTAACATGAAATTATATATTGCATTTTTTCCCTTTAGAACACTTAATCATATGAAAAACTGTCAGACTACAATCAGATTTGCCGTGTTCAGACGACTGAAGTCTTCATCCATCAGATTCTTATAATGGTAATAGTAATATTGCTGTGGAACAAGGTAAAGATTCTCAAATATTTGTTTATGTATGTTCTACTTATATTCAGTAATTATGTAAAAATTAATATTCAAAATATATATGCTGGACAAAACTATTTCAACCGAAATTTGAATCTATGAAGTTGTTATGAAGGAAATCTTGAATTGAAAAACGAAATGGAATTTTTATCAACTTCACTTCAGTAAAATTATATTATTTCTGCTACATTTGATTGTCTGTAGAAATAAAATACTTTTAAAGTTAATTTTCAACATGAGTTTAGGATTCAAATATTGATATTAAATCAGAACATTGGATTGTCTAGATTTATATATATATGTATATAAATTCAGTTAAATTTTCATAATATTTCACCCAATGGCAATGAATGAACTGACGCGAGTCTTCTTGAGAATGTGATATTAACACAGTCTTTGAATATCTAAATTTCTGAGCTTAGTTTTTTGGAAAAGTGTGAATTCGGGATTTATATTCTAGATAGCTAAAAATTGATCTTTGCATTTTGATATGCTTAGAAGAGTTGTTGCAAATATAATTAAAAGAGAAGTTATTGAGCAAAAGCTTGTAACCTGATTCGAAGAAACGACAGTTAGTATAATAAGCACTGAAGTTTTGAAGTTATTTCTACTACTAGTCTTTGTGCGGTAATATTTGTGGGAAAATATTGTATGGTTGTAGAAAAGGTATTTGGCGTTGTTAAATAAAATGATACAAAAATTGCTTTGTTGGTAGTACAATACAGTGATAACGTTTTTTTTTGCCTGTGAAAGCAGTACTATTGTTTTCTATGGCTGGTTAGGTTTGTATAGCATGCCCATTGCCCCTATATTCTATGCCTCTTACTATAGCTGGGCGACTTTGGTATATTTTATACCGCCATTCCATTTTATACCGCCAAAGGCGATATTACCTGTTGCCAAGCCATTTTTAGCTATCAAAAACCATGCTATTTTGTCGTTTTAAAGAGCCACGTGGTGTGCGACCTAGCTAAAAAAAATCAGATGCATACCTCTAAATGTGGGCGGATTGTTGTTTCATGATATTGCAGAAGTTCAATTAAAGCATATCAGCAGGTGTGAGTGGGCTAAAAACCATTTTTCTGTCATAACTTAATGCGATAATATATCAACTTGTCACGGTTTTAAGCGATGAGTCACTAAATAAATGCATCACAACAAACCGATATTGCGGAGATTATCATGATGTGGCATTTTTGAAAACTCAAATAATATTTACCGGCCTACCGATATACCTACCATCTCTACCTGTGACAGAATTTTTTCCCTATATTAAAATGCAAGATTTAGACTGAACGCTGGCTCCACATTTTTAGTTGCCACTTTTAGGTGCATTTATTTTCAAATGTTATCGTGAATCATACTATTAGGGATTGAATCTTTCAGAATCTGCTATTCAGAAATTAATTATTGAAACAATTTTCTGTTCACTGATCAGATAAAATATATTTGTAATCATTTCAAATTGCCGAAAATTACATTTAAAGTGATTTTCAATCATACACAAACATTTCAGGACTTATCTTAGCTTATTGCCGAAACCTAGAATATGCAAAATTGGTCCATCCAGCTGAAATTTCAGCTGCCATGAATGTATTTCAGATTCCACCTGTGGAGTAGATAACAATGACAATATTTTCCATTGCGTTCCCCTTTTATGTGTTTGCAAGCATTTCTGTTATGGAAAAATTTTGTATATGATTAAAAATCCTTTTCGATGCTAAATATCAAATTTTTTAACTTCCTTTGAAATCTTTTCGAGGCATAGTTATTTGAGACTATTTCTGATTCTATTTCTAAATTTGATTAAAAATACTTTTCGATAAAGTGCATGATCCTGTCACTTCTTTATCATGCAGTGCTGTCTATGTATCTTGCGGTCGGTTTGCATTCCTTCCATTCAATACTACACAGTGGTGTAACTTCCTGCACAACTAAGAGCAAAACTTCAACTGCCATTCTTTACTCAGTACAGAATTATTCCCTTTGATCTCTCCCGGACTTCTCTAAACCTCCATTAGGATCAATGCAGTGAAAATAATCAAGTTTGACTCTCATGCAACTTATCTGTTACTGTTATGTTATTTTTCTGTGCATTCGGACTATGACCAAATAAATTCTTTGTGAAATTTCTTCAATCCGATGCCATAATAGGGAAATCTCCATTAGTCCTTTTGAGTCCTATTTTTATGAATATTAAGAATTGAATGTTTTAATGCAATCAAAATTTTTGATTGTTATGCGTTTCATGCAATGTTATTGGGTATTGCTGTCAATTCATCTCTGGTAGCCCAACAAAGTTGATTTTGCAAATATATCTCATATTGATCATTGTCTGACGTTTCTGTTAGCGTTAATTGGTAATCTCATCTCCCTGCAAAAAAATGCTCCACAATTGCAGTCATAAGCAAATATGACTGCTGTTCCGTACCTTGGTTTCAAGTAAATATGTTTGGTAATGCAGAAAAGTTTTGATTCAATTTAATGACATTGAGCCAACCTCTTGCCAAGTAAGAACTATGGTGAATTAGTCTTTGACTGTCCACGCATTACAAAACCGTTAGTATTCCCATTCTCCCTCCAATTCAAACTTGTAATGCTAACCAAACAAATTCCTTGAAAGTTCTATAGCAGGCTTAATTTGTGAAATGTATTTTTGCCAATTTTTTATAAGTGTGCTATTTTTCTTATCCTTCAAGAATTTTATCGACTTTTGATTATTCTAATAGTTTGTTCTGCATTTAATGCTTCCTCGCATGGAAGAAAAGCCCAATTCGTTTAAACCTCCCTTAAGAACCACAAAAAGCCCTGGGATAATGTTAAATGTGTTAATGATCATACTTCATCATTGGGTTTCACTGTCCACTAGTATAAACAAAGCAAATCTAATCAAAATTCCTTCCCAGCCAAGTTGTCAATGTAATACTCCATATTGTGAAATGCTGATTGACATTCTGTTACTGCCTAAATTTATCAAAATAATATTCTTGTTTAAATGAATTTTGATCACCATTCTGAAATTAGTCACTGATTTTTGCATTGAAATTCTTCTTGTGAGTATAGGAGCGTTTTGCAACAATTTTCATAAGTATAGCTATTGTTCCATGGTTTGATAACTTCTGTTTCAAGTAAATTTGTTTGGCTGTGCAGAAAAATATTTGTCTGATTTAATGGATACTTCTGATTTATATACCATCCCCTAAATGTTCATTATGATCTTTCTTGTGAAATATTTTTTGACAACTAATATATTCTTGTATTAGTTCACACTTTTTTTGAATCATCGTATTTCTGTGAAAATATAATTCAACTTATTCCGTATTTGATTTGTGATTATTGGTTTTTGGATCTGTTCAGAGTTGTTTCTCAATGAGCCTTAATCCCGACCAAATAAATTCCTTGAACAATTCTTTCTTTCATTCCCACATATTGGAGCCCATTAGTTTGAATACCTCATTTTGGTTGGTCCCTCCTTCAGTTGTTATTGCCGTCCATCCATCCATCTCTTCTAATTAACAAAGGAAATTCCCTAAAAATATCATACTCTGTATAAGTAATTGTAAGGATGAAGTTTCTGTCAACATTTCTTTTATTAGTATTAAAACAATATTTTTTTTTTGTTAAGAACAATTTGTTGTGGCCATTTGACATGACGTTGAATTAATGTTTCTTCCTGTAAAAACATTTTTATTTCTGGTTAGTTTCAAGATTCAACAAAATATAATGCAACATCAGTCATACTTATATGACAGGTGTTCCGAAGTTTATTTTAAGAGAATTTGTTTGGCCGTGCCTTTGCTATATTTTTATTTATCATTGTTCATTTTATATATATCTTTAAAGTATTCCATTGACTTTTGCATATTCTAATATTTTGCACTGGAATTTATCTTCGGCGTTTTTGTTAAATGCATATCTTGAGCCAAACCTCATAAATTCCTTGAAAATTTCTTTAGTGCTACCTCACATGAAAGAGAAACCCAGTTTATTCAAACCTCCTCCCTTCGGGACCACAAGAAGCCTTGGGCTAATGTTGAATATGTTAATTAATGATAATGCTTTACCATTTGGTATTGCTGCCCACTAGTATAAACAAAGAAATTGAATGAAAATTTCCTCCTAGCTCATTTGTCAACGTAATACTTAATAAGATGGAATGTTGATTGAGACATTCTGTTACTGCCATAAATTTTCAAAGTATTATTCTCGTTTAAATGGCTTTTGATGGCCATTCTAAAATTAGTCACGGATTTTTGCATTGAAATTTTTTTGCCAATATAGGAGCTTTTTGCAACAATTGTCATAAGTATGGCTATTGTTCCATGGTTTGATAACTTTGTTTCAAGTGAATTTTTGTGGTTGTGCAGAAAAGAGTTTGTGTGATTTAATGAATGTTTCAGAATTATATACCATCATTTATTTATGCCAATTGATATATTCTTGTACTAGTTCATACTTTTCCCAAATCATCAAATTTCAATGCAAATATAATGCAACTTATTCTGTATTTGATTTCTGATTATTGGTGTTTGTATCTGTTTGGAGATGTTTTTTAATGCGCTTAAAGCTAGACCAAATGAATTCCTTGAACAATTTTTCATTCATTCTCATATATTGGACCCCATTAGTTTGAACACCTCATTTTGGTTGACCCCTACTCCAGTTTTTATTGCTGTCCATCCATCCATCCATCTCTTCTAATCAACAAAGCAAATTTTCCAAAAATATCATACTCCGTACCAGTACTTGTACTGATATGAATTTCTGTCAACATTTCTTTTATTATTATAAAACATTTTTTTGTTAAGAACAATTTGTTGAGGCCACTTGATAGGAAGTTGAATAAATGTTTCTACTGTGAAAATATAATTTTTATTTCTGGTTAGTTTCAAGATCCGACAGAATATAATGCAACATCAGTCATTACTTATATGGCAGGTGTTCCGAAGTTTATTTCAAGAGAATTTGTTTGGCCGTGCGTTTGCTATATTTTTTATTTATCATTGTTCGTTTTATATATGTCTTTAAGAGTATTTTATTGACTTTTGCATATTCTAATATTTTGCACTGGAATTTATCTTTTGTGTTTTTGTTAAATGCATAGCTGTGCCCAACCGCATAAATTCCTTGAAAATTTCTTGAGTGCTTTTATTCAAACCTCCTCCCTCTGGGACCACAAGAAGCCTTGGGCTAATGTTGAATGTGTCAATTAATTATCATGCTTTACCGTTTGGTATTGCTGCCCACTAGTGTAAACAAAGAAATTGAATGAAAGTTTTTTCATAGATTAGTTGTCAACGTAATTCTTCATATTATGGAATGTTGATTGACATTTTGTTACTGTCATAAATTTTCTAAATAATATTCTCATTTAAATAGATTTTGATGGCCATTCTAAGATTAGTCACTGATTTTTGCATTGAAATTTTTTGTGCCAATATAGAAACTTTTTTGCAACAATTGTCATAAATAAGTATGGCTATTGTTCCATGGCTTGATAACTTTGTTTCAAGTGAATTTTTGTGGCTGTGCAGAAAAGTATTTGTGTGATTTAATGAATGTTTCAGAATTATATACCGTCACTTATTATGCCAATTGATATCTTCTCGTACTTGTTCATACTTTTTTAAACCATCAAATTTCAATGGAAAATGCAATGCAACTTATTCTGTATTTGATCTCTGATTATTGGTTTTTGAATCTGTTTGGAGTTGTATTTTAATGCGCTTAAAGCCCGACCAAATGAATTCCTTGAACATTTTTTTCATTCACCCACTAGTTTGAACACCTCATTTTGGTTGATCCCTCTTTCAGTTGTTATTGCTGTCCTCCATCCATTTCTTCTAATCAACAAAGCAAATTTCCAAAAAAATACATACTTTGTACCAGTACTTGTACTGAAGAACTTTGTCAACATTTCTTTTAGTATAAAACCATGGTTTTATTTGTTAGGAACATTTTGTTTGGGCCATTTGAAACGACGTTGAATAAATGTGTCTTCCTGTAAAAGCATTTTTATTTCTGGTTAGTTTCAAGATCCGACAAAATATAATGCAACATCAGTCATTACTAATATGACAGGTGTTCGGAAGTTCATTTCAAGAGAATTTGTTTGGCTGTGCCTTTGCTATATTTTTTATTTATCATTATTCATTTTATTAACTGAGATATTTTATTGACTTTTGGCGTATTCTAATATTTTGCACTTTATTTTATCGTAGTTATTTTCGTTAAATGCATATCTTGAGCCCAACCGCAGAAATTTCTTGAAAATTCCTTTAGTGTTTTTATTCAAACCTCCTCCCTTCGACCCACAGAAAGCCTTGGGGCTAATGTTGAATGTGTTAATGATCATGCTTTACCATTTGGTATTGCTGCCCACTAGTATAAACAAAGATATTGAAAGTTTCCTCCTAGCTCAGTTGTCAACGTAATAAATACTTCATATTATGGAATGTTGATTGGCATTCTGTTACTGCCATGAATTTTCAAAATAATATTCTCGTTTAAATAGATTTTGATGGGCATTCTAAAATTAGTCATTGATTTTTGCATTGAAATTTTTTTTTGCCAATATTGGAGCTTTTTGCAACAATTGTCATCAGTAAGTATGGCTATTGTTCCATGGTTTGATAACTTTGTTTCAAGTGAATTTTTGTGGCTGTGCAGAAAAGTATTTGTGTGATTTAATGAATGTTTCAGAATTATATATCATCACTTATTATGCAAATTGATATATTCTTGTACTTGTTCATACTTTTTTAAATCATCAAATTTCAATGGAAAATGCAATGCAACTTATTCTGTATTTGATCTCTGATTATTCGTTTTTGGATCTGTTTGGAGTTGTATTTTAATGCGCTTAAAGCCCGACCAAATGAATTCCTTGAACAATTTTTTCTTTCATTCTCACATAATGAAGCCCATTAGTTTGAACACCTCATTTCGGTTGATTCCTCTTTCTGTTGTTATTGCTGTCCTTCCATCCATCTCTTCTAATCAACCACGTAAATTTCTTAAAAATATCATACTCTTCTGTACCAGTACTTGTACTGATGAACTTTATGTCAACATTTCTTTTAGTATAAAACCAAGATTTTCTTTGTTGGGAACGATTTATTGGGGCCATTTGACATGACGTTGAATTAATGTTTCTTCCTGTAAAAATATTATTTTTATTTCTGGTTAGTTTCAAGATCCGACAAAATTTAATGTAACATCAGTCATTACTAATATGACAGGTGTTCTGAAGTTCATTTCAAGAGAATTTGTTTGGCCGTGCAGAAAAGTCTTTATTTCATTTAGTCACATTCTGTTTTAAGTTGAGTTGTTTTATTATGTCCGTTAAATTTGTGATTTGAATGACAATTTACTTCTAGCTGTGTTGTCGACATAATACTTCATATTATGGAATGTTAATTGACATTAGGGTACTGCCAAAAATTTGTCAAAATAATATTCTTGTTTAAATGGATTTTGATAGCCATTTTTAAATTAGTCACTGATTTTGGTATTGAAATTCTTCTTGCCAATATAGGAGCTTTTTACAGCAATTATAAGTAAATATGGCTATTGTTCCATAGTTTGATAATTTTGTTTAAAGTAAAATGAATGTTTCTGATTTATATACCATCACCTAAATGTTTATTTTAACCTTAAATCATCAAATTTTAATATAAGCTTAATGCAACTTATTGTGTATTCAATTTCAGATTATTGATTACATAATTTAAGTGTTGTTTTTCAATGCACTCAAAGCCCGACCAAATAAATTCCTTGAACAATTTCCGTCATGCGTTCTCACATAGTTCTTTTCTAGTCCAGCAAATCAAATTCCCTGAAAATATTTTACTCTGCACCAGTTCCAGTACTTGTACTTATAAGAACTGTTTGTCAGCATTTCTTTATTTTATTAGTGTAAATAAGGAATTTTTTGTTCAAAACAATTGGCATTGATTGCCATTGGATATGATATTAAATTAATGTTTCCTGTCGCAAAAAAGACATTTTTGTTTCTGGTTAGTTTTAGGAGCCTACAATATATAACGCAACATCAGTCATAACAAGTATGACGGGTGTTCCGAAGTTTACTTCAAAAGAATTTGTTTGGTCATGCAGAAAAGTCTTTAATTTAGTTACCGGTCGTCACTTTTTTTACAATATTGATATATTTTATTTTTTCTGTGGAATTTGTTAATATTTTGACAATTCTTGCATATAATTTCCATCTTTTCTTTATTTTTATTTCTCATTGTTTATTTTATATTCCACTCTCATGTGTAGTTTTTGAAGTGCATCCCTTGTAGGATGATCAAATAAATTCCTTGAAAATTATATTGGTGCCCCAGTTGGTATGACCCCTCCATTTGCAAAATAAAATTTCTTTGTTATCGAATGTGTTATATATGTCATTAAATTTCTGAATGTTATGCATGCATCTAAACTTTGCTTTTGAGTATCACTGTCCATTCATCACTGTTGGTTCAACAGAGCATATGCTACTGAAATTGCCAATATTTTATGTTACATGGACTATTGTTCAACATTGCTGTTACTGCTATAAATTTATGAAAATAACAATTTAGTTAGTTAGTTAACGATGACTTTTGATAGCGGTGGTCCGATTTAATGAAAATTCATAAAATTGCAAAATTTATTGCAAACACCTGTTATAAAGTTTTCGGTGTAAGAATTTGTAGCAGGCATTTCTAAACTCTTGTAGTAATGAAAATTATCCTTCATCCCTTTTGATTATCAAGTTTTACTGTCAATTTATGTATGCTTATACTAATTTGAACTTTTGGGGGCCAGTGACTGACTCATTTTTGAATTTTAACATTTTTTGCCTTGTTCACAAGTTCTTATTGTATATTTAATCCTCTGTTGTCCAATTATGTATTTAATGCAACAGATGGAGTCTGACCAAATAAATTATTTGAAAATTATATTGGTATATATATATAGGTATATATACATATCAAATTTTTATTATCACTATATTTTTTATCTCATGCGTATTGCAGTAGGTTTCCAATGATTCGTACCAACTACGCAGTTACAGTTAAATCCACCCCATGATAAACACTAATCCATTTCTTTCTAATTATATAGAATTATATAGCCCAGTCCAGTCTGTTAAGCTGAACTTCAAAATTCAGGAAATATGCAAAGTTACAGTATCTTCTTTTCTGTCTGACAACTCTTTTGCAGGCTGCTATTTGCTGTTTTTCCATCAATTTAAAAATAGGAGCATTTCATTTTTTAAATTTCTGTTTATTACGCTTTTTATATTCCACCATTCATCTTCCTCTCCTATAGTGTCAACCAAAATCAATTCCTCGAAAAATAATATTCATTGGTTCGCCTCCCACTCCTCTATTTAGATGAAAATTGAGTGCATTAAATGAATAATTAATTAAATAATCATTATTGCAATATTTTTCTGTGACATGTTGTGTTCTTCTGTCGATATAAAATTTTTCATACATGTTCAGGAATTATAGTAAAAAATTAACAGATATTATCTAAAAATATACACATTTAAAATTTTTTTATTCAAATCTAAATAAATTAATGTAAATCTATTTAAAAAAAAATAAATAAAAAGT
Organism: Styela plicata; assembly: GCA_963675895.2. NCBI lineage: Eukaryota > Metazoa > Chordata > Ascidiacea > Stolidobranchia > Styelidae > Styela > Styela plicata. Next base: position 9,235,880 of record OZ023149.1, read on the forward strand.
GCAAAAACAGATCAATTGAAAATAAGGATAATGTTTAGAGGCCATGTTACTACCTACTAATTTCTGTAGTTCAACACTGTGCTGAACTTTGACCGAAATGTTGGATCAGGTTTCATCTTGTTGCTCTACCGGGTTATACTATTTTGCCAACTTTGATTGTTGGCGGTGTACTTGAACACTATTTTACAAAAAATCTAAATTATACTTGTTTTGACACTGTTTCCAGCAATTGTTACTCATAAATTTCAAAAATACATTATTAGCTTTGATAGATACCTCATCAGAAAACAAGCATGCACATGTCAGAATATTTAATATATGGTTTTATGATAATGCAATGGATGTGTTTGTCTTGAAATAGTTTGAAAGTTTTGCTTAGAAATGAATTTTTTTCATTCGGAACTACATTTTGCTATATAGAATTAAGATGTTTTGTTGGTTTAATCATGCCAGATCTTTGCTGTGGTATTCCATTTAATTTTTTTTTCTGTTTTGATAAAAGATTGTATGAAGTTGCATTTTTCACAGTAAACTCTTGAATATCTCATATCTTGATAATTTTTTTTCTTTGAAATTCTGAGCATGGTAGACTTGAATGAACGATCATATGTACAACTGGTATAATTTAATGAACGGAAGGTCCATTGTAGACTGCCATATATAAGCAATACAGTCGTATTTACATTTTCTCAAGCCAGATAATTTGTGATTTTTTTTCTACTTTTTATAAACGTATTGAAAAATAATGCGATATGTCATAAATAGGAGATATCATGCCTATGAATATTTGATTTTGATCCAAAGTGATGCCGACATTTGTGTACACAATACATAATGTGTTTACACCATCCAGTTTCGGAAGTTATATATAACAATTCGGCCTGACAGCATCCGGTTCAGAAAAATATTTCGCTTATTGTATTTTTTGGAAAGATGCAGTTGAGCCGTGCCTTGACAGTCCCATGCTTAGTAAAATAGAATTCCTGAATGGGATTTGCGCTAATTGCACAATTTTTTCAATCAGTGAACTAGTCCCATGCTTAGTAAAATAGAATTCCTGAATGGGATTTGCGCTAATTGCACAATTTTTTCAATCAGTGAACTGTTTGAATATATCAAATTGAGGAGCATTGTTCACATATTGGCAAATGACACTCTGTAAAAAAACCTCAAATTCTGAGAATGAAACATACGGATCAGCTGAATACAGCCCGATTTTTTATTATGTCAATCTGAAATTGTCTACATCAGTGACTGTGAATCATTGTTGTTATTACCCTGTCGGTTTCATTTTGATTGTTTCTCACTGCACAGAGTACAGCACTGTTATATTGCAACAAAAAGAGTACGCATTAGCATTCGTGTTTTGCAGAAGATCATGTTTGGGTCTTCCATTATGCTTAGCTTAAACTATTATCATACAAACCTCTATACGAAATAATTCACCTACGCACACAGTCTACTCTTATTTATGTACCAGCACATCGATACAAGCGATGAAATGCTTGGCCTTTCCAGTAGGAAAAGTTCTTCCAAAACTTGTTATGTTAAGTATGTGCCAGTGATGGAGCTCGCTGCCAAGACCTGGTCTGTCTGTGGCACATGCTTGACAAAATAAAATTTTTAGTTGGGTTATTTGTTGTACGTTAAATAAATAAGTCAAGATGAAGCCTTGGGAAACGTTATTAGGGTTGCCATATGGCCTATGGCCAAAATTTTTAATATATGGGTAAAATGTTTCCAAAATTATGTAAAATTTCCGTATGCTCAAAATCCTTGTTCAATTAAAAAATTATTACTTAACGGATTCGAATTACAATAGATGTGCCACTTTGCATATCAAATATAAATACGTTGCCCCGGATATAGTTCAATTGTCACCCCTTGCTTACTCTTGGATAGTGATTTCATACAGGAATGGTGCTGTGTGACCAAATGAGACATTGGAATATGTGTTCAGTACACAGTTCCCAATAGGAAATTTTTCAACCACTGCCCAGGCTTTGCCTTGTTGACCGTTCCTTTATTTTTAATAATATTATTACAGAAAACCTTTTCAATGGTTTCATTCCAAAGTTTTGTGTTGCATATATTCAATTCCCAATTGGAAACGCATTTAGAGCAATCAATCAAGAACTTGTTTCGTTATTTCTTGTTTTCGACAATGATATATACACAACTGCAGATCACTGTAAGTATTTTTGACATAAATATTACCATGGAAAGTAAAGTGTTAAGATTTCAGTGTGTGCCGCTGAGTTACAGACTGTCGACATGAAGGTTTCTGTTTTGCTACATTTACTCTTTCCCTTTGTCTAGAAATGCCACTAGTTTTATGGATATATTGTAATTTTACAGATAGTTGTTTTATTTATTTTTTATGTTGTGAATCCATATTTGATTAAAAATGTTCACAACTTGCTAGATATTGTTTGACGAATTAGTAGACCTAGTTCTGGTTTATACCTGTCAAATGTGTTAGGATAGTCAGATGGAGGATTGGGAGATTGCCAAAATAGTGACAGTATTTCATCACTTTTGGGTTAAAATTCAGAAAAATTCTGATCAGTTAATGGGAATTAACTGGAATGGCTTTTCCTGATACTATGGATTTCTTTTTTAAATCAAACGTTTTTGGCTCTTCTTAGTTTTATATTTTATTCTTCGAAATTTGAGCATGTGTCAAATATTCTTGAAAAGCGATTAGTCCGGTATTGAAGAATTCTGTTCCAAATTAAATTCTGTTTTATCTTTTTTTCCAAATTCTGTTGTTGAAATAACTTTTATATGATTCAAATTTTCTACCAAAACCATGATTTCGCTGTGTTTCATCTGTCAAATTTTCTCTGAATATTGAAATATAAATCTAAAAACTGATTTTAATTTCAAATATTTTTAAATCCTTTTCATCAGTGTCTAATTTTAAGATTTGAAAATAACATTGAATATTGAACAGAAACATATATAGAGCCCAAAATTCGACATCGAACATCTTTTCCACTAATAGCATCCAAACCTTTGAATCATTGTAATCTTGTGTAGCCGTAGCTGATACGACTGGTTTGATAACTGGCTTAAGTGAACATTATGAACTTATGAAATTATTATGAACACATTATCATACTACTCACATTTTTTTCTGTTATTTGCGAATTTATTTCATATTTTCACGTGCAAATTCTGTCCGATATTGCTGGGAAAAATCCAATTTAACATAATGAAGAACCTATTTGAAGGTATTAAAATTTGATGTTTAAAAATGTAATCTGTTTTTTACACTGACCATGCTACCGGATATTTTCTCAAAATCTAAATTGAAAAAATTTCTTGTTATTTAACTTGTCCTGAAAATCCACTAAATGCCAATAAAAAATTGATTAGACAAAGTTATAAGGATTCACAACAAGGTCAAAGGTCGCCAAATAAACTTAACATGTATTGCTAGTCATCAGAAAATTGGTTTTAGTGTTACAGTAGCTTGAAATTTACACATTTTCTAGTATGGAACTACTTTTATTACTCTCTCTTTGCAACAGATCGGGCATATCCAAGGACCTGGTGGTGTTTTTGATTTCAAATATAAATTTAGATATATCTGTTCTCTCTTGCTCTTATTTTTAAAGTTTTTCTGTGTTTCAGCTAGAAGAGTGTATTTGAAGGCTGCGTTAAACACTCCGAGTGTAGTTGTGTAACGTTTTTGAGTCAATAAAGTTGAATACTAATTAATATTAATGAAATTGCAAACAATCGAATTTGATGAGGGAGCTTCCACATTTATATCTCGGGATTCAGTCTTGTATGATTTTCAAGTTATGGCTAAAATGTATTTTAGGGTAGTCTTTCGGTGATCTTTGACCTTGTTATGGGTCGGGTGGAGAAAATCGAATATATTTTGCTTTCAGATGCTAATCGAGTAAATTTCCCTAATCGAATCAAATATTTGGGGTCATGTAATTAGCAATCAAATACGTTATTTTATCTTCTTATAATTTATGTGGAAATCAAACTTATTGATGAAAAAAATTTGAAATTTTCATTTCGTTGATTTCGAATTGCTGTAGAAATCAAATCGAAGCTGGCAATCATTAATATTTTTTGTCACTTGCATAAACTATTTTGTTATGTCAATCAAATCCATATTGAAGGTGACCTTTTCACTTTCTTTTTATGGAGTTGCTTGCTTATATTTCCTTAATCAAAAAAAGTAAGGTTAATTATAAATGTATCACAGAAAACCTGCAAAAATATGTGAAGTCCGAATGTTGTGATATAGGTATTAAAGACACCCTCTAAAAACGTACATGTCTACAGTTCTCCAATGTTCAAATAATTCAGTCATTTTTTGACTCAGCGACAAATTGAAACATGATCGTGCATGCTAGGATATTTCCTTCCTGGCGATACCACTGAAACGTTTTTGTGGCATTTCAAACTATTTTTATGGGTCATAATTTTGCTTTAAAATTTAAAGTCCGCTTTGCGTCTTTGCATCAACTAGATTCTTGAGCGACGTGAAATTGTACGTGATGACGCAACGTCAATTACGTGACAGCATCTTCCAAGATAAATCCACGTTTAAGGACTTCATTAAATGTTTAATGCAAAATGTTGGTAGTATTCGGCCGGGTTACACAAATATGGAGTAATATCATTTCAAGGCAATACTTTGTAGAGTCAAAAATCAAATTTGATAAAACATTATTGCGTGCTTGGGACTAATAAAAACTTTTGACGCCAGTCTCAGTTAGAAAGAAATACAGATATTATACTAGAGATCGGACAATAGTCTGTGTATATCATGTGCGTTGTAGGTACTGAAATGTCTCTCTTTTTCATCTGAACCGCGGTATATTTGACATTTTTTTTCCAAATACGGTTGGATTTCTATTAAAAATTGGTATTCAATTAAGGTTCTGTTACACTTTCCATGATTACCATTGGACATGGACATTTTTTCGTAGCAAAGGCTGTTGCATCAGTTTTGCATTTGGTTCAGTAATGCATGCATCCTTTTCAATGTCCAAGTTTTAATCTTGACTTCGAAGCCCAGTAGATTGAAATTTGAAGCAACTCCATTTGTGGCAATCGAAATTTTTAAAAAGTCCATGCTTGGTGCCGGATTTTTTTTGTTGCATGTTTGCCTGTCTCCCAACCCAACATTCTGATGGTCGGGATGAAATATTATGTCAACCCTGCATTTGGTTTAGTAAAGCATGCGCCCTTTTTATTTTCTTAATAATAACCGTGTATTTGGTTGCCCTATAGAATGAAATATGAGGCGGTCTGATTTCCGACCATCAAATTTTTTAAAATGTGTAAATATGCTCAAGATTTTCTAGATATTTTGGACCGACAGCTGCAGCACAATGACCAAAAGAAACAACACCAAACAACTTCGATGTCACGATTACGGAGGTAAAATACATTCAAAAAGAGAAGAATTATGTTGCTGGAACACAACCACAACTTCGCAATGAGTCTGGTTGGATAATGGTAAAACTAATAAAACGACCTGAAGTAAGTCTTCTTTTTTATTATGTTTTGTATGATTGAGCCCGATGTCGGACTTTTTTGCGAGCATGCGTGCGTGTGTTTCAAAACCCATATTGTTGTTGTCGCAATGACGGTTGCATCTGTCTTGCATTTGGTTTAGTAAAGCTTGCGTCCTTTTAATGTCCATTTACTAACCATGTCTTGGACACCCATTAGACCGAAATATGATGCAGCCTGATTTGCGACCATCAAATTTTTCAAACCGTTTAACTCTGCTCAAGTTTTTCCAGATCATTTGAATCAACAGCCGCGTAACAACATCATACAAGGAAGACAACAACGATGATCCGGTCACTACGATGGAATACAAACAATCAAACAATGTCGCTGGGAATATACAATAACTAATTTACACACACAGACCCTGGTTGGATATGGGTAAAACTAATACTACGATCTTAAATAAGTCTATTCTAATATTTTATTTCGAATGTTTCAATTTGTCGCCTGGCTTTTAATGTGTGTTTTTTTAAACAAAATTGTTATTTGTAGCAAAGACTGTTGTATCTGTTGTGCATTTGGTTCAGTAACGCATGCATCCTTTTCAATGTCCAAGTTTTAATCTTGATTTGGAAGCCCAGTAGATTGATATTTGATACAACTCTATTTGTGGCCATCGAAATTTTTAAAAAGTTCATGCCTGGTGCTGGATTTTTTGTGTTGCATATGTGTGTTTCTCCCAAACCAACATTCTGATGGTCGTGATGAAAGATTATGTCAGCCTTGCATTTGGTTTAGTAAAGCATGCGCCCTTTTTAATTAGCTAATAATAATCATGTCGTTGGTTGCCCAATAGAATTAAATATGAGGCGGTCTGATTTCCGACCATAAAATTTTTTAAACGGTATAAATATGCTCAAGATTTTCTAAATATTTTGGGCCGACAGCTGCAGCACAACGAACAAAAGACCGAAGACAACACCAAACAACTTCGATGTCCCGGTTACGGAGGTAAAATACATTCAGAAAGAGAAGAATTATGTTGCTGTAACACAACAACAACTTTGTAAGGAGTTTGGATGGATAATGGTGAAACTAATGCAATGACCTGAAGTAAGTCTTCTTTCTTATTTTATTTTATTTTTTATGATTGAGCCTGACGTCGGGCTTTTTTTGCGAGTCTGTGCATGCGTGCGTATGTTTCAAAACCCATATTGTTGTCGCAATGACGGTTGCATCTGTCTTGTATTTGGTTTAGTGAAGCATGCGTCATTTTAATGTCCATTGACTATCCATGTCTTGGACACCCATTAGACCGAAATATGATGCAGCCTGATTTGCGACAATCAAATTTTTTAAACCGTTTAACTCTGCTCAAGTTTTTCCAGATCATTTGAACCATCAGCTGTGGAACAACAACATACAAAGAAGACAAAAACGATGATCCGGTCACGAAACGATGATCTGGTCACGACGATGGATTACAAACAATGAAACAATGTCGCTGGGAATCTACAATAACTACTTACACACACAGACCCTGGTTGGAAAATGGTAAAACTAATACAACGATCTGAAGTAAGTTTATTTTAATATTTTATTTCGAATGTTTGAATTTGAATCCTGGCTTTTAACGCATGTTTTTTTAAACAAAATTGTTTTTTGTAGCAAAGACGGTTGTATTTGTTTTGCATTTGGTTCAGTAACGCATGCATCCTTTTCAATGTCAGAGTTTTAATCTTGACTTGGAAGCCCAGTAGATTGAAATTTGAAGCAACTCTATTTGTGGCCATCGAAATTTTTAAAAATTTAATGTCTGGTGCCGGATTTTTTGTGTTGCATGTGTGTGTGTGTCCTAACCCAACATTCTGATGGTCGGGATGGAATATTATGTCAGCCATGCATTTGGTTTAGTAAAGCATGCACCCTTTTTATTTTCCTATTAATAACCATGTATTTGGTTGCCCTTTAGAATGAAATATGAGGCGGTCTGATTTCCGACCATCAAATTTTTTAAACAGTTTAAATATGCTCAAGATTTACTAGATATTTTGGACCGACAGCTGCAGCACAACGACCAAGGGAAAGAACACCAAACAACTTTGAGGTCCCGGTTACGGAGGTAAAATACATTCAAAAAGATAAGAATTATGTTACTGGATCACAACCACAGCTTTGCAATGAGTCTGGTTGGATAATGGTAAAACTAATAAAACGACCTGAAGTAAGTCTTCTTTTTTATTATATTTTGTATGATTGAGCCCGATGTCGGGCTTTTTTTGCGAGCATGCGTGCGTGTGTTGCAAAACCCATATTGTTGTTGTCGCAATGACGGTTGCATCTCTCTTGCATTTGGTTTAGTAAAGCATGCGTCCTTTTAATGTCCATTTACTAACCATGTCTTGGACACCCATTAGACCGAAATATGATGCAGCCTGATTTGCGACCATCAGATTTTTTAAACGGTTCAACTCTGCTCAAGTTTTTCCAGATCATTTGAACCAACAGCTGTGGAACAACAACATACAAAGAAGACAAAAACGATGATCCGATCACGCAACGATGATCCGGTCACGACGATGGATTACAAGCAATGAAACAATGTCGCTGGGAATGTACAATAACTACTTACACACACAGACCCTGGTTGGAAAATGGTAAAACTAATACAACGATCTGAAGTAAGTCTATTTTAATATTTTATTTCGAATGTTTCAATTTGTCGCCGGGCTTTTAATGTGTGTTTTTTTAAACTAAATTGTTATTTGTAGCAAAGACTGTTGTAACTGTTAGTAACGCATGCATCCTTTTCAATGTCCAAGTTTAAATCTTGACTTGGAAGCCCAGTAGATTGAAATTTGAAGCAACTCTATTTGTGGCCATCGAAATTTTAAAAAAGTTCATGCCTGGTGCCGGATTTTTTGTGTTGCATGTGTGCATGTCTCCCAACCCAACATTCTGATGGTCGTGATGGAAGATTATGTCAGCCTTGCATTTGGTTTAGTTAAGCATGCGCCTATTTAATTAGCTATTAATAACCATGTCTTTGGTTGCCCAATAAAATGAAATATGAGGCGGTCTGATTTCCGACCATCAAATTTTTTAAACAGTAAAAATATGCTCAAGATTTTCTAGATATTTTGGACCGACAGCTGCAGCACAACGACCAAAGGAGACAACACCAAACAACTTCGATGTCCCGATTACGGAGGTAAAATACATTCAAAAATAGAAGAATTATGTTGCTGGAACACAACAACAACTTTGCAAGGAGTCTGGATGGATAATGGTAAAACTAATGCAACAACCTGAAGTAAGACTTCTTTTTTATTTTATTTTATTTTTAATGATTGAGCCCGACGTCGGGCTTTTTTTGCGAGTCTGTGCATGCGTGCTTGTGTTTCAAAACCCATATTGTTGTTGTCGCAATGACGGTTGCATCTGTCTTGTATTTGGTTTAGTGAAGCATGCGTCCTTTTAATGTCCATTGACTATCCATGTCTTGGACACCGATTAGACCGAAATATGATGCAGCCTGATTTGCGACCATCAAATTTTTTATACCGTTTAACTCTGTTCTAGTTTTTCCAGATCATTTGAACCAACAGCTGTGTAACAACAACATACAAGGAAGACAACAACGATGATCCGGTCACTACGATGGAATACAAACAATCAAACAATGTCGCTGGGAATCTACAATAACTAATTTGCACACACAGTCCCTGGTTGGAAAATGGTAAAACTAATACAACGATCTGAAGTAAGTCTATTTTAATATTTTATTTCGAATGTTTGAATGTGTCGCCTGGCTTTTAACGCGTATTTTTTTAAACAAAATTGTTTTTTTGTAGCAAAGACGGTTGTATTTGTTTTGCATTTGGTTCGGTAACGCATGCATCCTTTTCAATGTCCAAGTTTAAATCTTGACCTGGAAGCCCAGTAGATTGAAATTTGAAGCAACTCTATTTGTGGCCATCGAAATTATTTAAAATTTCATGCCTGGTGCCGGATTTTTTGTGTTGCATGTGTGTGTGTCTCCTAACCCAACATTCTGATGGTCAGGATGAACGATTATGTCAGCCTTGCATTTGGTTTAGTTAAGCATGCGCCCTTTTAATTAGCTATTAATAACCATGTATTTGGTTGCCCTATAGAATGAAATATGAGGCGGTCTGATTTCCGACCATCAAATTTTTTAAACAGTATAAATATGCTCAAGATTTTCTAGATATTTTGGAGCGACAGCTGCAGCACAACGACCAAAGGAAACAACACCAAACAACTTCGATGTCCCGGTTATGGGGTAAAATACATTCAAAAAGATAAGAATTATGTTGCTGGAACACAACCACAACTTTGCAATGAGTCTGGTTGGATAATGGTAAAACTAATAAAACGACCTGAAGTAAGTCTTCTTTTTTATTATATTTTGTATGATTGAGCCCGATGTCGGGCTTTTTTTGCGAGCATGCGTGCGTGTGTTTCAAAACCCATATTGTTGTTGTCGCAATGACGGTTGCATCTGACTTGCATTTGGTTTAGTAATGCATGCGTCCTTTTAATGTCCATTTACTAACCATGTCTTGGACACCCATTAGACCGAAATATGATGCAGCCTGATTTGCGACCATCAAATTTTTTAAACCGTTTAACTCTGCTCAAGTTTTTCCAGATCATTTGAACCGACAGCTGTGTAACAACAACATACAAGGAAGACAACAACGATGATCCGGTCGCTACGATGGAATACAAACAATCAAACAATGTCGCTGGGAATTTACACACACAGTACCTGGTTGGAAAATGGTAAAACTAATACAACGATCTGAAGTAAGTCTCTATTAATATTTTATTTCGAACGTTTGAATCTGCCGCCGTGCTTGGATGTGTATGTTTTGAAACAAAAAAATTTTTTCCTAGCAAAGGCTGTTGCATCTGTTTTGCATTTGGTTCAGTAATGCATGCATCCTTTTCAATGTCCAAGTTTTAATCTTGACTTGGAAGCCCAGTAGATTGAAATTTGAAGCAACTCCATTTGTGGCCATCGAAATTTTTAAAAAGTTCATGCCTGGTGCCGGATTTTTTTTGTTGCATGTTTGCCTGTCTCCCAACCCAACATTCTGATGGTCGGGATGAAATATTATGTCAACCCTGCATTTGGTTTAGTAAAGCATGCGCCCTTTTTATTTTCCTATTAATAACCATGTATTTGGTTGCCCTATAGAATGAAATATGATGCAGCCTGATTTGCGACCATCAGATTTTTTAAACGGTTTAACTCTGCTCAAGTTTTTCCAGATCATTTGAACCAACAGCTGTGGAACATCAACATACAAAGAAGACAAAAACGAAGATCCGGTCACGACGATGAATTACAAACAATGAAACAATATCGCTGGGAATCTACAATAACTACTTACACCATCAGATTTTTTAAACGGTTTAACTCTGCTCAAGTTTTTCCAAATCATTTGAACCAACAGCTGTGGAACATCAACATACAAAGAAGAAAAAACGATGATCCGGTCACGACGATGGATTACAAACAATGAAACAATGTCGCTGGGAATCTACAATAACTACTTACACACACAGACCCTGGTTTGAAAATGGTAAAACTAATACAACGATCTGAAGTAAGTCTCCATTAATATTTTATTTCGAACGTTTGAATCTGACGCCGTGCTTGGATGTGTATGTTTTGAAACAAAAAATTTTTTTCGTATCAAAGGCTGTTGCATCTGTTTTGCATTTGGTTCAGTAATGCATGCATCTTTTTCAATGTCCTAGTTTTAATCTTGACTTGGAAGCCCAGTAGATTGAAATTTGAAGCAACTCCATTTGTGGCCATCGAAATTTTTAAAAAGTTCATGCCTGGTGCCGGATTTTTTTCGTTGCATGTTTGCCTGTCTCCCAACCCAACATTCTGATGGTCGGGATGGAATATTATGTCAGCCTTGCATTTGGTTTAGTAAAGCAGGCGCCCTTTTTATTTTCCTATTAATAACCATGTATTTGGTTGCCCTATAGAATGAAATATGATGCAGCCTGATTTGCGACCATCAAATGTTTTAAACCGTTTAACTCTGCTCAAGTTTTTCCAGATCATTTGAACCGACAGCTGTGTAACAACAACATACAAGGAAGACAACAACGATGATCCGGTCACTACGATGGAATACAAACAATCAAACAATGTCGCTGTGAATCTACAATAACTAATTTACACACACAGACCCTGGTTGGAAAATGGTAAAACTAATACAACGATCTGAAGTAAGTCTCTAATAATATTTTATTTCGAACCTTTGAATCTTCCGCCGTGCTTGGATGTGTATGTTTTGAAACAAAAAAAATTTTTTTTTTTGTAGCAAAGGCTGTTTCATCTGTTTTGCATTTGGTTCAGTAATGCATGCATCCTTTTCAATGTCCAAGTTTTAAACTTGACTTGGAAGCCCAGTATATTGAAATTTGAAGCAACTCCATTTGTGGCCATCGAAATTTTTAAAAAGTTCATGCCTGGTGCCGGATTTTTTTTGTTGCATGTTTGCCTGTCTCCCAACCCAACATTCTGATGGTCGGGATGGAATATTATGTCAGCCTTGCATTTGGTTTAGTAAAGCATGCGCCCTTTTTATTTTCCTAATAATAACCATGTATTTGGTTGTCCTATACAACGAAATATGAGGCGGTCTGATTTCCGACCATCAAATTTTTTAAAATGTATAAATATGCTCAAGATTTTCTAGATATTTCGGACCGACAGCTGCAGCACAACGACCAAAGGAAACAACACCAAATAACTTCGATGTCCCGGTTACGGGGTAAAATACATTCAAAAAGAGAAGAATTTTTGCTGGAACATACCACAACTTTGCAATGAGTCTGGTTGGATAATGGTAAAACTAATAAAACGACCTGAAGTAAGTCTTCTTTTTTATTATATTTTGTGTGATTGAGCCCGATGTCGGGCTTTTTTTGCGAGCATGCGTGCGTGTGTTTCAAAACCCATATTGTTGTTGTCGCAATGACGGTTGCATCTGTCTTGCATTTGGTTTAGTAATGCATGCGTCCTTTTAATGTCCATTTACTATCCATGTCTTGGACACCCATTAGACCGAAATATGATGCAGCCTGATTTGCGACCATCAAATTTTTTTAACCGTTTAACTCTGCTCAAGTTTTTCCAGATCATTTGAACCGACAGCTGTGTAACAACAACATACAAGGAAGACAACAACGATGATCCGGTCACTACGATGGAATACAAACAATCAAACAATGTCGCTGGGAATCTACAATAACTAATTTACACACACAGTCCCTGGTTGGAAAATGGTAAAACTAATACAACGATCTGAAGTAAGTCTCTATTAATATTTTATTTTGAACGTTTGAATCTGCCGCCGTGCTTGGATGTGTATGTTTTGAAACAAAAAATTTTTTTCCTAGCAAAGGCTGTTGCATCTGTTTTGCATTTGGTTCAGTAATGCATGCATCCTTTTCAATGTTCAAGTTTTAATCTTGACTTGGAAGCCCAGTAGATTGAAATTTGAAGCAACTCCATTTGTGGCCATCGAAATTTTTAAAAAGTTCATGCCTGGTGCCGGATTTTTTTTGTTGCATGTTTGCCTGTCTCCCAACCCAACATTCTGATGGTCGGGATGGAATATTATGTCAGCCTTGCATTTGGTTTAGTAAAGCATGCGCCCTTTTTATTTTCCTATTAATAACCATGTATTTGGTTGCCCTATAGAATGTAATATGAGGCGGTCTGATTTCCGACAATCAAATTTTTTAAACAGTATAAATATGCTCAAGATTTTCTAGATATTTTGGACCGACAGCTGCAGCACAACGACCAAAGGAAACAACACCAAACAACTTCGATGTCCCGGTTACGGAGGTAAAATACATTCAAAAGTAGAAGAATTATGTTGCTGAAACACAACCACAACTTTGCAATGGGTCTGGTTGTATAATGGTAAAACTAATAAAACGACCTGAAGTAAGTCTTCTTTTTTATTATATTTTGTATGATTGAGCCCGATGTCGGGCTTTTTTTGCGAGCATGCGTGCGTGTGTTTCAAAACCCATATTGTTGTTGTCGCAATGACCGTTGCATCTCTCTTGCATTTGGTTAGTAAAGCATGCGTCCTTTTAATGTCCATTTACTAACCATGTCTTCGACACCCATTAGACCGAAATATGATGCAGCCTGATTTGCAACCATCAAATTTTTTAAACCGTTTAACTCTGCTCAAGTTTTTCCAGATCATTTGAAACAACAGCTGTGGAACAACAACATACAAATAAGACAAAAACGATGATCCGGTCATGACGATGGATTACAAACAATGAAACAATGTCGCTGGGAATTTACAATAACTACTTACACACACAGACCCTGGTTGGAAAATGGTAAAACTAATACAACGATCTGAAGTAAGTCTCTATTAATATTTTATTTTGAACGTTTGAATCTGCCGCCGTGCTTGGATGTGTATGTTTTGAAACAAAAAATTTTTTTTGTAGCAAAGGCTGTTGCATCTGTTTTGCATTTGGTTCAGTAATGCATGCATCCTTTTCAATGTTCAAGTTTTAATCTTGACTTGGAAGCCCAGTAGATTGAAATTTGAAGCAACTCCATTTGTGGCCATCGAAATTTTTAAAAAGTTCATGCCTGGTGCCGGATTTTTTTGTTGCATGTTTGCGTGTCTCCCATTCCAACATTCTGATGGTCGGGATGAAATATTATGTCAGTCTTGCATTTGGTTTAGTAAAGCATGCGCCCTTTTTATTTTCCTAATAATAACCATGTATTTGGTTGCCCTATACAACGAAATATGAGGCGGTCTGATTTCCGACCATCAAATTTTTTAAAATGTATAAATATGCTCAAGATTTTCTAGATATTTTGGACCGACGCTGCAGCACAACGACCAAAGGAAACAACACCAAACATCTTCGATGTCCCGGTTATGGGGTAAAATACATTCAAAAAGAGAAGAATTATGTTGCTGGAACATACCACAACTTTGCAATGAGCCATATGGTAGTCATATGGTTGGATAATGGTAAAACTAATAAAACGACCTGAAGTAAGTCTTCTTTTTTATTATATTTTGTGTGATTGAGCCCGATGTCGGGCTTTTTTTGCGAGCATGCGTGCGTGTGTTTCAAAACCCATATTGTTGTTGTCGCAATGACGGTTGCATCTGTCTTGCATTTGGTTTAGTAATGCATGCGTCCTTTTAATGTCCATTTACTAACCATGTCTTGGACACCCATTAGACCGAAATATGATGCAGCCTGATTTGCGACCATCAAATTTTTTAAACCGTTTAACTCTGCTCAAGTTTTTCCAGATCATTTGAACCGACAGCTGTGTAACAACAACATACAAGGAAGACAACAACGATGATCCGGTCACTACGATGAAATACAAACAATCAAACAATGTCGCTGGGAATCTACAATAACTAATTTACACACACAGTCCCTGGTTGGAAAATGGTAAAACTAATACAACGATCTGAAGTAAGTCTCTATTAATATTTTATTTCGAACGTTTGAATCTGCCGCCGTGCTTGGATGTGTATGTTTTGAAACAAAAAATTTTTTTCCTAGCAAAGGCTGTTGCATCTGTTTTGCATTTGGTTCAGTAATGCCTGCATCCTTTTCAATGTCCAAGTTTTAATCTTGACTCGGAAGCCCAGTAGATTGAAATTTGAAGCAACTCCATTTGTGGCCATCGAAATTTTTAAAAAGTTCATGCCTGGTGCCGGATTTTTTTTGTTGCATGTTTGCCTGTCTCGCAACCCAACATTCTGATGGTCGGGATGGAATATTATGTCAGCCTTGCATTTGGTTTAGTAAAGCATGCGCCCTTTTTATTTTCCTATTAATAACCATGTATTTGGTTGCCCTATAGAATGTAATATGAGGCGGTCTGATTTCCGACAATCAAATTTTTTAAACAGTATGAATATGCTCAAGATTTTCTAGATATTTTGGACCGACAGCTGCAGCACAACGACCAAAGGAAACAACACCAAACAACTTCGATGTCCCGGTTACGGAGGTAAAATACATTCAAAAGTAGAAGAATTATGTTGCTGAAACACAACCACAACTTTGCAATGGGTCTGGTTGTATAATGGTAAAACTAATAAAACGACCTGAAGTAAGTCTTCTTTTTTATTATATTTTGTATGATTGAGCCCGATGTCGGGCTTTTTTTGCGAGCATGCGTGCGTGTGTTTCAAAACCCATATTGTTGTTGTCGCAATGACCGTTGCATCTGTCTTGCATTTGGTTTAGTAAAGCATGCGTCCTTTTAATGTCCATTTACTAACCATGTCTTCGACACCCATTAGACCGAAATATGATGCAGCCTGATTTGCAACCATCAAATTTTTTAAACCGTTTAACTCTGCTCAAGTTTTTCCAGATCATTTGAAACAACAGCTGTGGAACAACAACATACAAATAAGACAAAAACGATCCGGTCATGACGATGGATTACAAACAATGAAACAATGTCGCTGGGAATTTACAATAACTACTTACACACACAGACCCTGGTTGGAAAATGGTAAAACTAATACAACGATCTGAAGTAAGTCTCTATTAATATTTTATTTTGAACGTTTGAATCTGCCGCCGTGCTTGGATGTGTATGTTTTGAAACAAAAAATTTTTTTCGTAGCAAAGGCTGTTGCATCTGTTTTGCATTTGGTTCAGTAATGCATGCATCCTTTTCAATGTCCAAGTTTTAATCTTGACTTGGAAGCCCAGTAGATTGAAATTTGAAGCAACTCCATTTGTGGCCATCGAAATTTTTAAAAAGTTCATGCCTGGTGCCGGATTTTTTTTGTTGCATGTTTGCCTGTCTCCCAACCCAACATTCTGATGGTCGGGATGGAATATTATGTCAGCCTTGCATTTGGTTTAGTAAAGCATGCGCCCTTTTTATTTTCCTATTAATAACCATGTATTTGGTTGCCCTATAGAATGTAATATGAGGCGGTCTGATTTCCGACAATCAAATTTTTTAAACAGTATGAATATGCTCAAGATTTTCTAGATATTTTGGACCGACAGCTGCAGCACAACGACCAAAGGAAACAACACCAAACAACTTCGATGTCCCGGTTATGGGGTAAAATACATTCAAAAAGAGAAGAATTATGTTGCTGGAACACATACCACAACTTTGCAATGAGCCATATGGTAGTCATAATGGTAAAACTAATAAAACGACCTGAAGTAAGTCTTCTTTTTTATTATATTTTGTATGATTGAGCCCGATGTCGGGCTTTTTTTGCGAGCATGCGTGCGTGTGTTTCAAAACCCATATTGTTGTTGTCGCAATGACGGTTGCATCTGTCTTGCATTTGGTTTAGTAATGCATGCGTCCTTTTAATGTCCATTTACTAACCATGTCTTGGACACCCATTAGACCGAAATATGATGCAGCCTGATTTGTGACCATCAAATTTTTTAAACCGTTTAACTCTGCTCAAGTTTTTCAAGATCATTTGAACCGACAGCTGTGTAACAACAACATACAAGGAAGACAACAACGATGATCCGGTCGCTACGATGGAATACAAACAATCAAACAATGTCGCTGGGAATCTACAATAACTAATTTACACACACAGTACCTGGTTGGAAAATGGTAAAACTAATACAACGATCTGAAGTAAGTCTCTATTAATATTTTATTTCGAACGTTTGAATCTGCCGCCGTGCTTGGATGTGTATGTTTTGAAACAAAAAATTTTTTTCCTAGCAAAGGCTGTTGCATCTGTTTTGCATTTGGTTCAGTAATGCATGCATCCTTTTCAATGTCCAAGTTTTAATCTTGACTTGGAAGCCCAGTAGATTGAAATTTGAAGCAACTCCATTTGTGGCCATCGAAATTTTTAAAAAGTTCATGCCTGGTGCCGGATTTTTTTTTGTTGCATGTTTGCCTGTCTCCCAACCCAACATTCTGATGGTCGGGATGAAATATTATGTCAACCCTGCATTTGGTTTAGTAAAGCATGCGCCCTTTTTATTTTCTTAATAATAACCGTGTATTTGGTTGCCCTTTTGAATGAAATATGAGGCGGTCTGATTTCCGACCATCAAATTTTTTAAAATGTGTAAATATGTTCAAGATTTTCTAGGTATTTTGGACCGACAGCTGCAGCACAATGACCAAAAGAAACAACACCAAGAAACTTCGATGTCACGATTACGGAGGTAAAATACATTCAAAAAGAGAAGAATTACTTTGCTGGAACACAACCACAACTTCGCAATGAGTCTGGTTGGATAATGGTAAAACTAATAAAACGACCTGAAGTAAGTCTTCTTTTTTATTTTATTTTGTTTTTAATGATTGAGCCCGATGTCGGGCTTTTTTTGCGAGTCAGTGCCTGCGTGCTTGTGTTTCAAAACCCATATTGTTGTTGTCGCAATGACGGTTGCATCTGTCTTGTATTTGGTTTAGTGAAGCATGCGTCCTTTTAATGTCCATTGACTATCCATGTCTTGGACACCGATTAGACCGAAATATGATGCAGCCTGATTTGCGACCATCAAATTTTTTATACCGTTTAACTCTGTAAGTTTTTCCAGATCATTTGAACCAACAGCTGTGTAACAACAACATACAAGGAAGACAACAACGATGATCCTTTGTGATGATCCTTTGCATGCATCTTTTTCAATGTCCAAGTTTTAATCTTGACTTGGAAGCCCAGTAGATTGAAATTTGAAGCAACTCCATTTGGGGCCATCGAAATTTTTAAAAAGTTCATGCCTGGTGCCGTATTTTTTTTTGTTGCATGTTTGCCTGTCTCGCAACCCAACATTCTGATGGTCGGGATGGAATATTATGTCAGCCTTGCATTTGGTTCAGTTAAGCATGCGCCCTTTTTATTTTCCTATTAATAACCATGTATTTGGTTGCCCTATAGAATGAAATATGATGCAGCCTGATTAATTTTTTAAACCGTTTAACTCTGCTCAAGTTTTTCCAGATCATTCTAACCGACAGCTGTGTAACAACAACATACAAGGAAGACAACAACAATGATCCGGTCACTACGATGGAATACAAACAATCAAACAATGTCGCTGGGAATCTACAATAACTAATTTACACACACAGACCCTGGTTGGAAAATGGTAAAACTAATACAACGATCTGAAGTAAGTCTCTAATAATATTTTATTTCGAACGTTTGAATCTGCCGCCGTGCTTGGATGTGTATGTTTTGAAACAAAAAAATTTTTCGTAGCAAAGGCTGGTGCATCTGTTTTGCATTTGGTTCAGTAATGCATGCATCCTTTTCAATGTCCAAGTTTTAATCTTGACTTGGAAGCCCAGTAGATTGAAATTTGAAGCAACTCCATTTGTGGCCATCGAAATTTTTAAAAAGTTCATGCCTGGTGCCGGATTTTTTTTGTTGCATGTTTGCCTGTCTCCCAACCCAACATTCTGATGGTCGGGATGGAATATTATGTCAGCCTTGCATTTGGTTTAGTAAAGCATGCGCCCTTTTTAATTTTCCTATTAATAACCATGTATTTTGGTTGCCCTATAGAATGAAATATGAGGCGGTCTGATTTCCGACCATCAAATTTTTTAAAACAGTAAAAAAATATGCTCAAGATTTTCTTGATATTTTGGACCGACAGCTGCAGCACAACGACCAAAGGAAAAACACCAAACAACTTCGATGTCCCGGTTACGGAGGTAAAATACATTCAAAAAGAGAAGAATTATGTTGCTGGAACACAACCCACAACTTTGCAATGAGTCTGGTTGGATAATGGTAAAACTAATAAAACGACCTGAAGTAAGTCTTCTTTTTTATTATATTTTTTATGATTTGAGCCCGACGTCGGGCTTTTTTTTGCGAGCATGCGTGCGTGTGTTTTCAAAACCCATATTGTTGTTGTCGCAATGACGGTTGCATCTGTCTTGCATTTGGTTTAGTAAAGCATGCGTCCTTTTAATGTCCATTTACTAACCATGTCTTGGACACCCATTAGACCGAAATATGATGCAGCCTGATTTGCGACCATCAAATTTTTTAAACCGTTTAACTCTGCTCAAGTTTTTCCAGATCATTTTGAACCGACAGCTGTGTAACAACAACATACAAGGAAGACAACAACGATGATCCGGTCACTACGATGGAATACAAACAATCAAACAATGTCGCTGGGAATCTACAATAACTAATTTACACACACAGTCCTGGTTGGAAAAATGGTAAAACTAATACAACGATCTGAAGTAATTCTCTATTAATATTTTATTTCGAACGTTTGAATCTTGTCGCCGTGCTTGGATGTGTATGTTTTTTTAAACAAAAAAAATTTTTTTTGTAGCAAAGACTGTTGCATCTGTTTTGCATTTGGTTCAGTAATGCATGCATCCTTTTCAATGTCCAAGTTTTAATCTTGACTTGGAAGCCCAGTAGATTGAAAATTTGAAGCAACTCCATTTGTGGCCATCGAAATTTTTTAAAAAGTTCATGCCTGGTGCCGGATTTTTTTTGTTGTTGCATGTTTGCCTGTCTCCCAACCCAACATTCTGATGGTCGGGATGGAATATTTTGTCAGCCTTGCATTTGGTTTAGTAAAGCATGCGCCCTTTTTATTTTCCTATTAATAACCATGTATTTGGTTGCCCTATAGAATGAAATATGAGGCGGTCTGATTTCCGACCATCAAATTTTTTAAACAGTATAAATATGCTCAAGATTTTCTAGATATTTTGGACCGACAGCTGCAGCACAACGACCAAAGGAAACAACACCAAACAACTTCGATGTCCCGGTTACGGAGGTAAAATACATTCAAAAAGAGAAGAATTATGTTGCTGGAACACAACCACAACTTTGCAATGGAGTCTGGTTGGATAATGGTAAAACTAATAAAACGACCTGAAGTAAGTCTTCTTTTTTTTTTTTATTATTATATTTGTATGATTGAGCCCGATGTCGGGCTTTTTTTGCGCGAGCATGCGCCTGCGTGCTTGTGTTTCAAAACCCATATTGTTGTTGTCGCAATGACGGTTGCATCTGTCTTGCATTTGGTTTAGTAAAGCATGCGTCCTTTTAATGTCCATTTACTAACCATGTCTTGGACACCCATTAGACCGAAATATGATGCAGCCTGATTTGCAACCATCAAATTTTTTAAACCGTTTAACTCTGCTCAAGTTTTTCCAGATCATTTGAAACAACAGCTGTGTTTTTCCAACAACATACAAATAAGACAAAAACGATGATCCGGTCACGACGATGGATTACAAACAATGAAACAATGTCGCTGGGAATTTACAATAACTACTTACACACACAGACCCTGGTTGGAAAATGGTAAAACTAATACAACGATCTGAAGTAAGTCTCTATTAATATTTTTTTTTTTATTTTGAACGTTTGAATCTGCCGCCGTGCTTGGATGTGTATGTTTTGAAACAAAAAATTTTTTTTTGTAGCAAAGGGCTGTTGCATCTGCTTTGCATTTGGTTCAGTAATGCATGCATCCTTTTCAATGTCCAAGTTTTAATCTTGACTTGGAAGCCCAGTAGATTGAAATTTGAAGCAACTCCATTTGTGGCCATCGAAATTTTTAAAAAGTTCATGCCTGGTGCCGGATTTTTTTTGTTGCATGTTTGCGTGTCTCCCATTCCAACATTCTTATGGTCGGGATGAAATATTATGTCAGTCTTGCATTTGGTTTAGTAAAGCATGCGCCCTTTTTATTTTCCTAATAATAACCATGTATTTGGTTGCCCTATACAACGAAATATGAGGCGGTCTGATTTCCGACCATCAAATTTTTTAAAATGTATAAATATGCTCAAGATTTTCTAGATATTTTGGACCGACAGCTGCAGCACAACGACCAAAGGAAACAACACCAAACAACTTCGATGTCCCGGTTACGGGGTAAAATACATTCAAAAAGAGAAGAATTATGTTGCTGGAACATACCACAACTTTGCAATGAGTCTGGTTGGATAATGGTAAAACTAATAAAACGACCTGAAGTAAGTCTTCTTTTTTATTATATTTTGTATGATTGAGCCCGATGTCGGGCTTTTTTTTGCGAGCATGCGCGTGCGTGTGTTTTCAAAACCCATATTGTTGTTGTCGCAATGACGGTTGCATCTGTCTTGCATTTGGTTTAGTAATGCATGCGTCCTTTTAATGTCCATTTACTAACCATGTCTTGGACACCCATTAGACCGAAATATGATGCAGCCTGATTTGCGACCATCAAATTTTTTAAACCGTTTAACTCTGCTCAAGTTTTTCCAGATCATTTGAACCGACAGCTGTGTAACAACAACATACAAGGAAGACAACAACGATGATCCGGTCGCTACGATGGAATACAAACAATCAAACAATGTCGCTGGGAATCTACAATAACTACTTACACACACAGTACCTGGTTGGAAAATGGTAAAACTAATACAACGATCTGAAGTAAGTCTCTATTAATATTTTATTTCGAACGTTTGAATCTGCCGCCGTGCTTGGATGTGTATGTTTTGAAACAAAAAATTTTTTTCCTAGCAAAGGCTGTTGCATCTGTTTTGCATTTGGTTCAGTAATGCATGCATCCTTTTCAATGTCCAAGTTTTAATCTTGACTTGGAAGCCCAGTAGATTGAAATTTGAAGCAACTCCATTTGTGGCCATCGAAATTTTTAAAATGTTCATGCCTGGTGCCGGATTTTTTTTGTTGCATGTTTGCCTGTCTCCCAACCCAACATTCTGATGGTCGGGATGAAATATTATGTCAACCCTGCATTTGGTTTAGTAAAGCATGCGCCCTTTTTATTTTCTTAATAATAACCGTGTATTTGGTTGCCCTTTTGAATGAAATATGAGGCGGTCTGATTTCCGACCATCAAATTTTTTAAAATGTGTAAATATGCTCAAGATTTTCTGGATATTTTGGACCGACAGCTGCAGCACAATGACCAAAAGAAACAACACCAAACAACTTCGATGTCACGATTACGGAGGTAAAATACATTCAAAAAGAGAAGAATTATTTTGCTGGAACACAACCACAACTTCGCAATGAGTCTGGTTGGATAATGGTAAAACTAATAAAACGACCTGATGTAAGTCTTCTTTTTTATTATATTTTGTATGATTGAGCCCGATGTCGGCTTTTTTTGCGAGCATGCGTGCGTGTGTTTCAAAACCCATATTGTTGTTGTCGCAATGACGGTTGCATCTGTCTTGCATTTGGTTTAGTAAAGCTTGCGTCCTTTTAATGTCCATTTACTAACCATGTCTTGGACACCCATTAGACCGAAATATGATGCAGCCTGATTTGCGACCATCAGATTTTTCAAACGTTTCAACTCTGCTCAAGTTTTTCCAGATCATTTGAACCAACAGCTGTGGAACAACAACATACAAAGAAGACAAAAACGATGATCCGGTCACGGCGACGGTTTACAAACAATGAAACAATGTCGCTGTGAATCTACAATAACTACTTACACACACAGACCCTGGTTGGAAAATGGTAAAACTAATACAACGATCTGAAATAAGTCTATTTTAATATTTTATTTCGAATGTTTCAATTTGTCACCTGGCTTTTAATGTGTGTTTTTTTAAACTAAATTGTTATTTGTAGCAAAGACTGTTGTATCTGTTTTGCATTTGGGTCAGTAACGCATGCATCCTTTTCAATGTCCAAGTTTAAATCTTGACCTGGAAGCCCAGTAGATTGAAATTTGAAGCAACTCTATTTGTGGCCATCGAAATTTTTAAAAAGTTCATGCCTGGTGCCGGATTTTTTGTGTTGCATGTGTGTTTGTCTCCCAACCCAACATTCTGATGGTCGTGATGAAAGATTATGTCAGCCTTGCATTTGGTTTAGTTAAGCATGCGCCTATTTAATTAGCTATTAATAACCATGTCTTTGGTTGCCCAATAGAATGAAATATGAGGCGGTCTGATTTCCGACCATCAAATTTTTTAAACAGTAAAAATATGCTCAAGATTTTCTTGATATTTTGGACCGACAGCTGCAGCACAACGACCAAAGGAGGCAACACCAAACAACTTCGATGTCCCGGTTACGGAGGTAAAATACATTCAAAAAGAGAAGAATTATGTTGCTGGAACACAACCACAACTTTGCAATGAGTCTGGTTCGATAATGGTAAAACTAATAAAACGACCTGAAGTAAGTCTTCTTTTTTATTTTATTTTACTTTTTATGATTGAACCCGACGTCGGGGTTTTTTGTGAGTCTGTGCATGCGTGCGTGTGTTTCAAAACCCATATTGTTGTTGTCGCAATGACGGTTGCATCTGTCTTGTATTTGGTTTAGTGAAGCATGCGTCCTTTTAATGTCCATTGACTATCCATGTCTTGGACACCCATTAGACCGAAATATGATGCAGCCCAATTTGCGACCATCAAATTTTTTATATCGTTCAACTCTGCTCAAGTTTTTCCATATCATTTGAACTAACAGCTGTGTAACAACAACATACAAGGAAGAAAACAACGATGATCCTTTGTGATGATCCTTTGCTTGCATCTTTTTCAATGTCCAAGTTTTAATCTTGACTTGGAAGCCCAGTAGATTGAAATTTGAAGCAACTCCATTTGTGGCCATCGAAATTTTTAAAAAGTTCATGCCTGGTGCCGGATTTTTTTTTGTTGCATGTTTGCCTGTCTCCCAACCCAACATTCTGATGGTCGGGATGGAATATTATGTCAGCCTTGCATTTGGTTCAGTAAAGCATGCGCCCTTTTTATTTTCCTATTAATAACCATGTATTTGGTTGCCCTATAGAATGAAATATGAGGCGGTCTGATTTCCGACCATCAAATTTTTTAAACAGTATAAATATGCTCAAGATTTTCTAGATATTTTGGACCGACAGCTGCAGCACAACGACCAAAGGAAACAACACCAAACAACTTCGATGTCCCGGTTACGGAGGTAAAATACATTCAAAAGTAGAAGAATTATGTTGCTGAAACACAACCACAACTTTGCAATGAGTCTGGTTGTATAATGGTAAAACTAATAAAACGACCTGAAGTAAGTCTTCTTTTTTATTATATTTTGTATGATTGAGCCCGATGTCGGGCTTTTTTTGCGAGCATGCGTGCGTGTGTTTCAAAACCCATATTGTTGTTGTCGCAATGACCGTTGCATCTGTCTTGCATTTGGTTTAGTAAAGCATGCTTCCTTTTAATGTCCATTTACTAACCATGTCTTGGACACCCATTAGACCGAAATATGATGTAGCCTGATTTGCAACCATCAAATTTTTTAAACCGTTTAACTCTGCTCAAGTTTTTCCAGATCATTTGAAACAACAGCTGTGGAACAACAACATACAAATAAGACAAAAACGATGATCCGGTCACGACGATGGATTACAAACAATGAAACAATGTCGCTGGGAATTTACAATAACTACTTACACACACAGACCCTGGTTGGAAAATGGTAAAACTAATACAATGATCTGAAGTAAGTCTCTATTAATATTTTATTTTGAACGTTTGAATCTGCCGCCGTGCTTGGACGTGTATGTTTTGAAACAAAAAATTTTTTTTGTAGCAAAGGCTGTTGCATCTGTTTTGCATTCGGTTCAGTAATGCATGCATCCTGTTCAATGTTCAAGTTTTAATCTTGACTTGGGGCCCAGTAGATTGAAATTTGTAGCAACTCCATTTGTGGCCATCGAAATTTTTAAAAAGTTCATGCCTGGTGCCGGATTTTTTTGTTGCATGTTTGCGTGTCCCCAATCCAACATTCTGATGGTCGGGATGAAATATTATGTCAGTCTTGCATTTGGTTTAGTAAAGCATGCGCCCTTTTTATTTTCCTAATAATAACCATGTATTTGGTTGCCCTATACAACGAAATATGAGGCGGTCTGATTTCCGACCATCAAATTTTTTAAAATGTATAAATATGCTCAAGATTTTCTAGATATTTTGGACCGACAGCTGCAGCACAACGACCAAAGGAAACAACACCAAACAACTTCGATGTCCCGGTTACGGAGGTAAAATACATTCAAAAGTAGAAGAATTATGTTGCTGAAACACAACCACAACTTTGCAATGAGTCTGGTTGTATAATGGTAAAACTAATAAAACGACCTGAAGTAAGTCTTCTTTTTTATTATATTTTGTATGATTGAGCCCGATGTCGGGCTTTTTTTGCGAGCATGCGTGCGTGTGTTTCAAAACCCATATTGTTGTTGTCGCAATGACCGTTGCATCTGTCTTGCATTTGGTTTAGTAAAGCATGCGTCCTTTTAATGTCCATTTACTAACCATGTCTTGGACACCCATTAGACCGAAATATGATGCAGCCTGATTTGCAACCATCAAATTTTTTAAACCGTTTAACTCTGCTCAAGTTTTTCCAGATCATTTGAAACAACAGCTGTGGAACAACAACATACAAATAAGACAAAAACGATGATCCGGTCACGACGATGGATTACAAACAATGAAACAATGTCGCTGGGAATTTACAATAACTACTTACACACACAGACCCTGGTTGGAAAATGGTAAAACTAATACAACGATCTGAAGTAAGTCTCTATTAATATTTTATTTTGAACGTTTGAATCTGCCGCCGTGCTTGGATGTGTATGTTTTGAAACAAAAAATTTTTTTTGTAGCAAAGGCTGTTGCATCTGTTTTGCATTTGGTTCAGTAATGCATGCATCCTTTTCAATGTCCAAGTTTTAATCTTGACTTGGAAGCCCAGTAGATTGAAATTTGAAGCAACTCCATTTGTGGCCATCGAAATTTTTAAAAAGTTCATGCCTGGTGCCGGATTTTTTTTGTTGCATGTTTGCCTGTCTCCCAACCCAACATTCTGATGGTCGGGATGGAATATTATGTCAGCCTTGCATTTGGTTCAGTAAAGCATGCGCCCTTTTTATTTTCCTATTAATAACCATGTATTTGGTTGCCCTATAGAATGAAATATGATGCAGCCTGATTAATTTTTTAAACCGTTTAACTCTGCTCAAGTTTTTCCAGATCATTCTAACCGACAGCTGTGTAACAACAACATACAAGGAAGACAACAACGATGATCCG
Organism: Styela plicata; assembly: GCA_963675895.2. NCBI lineage: Eukaryota > Metazoa > Chordata > Ascidiacea > Stolidobranchia > Styelidae > Styela > Styela plicata. Next base: position 9,262,521 of record OZ023149.1, read on the forward strand.
GTCACTACGATGGAATACAAACAATCAAACAATGTCGCTGGGAATCTACAATAACTAATTTACACACACAGTCCCTGGTTGGAAAATGGTAGAACTAATACAACGATCTGAAGTAAGTCTCTATTAATATTTTATTTCGAACGTTTGAATCTGACGCCGTGCTTGGATGTGTATGTTTTGAAACAAAAAATTTTTTTTGTAGCAAAGGCTGTTGCATCTGTTTTGCATTTGGTTCAGTAATGCATGCATCCTTTTCAATGTCCAAGTTTTAATCTTGACTTGGAAGCCCAGTAGATTGAAATTTGAAGCAACTCCATTTGTGGCCATCGAAATTTTTAAAAATATCATGCTTGGTGCCGGATTTTTTTGTTGCATGTTTGCCTGACTCCCAACTCAACATTCTGACTGTCGGGATGAAATATTACGTCAGCCTTGCATTTGGTTTAGTAAAGCATGCGCCCTTTTTATTTTCTTAATATTAACCATGTATTTAGTTGCCCTATAGAATGAAATATGAGGCGGTCTGATTTCCGACCATCAAATTTTTTAAAATGTGTAAATATGCTCAAGATTTTCTAGATATTTTGGACCGACAGCTGCAGCACAACGACCAAAGGAAACAACACCAAACAACTTTGATGTCCCGATTACGGAGGTAAAATACATTAAAAAAGAGAAGAATTATGTTGCTGGAACACAACCACAACTTTGCAATGAGTCTGGTTGGATAATGGTAAAACTAATAAAACGACCAGAAGTAAGTCTTCTTTTTTATTATATTTTGTATGATTGAGCCCGATGTCGGGCTTTTTTGCGAGCATGCGTGCGTGTGTTTCAAAACCCATATTGTTGTTGTCGCAATGACGGTTGCATCTGTCTTGCATTTGGTTTAGTAAAGCATGCGTCCTTTTAATGTCCATTTACTAACCATGTCTTGGACACCCATTAGACCGAAACATGATGCAGCCTGATTTGCGACCATCAGATTTTTCAAACGGTTTAACTCTGCTCAAGTTTTTCCAGATCATTTGAACCAACAGCTGTGGAACAACAACATACAAAGAAGACAAAAACGATGATCCGGTCACGACGATGGATTACAAACAATGAAACAATGTCGCTGGGAATCTACAATAACTACTTACACACACAGACCCTGGTTTGAAAATGGTAAAACTAATACAACGATCTGAAGTAAGTCTCTATTAATATTTTATTTCGAACGTTTGAATCTGACGCCGTGCTTGGATGTGTATGTTTTGAAACAAAAAATTTTTTTCGTAGCAAAGGCTGTTGCATCTGTTTTGCATTTGGTTCAGTAATGCATGCATCCTTTTCAATGTCCAAGTTTTAATCTTGACTTGGAAGCCCAGTAGATTGAAATTTGAAGCAACTCCATTTGTGGCCATCGAAATTTTTAAAAAGTTCATGCCTGGTGCCTGATTTTTTTTGTTGCATGTTTGCCTGTCTCCCAACCCATCATTCTGATGGTCGGGATGGAATATTATGTCAGCCTTGCATTTGGTTTAGTAAAGCATGCGCCCTTTTTATTTTCCTATTATTAACCATGTATTTGGTTGCACTATAGAATGAAATATGATGCAGCCTGATTTGCGACCATCAGATTTTTTGAACGGTTTAACTCTGCTCAAGTTTTTCCAGATCATTTGAACCAACAGCTGTGGAACATCAACATACAAAGAAGACAAAAACGATGATCCGGTCACGACGATGGATTACAAACAATGAAACAATGTCGCTGGGAATCTACAATGACTACTTACACACACAGACCCTGGTTTGAAAATGGTAAAACTAATACAACGATCTGAAGTAAGTCTCCATTAATATTTTATTTCGAACGTTTGAATCTGACGCCGTGCTTGGATGTGTATGTTTTGAAACAAAAAATTTTTTTCGTAGCAAAGGCTGTTGCATCTGTTTTGCATTTGGTTCAGTAATGCATGCATCTTTTTCAATGTCCAAGTTTTAATCTTGACTTGGAAGCCCAGTAGATTGAAATTTGAAGCAACTCCATTTGTGGCCATCGAAATTTTTAAAAAGTTCATGACTGGTGCCGGATTTTTTTTTGTTGCATGTTTGCCTGTCTCCCAACCCAACATTCTGATGGTCGGGATGGAATATTATGTCAGCCTTTCATTTGGTTCAGTAAAGCATGCGCCCTTTTTATTTTCCTATTAATAACCATGTATTTGGTTGCCCTATAGAATGAAATATGATGCAGCCTGATTAATTTTTTAAACCGTTTAACTCTGCTCAAGTTTTTCCAGATCATTCCAACCGACAGCTGTGTAACAACAACATACAAGGAAGACAACAACGATGATCCGGTCACTACGATGTAATACAAACAATCAAACAATGTCGCTGGGAATCTACAATAACTAATTTACACACACAGACCCTGGTTGGAAAATGGTAAAACTGATACAACGATCTGAAGTAAGACTCTATTAATATTTTATTTCGAACGTTTGAATCTGCCGCCGTGCTTGGATGTGTATGTTTTGAAACAAAAAATTTTTTTCGTAGCAAAGGCTGTTGCATCTGTTTTGCATTTGGTTCAGTAATGCATGCATCCTTTTCAATGTCCAAGTTTTAATCTTGACTTGGAAGCCCAGTAGATTGATATTTGATGCAACTCTATTTGTGGCCATCGAAATTTTTAAAAAGTTAATGCCTGGTGCTGGATTTTTTGTGTTGCATATGTGTGTGTCTCCCAAACCAACATTCTGATGGTCGTGATGAAAGATTATGTCAGCCTTGCATTTGGTTTAGTAAAGCATGTGCCCTTTTTAATTAGCTAATAATAACCATGTCTTTGGTTGCCCAATAGAATTAAATATGAGGCGGTCTGATTTCCGACCATAAAATTTTTTAAACAGTATAAATATGCTCAAGATTTTCTAGATATTTTGGACCGACAGCTGCAGCACAACGAACAAAAGACCGAAGACAACACCAAACAACTTCGATGTCCCGGTTACGGAGGTAAAATACATTCAAAAAGAGAAGAATTATGTTGCTGGAACACAAAAACAACTTTGCAAGGAGTTTGGATGGATAATGGTGAAACTAATGCAATGACCTGGAGTAAGTCTTCTTTTTTATTTTATTTTATTTTTTATGATTGAGCCCGACGTCGGGCTTTTTTTGCGAGTCTGTGCATGCGTGCGTGTGTTTCAAAACCCATATTGTTGTCGCAATGACGGTTGCATCTGTCTTGTATTTGGTTTAGTGAAGCATGCGTCCTTTTAATGTCCATTGACTATCCATGTCTTGGATGGACACCCATTAGACCGAAATATGATGCAGCCTGATTTGCGACAATCAAATTTTTTAAACCGTTTAACTCTGCTCAAGTTTTTCCAGATCATTTGAACCATCAGCTGTGGAACAACAACATACAAAGAAGACAAAAACGATGATCCGGTCACGAAGCTATGATCCGGTAACGACGATGGATTACAAACAATGAAACAATATCGCTGGGAATCTACAGTAACTACTTACACACACATACCCTGGTTGGAAAATGGTAAAACTAATACAATGATCTGAAGTAAGTTTATTTTAATATTTTATTTCGAATGTTTGAATTTGTCTCCTGGCTTTTAACGCATGTACTTTAAACAAAATTGTTTTTTGTAGCAAAGACGGTTGTATTTGTTTTGCATTTGGTTCAGTAACGCGTGCATCCTTTTCAATGTCAGAGTTTTAATCTTGACTTGGAAGCCCAGTAGATTGAAATTTGAAGCAACTCTATTTGTGGCCATCGAAATTTTTAAAAATTTAATGTCTGGTGCCGAATTTTTTGTGTTGCATGTGTGTGTGTCTCCTAACCCAACATTCTGATTGTCGGGATGGAATATTATGTCAGCCATGCATTTGGTTTAGTAAAGCATGCACCCTTTTTATTTTCCTATTAATAACCATGTATTTGGTTGCCCTATAAAATGAAATATGAGGCGGTCTGATTTCCGACCATCACGTTTTTTAAACAGTTTAAATATGCTCAAGATTTTCTAGATATTTTGGACCGACAGCTGCAGCACAACGACCAAGGGAAAGAACACCAAACAACTTTGATGTCCCGGTTACGGAGGTAAAATACATTCAAAAAGATAAGAATTATGTTGCTGGAACACAACCACAACTTTGCAATGAGTCTGGTTGGATAATGGTAAAACTAATAAAACGACCTGAAGTAAGTCTTCTTTTTTATTATATTTTGTATGATTGAGCCCGATGTCGGGCTTTTTTTGCGAGCATGCGTGCGTGTGTTTCAAAACCTATATTGTTGTTGTCGCAATGACGGTTGCATCTCTCTTGCATTTGGTTTAGTAAAGCATGCGTCCTTTTAATGTCCATTTACTAACCATGTCTTGTACACCCATTAGACCGAAATATGATGCAGCCTGATTTGCGACCATCAGATTTTTTAAACGGTTCAACTCTGCTTAAGTTTTTCCAGATCATTTGAACCAACAGCTGTGGAACAACAACAGACAAAGAAGACAAAAACGATTATCCGATCACGCAACAATGATCCGGTCACGACGATGGATTACAAACAATGAAACAATGTCGCTGGGAATCTACAATAACTACTTACACACACAGACCCTGGTTGGAAAATGGTAAAACTAATACAACGATCTGAAGTAAGTCTATTTTAATATTTTATTTCGAATGTTTCAATTTGTCGCCTGGCTTTTAATGTGTGTTTTTTTAAACTAAATTGTTATTTGTAGCAAAGACTGTTGTATCTGTTTTGCATTTGGTTCAGTAACGCATGCATCCTTTTCAATGTCCAAGTTTAAATCTTGACTTGGAAGCCCAGTAGATTGAAATTTGAAGCAACTCTATTTGCGGCAATCGAAATTTTTAAAAAGTTCATGCCTGGTGCCGGATTTTTTGTGTTGCATGTGTGTGTGTCTCCTAACCCAACATTCTGATGGTCGGGATGGAATATTATGTCAGTCATGCATTTGGTTTAGTAAAGCATGCACCCTTTTTATTTTCCTATTAATAACCATGTATTTGGTTGCCCTATAGAATGAAATATGAGGCGGTCTGATTTCCGACCATCAAATTTTTTAAACAGTTTAAATATGCTCAAGATTTTCTAGATATTTTGGACCGACAGCTGCAGCACAACGACCAAGGGAAAAAACACCAAACAACTTTGATGTCCCGGTTACGGAGATAAAATACATTCAAAAAGAGAAGAATTATGTTGCTGGAACACAACCACAACTTTGCAATGAGTCTGGTTCGATAATGGTAAAACTAATAAAACGACCTGAAGTAAGTCTTCTTTTTTATTTTATTTTATTTTTTATGATTGAACCCGACGTCGGGCTTTTTTTGTGAGTCTGTGCATGCGTGCGTGTGTTTCAAAACCTATATTGTTTTTGTCGCAATGACGGTTGCATCTGTCTTGCATCTGTCTTGTATTTGGTTTAGTGAAGCATGCGTCCTTTTAATGTCCATTGACTATCCATGTCTTGGACACCCATTAGACCGAAATATGATGCAGCCCGATTTGCGACCATCAAATTTTTTATATCGTTTAACTCTGCTCAAGTTTTTCCATATCATTTGAACTAACAGCTGTGTAACAACAACATACAAGGAAGACAACAACGATGATCCTTTGTGATGATCCTTTGCATGCATCTTTTTCAATGTCCAAGTTTTAATCTTGACTTGGAAGCCCAGTAGATTGAAATTTGAAGCAACTCCATTTGTGGCCATCGAAATTTTTAAAAAGTTCATGCTTGGTGCCGGATTTTTTTGTTGCATGTTTGCCTGTCTCCCAACCCAACATTCTGACTGTCGGGATGAAATATTACGTCAGCCTTGCATTTGGTTTAGTAAAGCATGCGCCCTTTTTATTTTCTTAATATTAACCATGTATTTAGTTGCCCTATAGAATGAAATATGAGGCGGTCTGATTTCCGACCATCAAATTTTTTAAAATGTGTAAATATGCTCAAGATTTTCTAGATATTTTGGACAGACAGCTGCAGCACAACGACCAAAGGAAACAACACCAAACAACTTTGATGTCCCGATTACGGAGGTAAAATACATTCAAAAAGAGAAGAATTATGTTGCTGGAACACAACCACAACTTTGCAATGAGTCTGGTTGGATAATGGTAAAACTAATAAAACGACCTGAAGTAAGTCTTCTTTTTTATTATATTTTGTATGATTGAGCCCGATGTCGGGCTTTTTTGCGAGCATGCGTGCGTGTGTTTCAAAACCCATATTGTTGTTGTCGCAATGTTGGTTGCATCTTTCTTGCATTTGGTTTAGTAAAGCATGCGTCCTTTTAATGTCCATTTACTAACCATGTCTTGGACACCCATTAGACCGAAACATGATGCAGCCTGATTTGCGACCATCAGATTTTTTAAACGGTTTAACTCTGCTCAAGTTTTTCCAGATCATTTGAACCAACAGCTGTGGAACAACAACATACAAAGAAGACAAAAACGATGATCCGGTCACGACGATGGATTACAAACAATGAAACAATGTCGCTGGGAATTTACAATAACTACTTACACACACAGACCCTGGTTGGAAAATGGTAAAACTAATACAACGATCTGAAGTAAGTCTCTATTAATATTTTATTTCGAACGTTTGAATCTGACGCCGTGCTTGGATGTGTATGTTTTGAAAAAAAAAAATTTTTTTGTAGCAAAGGCTGTTGCATCTGTTTTGCATCTGTTTTGCATTTAGTTCAGTAATGCATGCATCCTTTTCAATGTCCAAGTTTCAATCTTGACTTGGAAGCCCAGTAGATTGAAATTTGAAGCAACTCCATTTGTGGCCATCGAAATTTTTAAAAAGTTCATGCCTGGTGCCGGATTTTTTTTGTTGCATGTTTGCCTGTCTCCCAACCCAACATTCTGATGGTCGGGATGGAATATTATGTCAGCCTTGCATTTGGTTTAGTAAAGCATGCGCCCTTTTTATTTTCCTATTAATAACCATGTATTTGGTTGCACTATAAAATGAAATATGATGCAGCCTGATTTGCGACCATAAGATTTTTTAAACGGTTTAACTCTGCTCAAGTTTTTCCAGATCATTTGAACCAACAGCTGTGGAACTTCAACATACAAATAAGACAAAAACGATGATCCGGTCACGACGATGGATTACAAACAATGAAACAATGTCGCTGGGAATCTACAATAACTACTTACACACACAGACCCTGGTTTGAAAATGGTAAAACTAATACAACGATCTGAAGTAAGTCTCCATTAATATTTTATTTCGAACGTTTGAATCTGACGCCGTGCTTGGATGTGTATGTTTTGAAACGAAAAATTTTTTTCGTAGCAAAGGCTGTTGCATCTGTTTTGCATTTGGTTCAGTAATGCATGCATCTTTTTCAATGTCCAAGTTTTAATCTTGACTTGGAAGCCCAGTAGATTGAAATTTGAAGCAACTCCATTTGTGGCCATCGAAATTTTTAAAAAGTTCATGCCTGGTGCCGGATTTTTTTTGTTGCATGTTTGCCTGTCTCCCAACCCAACATTCTGATGGTCGGGATGGAATATTATGTCAGCCTTGCATTTGGTTTAGTAAAGCATGCGCCCTTTTTATTTTCCTATTAATAACCATGTATTTGGTTGCCCTATAGAATGACATATGAGGCGGTCTGATTTCCGACCATCAAATTTTTTAAACAGTATAAATATGCTCAAGATTTTCTAGATATTTTGGACCGACAGCTACAGCACAACGACCAAAGGAAACAACAACAAACAACTTTGATGTCCCGGTTACGGAGGTAAAATACATTCAAAAGTAGAAGAATTATGTTGCTGAAACACAACCACAACTTTGCAATGAGTCTGGTTGTATAATGGTAAAACTAATCAAACGACCTGAAGTAATTCTTCTTTTTTATTATATTTTGTTTGATTGAGCCCAATGTCTGGCTTTTTTTGCGAGCATGCGTGTGTGTGTTTCAAAACCCATATTGTTGTTGTCGCAATGACGGTTGCATCTGTCTTGCATTTGGTTTAGTAAAGCATGCGTCCTTTTAATGTCCATTTACTAACCATGTCTTGGACACCCATTAGACCGAAATATGATGCAGCCTGATTTGCGACCATCAAATTTTTTAAACCGTTTAACTCTGCTCAAGTTTTTCCAGATCATTTGAAACAACAGCTGTGGAACAACAACATACAAATAAGACAAAAACGATGATCCGGTCACGACGATGGATTACAAACAATGAAACAATGTCGCTGGGAATTTACAATAACTACTTACACACACAGACCATGTTTGGAAAATGGTAAAACTAATACAACGATCTGAAGTAAGTCCCTGTTAATATTTTATTTTGAACGTTTGAATCTGCCGCCGTGCTTGGATGTGTATGTTTTGAAACAAAAAATTTTTTTTGTAGCAAAGGCTGTTGCATCTGTTTTGCATTTGGTTCAGTAATGCATGCATCCTTTTCAATGTTCAAGTTTTAATCTTGACTTGGAAGCCCAGTAGATTGAAATTTGAAGCAACTCCATTTGTGGCCATCGAAATTTTTAAAAAGTTCATGCCTGGTGCCGGATTTTTTTGTTGCATGTTTGCGTGTCTCCCAATCCAACATTCTGATGGTCGGGATGAAATATTATGTCAGTCTTGCATTTGGTTTAGTAAAGCATGCGCCCTTTTTATTTTCCTAATAATAACCATGTATTTGGTTGCCCTATACAACGAAATATGAGGCGGTCTGATTTCCGACCATCAAATTTTTTAAAATGTATAAATATGCTCAAGATTTTCTAGATATTTCGGACCGACAGCTGCAGCACAACGACCAAAGGAAACAACACCAAACAACTTCGATGTCCCGGTTACAGGGTAAAATACATTCAAAAAGAGAAGAATTATGTTGCTGGAACATACCACAACTTTGCAATGAGTCTTGTTGGATAATGGTAAAACTAATAAAACGACCTGAAGTAAGTCTTCTTTTTTATTATATTTTGTATGATTGAGCCCGATGTCGGGCTTTTTTTGCGAGCATGCGTGCGTGTGTTTCAAAACCCATATTGTTGTTGTCGCAATGACGGTTGCATCTGTCTTTCATTTGGTTTAGTAATGCATGCGTCCTTTTAATGTCCATTTACTAACCATGTCTTGGACACCCATTAGACCGAAATATGATACAGCCTGATTTGCGACCATCAAATTTTTTAAATCGTTTAACTCTGCTCAAGTTTTTCTAGATCATTTGAACCGACAGCTGTGTAACAACAACATACAAGGAAGACAACAACGATGATCCGGTCACTACGATGGAATACAAACAATCAAACAATGTCGCTGGGAATCTACAGTAACTAATTTACACACACAGTCCCTGGTTGGAAAATGGTGAAACTAATACAACGATCTGAAGTAAGTCTCTATTAATATTTTATTTCGAACGTTTGAATCTGCCGCCGTGCTTGGATGTGTATGTTATGAAACAAAAAAATTTTTTCCTAGCAAAGGCTGTTGCATCTGTTTTGCATTTGGTTCAGTAATGCATGCATCCTTTTCAATGTCCAAGTTTTAATCTTGACTTCGAAGCCCAGTAGATTGAAATTTGAAGCAACTCCATTTGTGGCAATCGAAATTTTTAAAAAGTTCATGCTTGGTGCCGGATTTTTTTGTTGCATGTTTGCCTGTCTCCCAACCCAACATTCTGATGGTCGGGATGGAATATTATGTCAGCCTTGCATTCGGTTTAGTAAAGCATGCGCCCTTTTTATTTTCCTATTAATAACCATGTATTTGGTTGCCCTATAGAATGAAATATGATGCAGCCTGATTTGCGACCATCAGATTTTCTAAACGGTTTAACTCTGCTCAAGTTTTTCCAGATCATTTGAACCAACAGCTGTGGAACAACAACATACAAAGAAGACAAAAACGATAATCTGGTCACGACGATGGATTACAAATAATGAAACAATGTTGCTGGGAATCTACAATAACTACTTACACACACAGACCCTGGTTGGAAAATGGTAAAACTGATACAACGATCTGAAGTAAGACTCTATTAATATTTTATTTCGAACGTTTGAATCTGCCGCCGTGCTTGGATGTGTATGTTTTGAAACAAAAAAAATTTTTTCGTAGCAAAGGCTGTTGCATCTGTTTTGCATTTGGTTCAGTAATGCATGCATCCTTTTCAATGTCCAAGTTTTAATCTTGACTTGGAAGCCCAGTAGATTGAAATTTGAAGCAACTCAATTTGTGGCCTCATCGAAATTTTTAAAAAGTTCATGCCTGGTGCCGGATTGTTTTTTGTTGCATGTTTGCGTGTCTCCCAATCCAACATTCTGATGGTCGGGATGAAATATTATGTCAGTCTTGCATTTGGTTTAGTAAAGCATGCGCCCTTTTTATTTTCCTAATAATAACCATGTATTTGGTTGCCCTATACAACGAAATATGAGGTGGTCTGATTTCCGACCATCAAATTTTTTAAAATGTATAAATATGCTCAAGATTTTCTAGATATTTCGGACCGACAGCTGCAGCACAACGACCAAAGGAAACAACACCAAACAACTTCGATGTCCCGGTTACAGGGTAAAATACATTCAAAAAGAGAAGAATTATGTTGCTGGAACATACCACAACTTTGCAATGAGTCTGGTTGGATAATGGTAAAACTAATAAAACGACCTGAAGTAAGTCTTCTTTTTTATTATATTTTGTATGATTGAGCCCGATGTCGGGCTTTTTTTGCGAGCATGCGTGCGTGTGTTTCAAAACCCATATTGTTGTTGTCGCAATGACGGTTGCATCTGTCTTGCATTTGGTTTAGTAATGCATGCGTCCTTTTAATGTCCATTTACTAACCATGTCTTGGACACCCATTAGACCGAAATATGATGCAGCCTGATTTGCGACCATCAAATTTTTTAAACCGTTTAACTCTGCTCAAGTTTTTCCAGATCATTTGAAACAACAGCTGTGGAACAACAACATACAAATAAGACAAAAACGATGATCCGGTCACGACGATGGATTACAAACAATGAAACATTGTCGCTGGGAATTTACAATAACTACTTACACACACAGACCCTGGTTGGAAAATGGTAAAACTAATACAACGATCTGAAGTAAGTCTCTGTTAATATTTTATTTTGAACGTTTGAATCTGCCGCCGTGCTTGGATGTGTATGTTTTGAAACAAAAAATTTTTTTTGTAGCAAAGGCTGTTGCATCTGTTTTGCATTTGGTTCAGTAATGCATGCATCCTTTTCAATGTTCAAGTTTTAATCTTGACTTGGAAGCCCAGTAGATTGAAATTTGAAGCAACTCCATTTGTGGCCATCGAAATTTTTAAAAAGTTCATGCCTGGTGCCGGATTTTTTTTGTTGCATGTTTGCGTGTCTCCCAATCCAACATTCTGATGGTCGGGATGAAATATTATGTCAGTCTTGCATTTGGTTTAGTAAAGCATGCGCCCTTTTTATTTTCCTAATAATAACCACGTATTTGGTTGCCCTATACAACGAAATATGAGGCGGTCTGATTTCCGACCATCAAATTTTTTAAAATGTATAAATATGCTCAAGATTTTCTAGATATTTCGGACCGACAGCTGCAGCACAACGACCAAAGGAAACAACACCAAACAACTTCGATGTCCCGGTTACAGGGTAAAATACATTCAAAAAGAGAAGAATTATGTTGCTGGAACATACCACATCTTTGCAATGAGTCTGGTTGGATAATGGTAAAACTAATAAAACGACCTGAAGTAAGTCTTCTTTTTTATTATATTTTGTATGATTGAGCCCGATGTCGGGCTTTTTTTGCGAGCATGCGTGCGTGTGTTTCAAAACCCATATTGTTGTTGTCGCAATGACGGTTGCATCTGTCTTTCATTTGGTTTAGTAATGCATGCGTCCTTTTAATGTCCATTTACTAACCATGTCTTGGACACCCATTAGACCGAAATATGAAGCAGCCTGATTTGCGACCATCAAATTTTTTAAATCGTTTAACTCTGCTCAAGTTTTTCCAGATCATTTGAACCGACAGCTGTGTAACAACAACATACAAGGAAGACAACAACGATGATCCGGTCACTACGATGGAATACAAACAATCAAACAATGTCGCTGGGAATCTACAGTAACTAATTTACACACACAGTCCCTGGTTGGAAAATGGTGAAACTAATACAACGATCTGAAGTAAGTCTCTATTAATATTTTATTTCGAACGTTTGAATCTGCCGCCGTGCTTGGATGTGTATGTTATGAAACAAAAAAATTTTTTCCTAGCAAAGGCTGTTGCATCTGTTTTGCATTTGGTTCAGTAATGCATGCATCCTTTTCAATGCCCAAGTTTTAATCTTGACTTGGAAGCCCATTAGATTGAAATTTGAAGCAACTCCATTTGTGGCCATCGAAATTTTTAAAAAGTTCATGCCTGGTGCCGGATTTTTTCTGTTGCATGTTTGCCTGTCTCCCAACCCAACATTCTGATGGTCGGGATGGAATATTATGTCAGCCTTGCATTCGGTTTAGTAAAGCATGCGCCCTTTTTATTTTCCTATTAATAACCATGTATTTGGTTGCCCTATAGAATGAAATATGATGCAGCCTGATTTGCGACCATCAGATTTTCTAAACGGTTTAACTCTGCTCAAGTTTTTCCAGATCATTTGAACCAACAGCTGTGGAACAACAACATACAAAGAAGACAAAAACGATAATCTGGTCACGACGATGGATTACAAATAATGAAACAATGTTGCTGGGAATCTACAATAACTACTTACACACACAGACCCTGGTTGGAAAATGGTAAAACTGATACAACGATCTGAAGTAAGACTCTATTAATATTTTATTTCGAACGTTTGAATCTGCCGCCGTGCTTGGATGTGTATGTTTTGAAACAAAAAAAATTTTTTCGTAGCAAAGGCTGTTGCATCTGTTTTGCATTTGGTTCAGTAATGCATGCATCCTTTTCAATGTCCAAGTTTTAATCTTGACTTGGAAGCCCAGTAGATTGAAATTTGAAGCAACTCAATTGTGGCCATCGAAATTTTTAAAAAGTTCATGCCTGGTGCCGGATTGTTTTTGTTGCATGTTTGCGTGTCTCCCAATCCAACATTCTGATGGTCGGGATGAAATATTATGTCAGTCTTGCATTTGGTTTAGTAAAGCATGCGCCCTTTTTATTTTCCTAATAATAACCATATATTTGGTTGCCCTATACAACGAAATATGAGGCGGTCTGATTTCCGACCATCAAATTTTTTAAAATGTATAAATATGCTCAAGATTTTCTAGATATTTCGGACCGACAGCTGCAGCACAACGACCAAAGGAAACAACACCAAACAACTTCGATGTCCCGGTTACAGGGTAAAATACATTCAAAAAGAGAAGAATTATGTTGCTGGAACATACCACATCTTTGCAATGAGTCTGGTTGGATAATGGTAAAACTAATAAAACGACCTGAAGTAAGTCTTCTTTTTTATTATATTTTGTATGATTGAGCCCGATGTCGGGCTTTTTTTGCGAGCATGCGTGCGTGTGTTTCAAAACCCATATTGTTGTTGTCGCAATGACGGTTGCATCTGTCTTGCATTTGGTTTAGTAATGCATGCGTCCTTTTAATGTCCATTTACTAACCATGTCTTGGACACCCATTAGACCGAAATATGAAGCAGCCTGATTTGCGACCATCAAATTTTTTAAATCGTTTAACTCTGCTCAAGTTTTTCCAGATCATTTGAACCGACAGCTGTGTAACAACAACATACAAGGAAGACAACAACGATGATCCGGTCACTACGATGGAATACAAACAATCAAACAATGTCGCTGGGAATCTACAGTAACTAATTTACACACACAGTCCCTGGTTGGAAAATGGTGAAACTAATACAACGATCTGAAGTAAGTCTCTATTAATATTTTATTTCGAACGTTTGAATCTGCCGCCGTGCTTGGATGTGTATGTTTTGAAACAAAAAAAATTTTTTCGTAGCAAAGGCTGTTGCATCTGTTTTGCATTTGGTTCAGTAATGCATGCATCCTTTTCAATGTCCAAGTTTTAATCTTGACTTGGAAGCCCAGTAGATTGAAATTTGAAGCAACTCCATTTGTGGCCATCGAAATTTTTAAAAAGTTCATGCCTGGTGCCGGATTTTTTTTGTTGCATGTTTGCCTGTCTCCCAACCCAACATTCTGATGGTCGGGATGGAATATTATGTCAGCCTTGCATTCGGTTTAGTAAAGCATGCGCCTCTTTTATTTTCCTATCAATAACCATGTATTTGGTTGCCCTATAGAATGAAATATGATGCAGCCTGATTTGCGACCATCAGATTTTCTAAACGGCTTAACTCTGCTCAAGTTTTTCCAGATCATTTGAACCAACAGCTGTGGAACAACAACATACAAAGAAGACAAAAACGATAATCTGGTCACGACGATGGATTACAAATAATGAAACAATGTTGCTGGGAATCTACAATAACTACTTACACACACAGACCCTGGTTGGAAAATGGTAAAACTGATACAACGATCTGATGTAAGACTCTATTAATATTTTATTTCGAACGTTTGAATCTGCCGCCGTGCTTGGATGTGTATGTTTTGAAACAAAAAATTTTTTTCGTAGCAAAGGCTTTTGCATCTGTTTTGCATTTGGTTCAGTAATGCATGCATCCTTTTCAATGTCCAAGTTTTAATCTTGACTTGGAAGCCCAGTAGATTGATATTTGATGCAACTCTATTTGTGGCCATCGAAATTTTTAAAAAGTTAATGCCTGGTGCTGGATTTTTTGTGTTGCATATGTGTGTCTCCCAAACCAACATTCTGATGGTCGTGATGAAAGATTATGTCAGCCTTGCATTTGGTTTAGTTAAGCATGTGCCCTTTTTAATTAGCTAATAATAACCATGTATTTGGTTGCCCTATAGAATGAAATATGAGGCCGTCTGATTTCCGACCATCAAATTTTTTAAACAGTTTAAATATGCTCAAGATTTTCTAGATATTTTGGACCGACAGCTGCAGCACAACAACCAAGGGAAAAAACACCAAACAACTTTGATGTCCCGGTTACGGAGGTAAAATACATTCAAAAAGAGAAGAATTATGTTGCTGGAACACAACCACAACTTTGCAATGAGTCTGGTTCGATAATGGTAAAACTAATAAAATGACCTGAAGTAAGTCTTCTTTTTTATTTTATTTTATTTTTTATGATTGAACCCGACGTCGGGCTTTTTTTGTGAGTCTGTGCATGCGTGCGTGTGTTTCAAAACCCATATTGTTGTTGTCGCAATGACGGTTGCATCTGTCTTGCATTTGGTTTAGTAATGCATGCGTCCTTTTAATGTCCATTTACTAACCATGTCTTGGACACCCATTAGACCGAAATATGATGCAGCCTGATTTGCGACCATCAAATTTTTTATATCTTTTAACTCTGCCCAAGTTTTTCCAGATCGTTCGAACTAACAGCTGTGTAACAACAACATACGAGGAAGACAACAACGATGATCTGGTCACTACGATGGAATACAAACAATCAAACAATGTCGCTGGGAATCTACAATAACTAATTTACACACACAGTCCCTGGTTGAAAAATGGTAAAAATAATACAACGATCTGAAGTAAGTCTATTTTAATATTTTATTTCGAATGTTTGAATTTTTCGCCTGGCTTTTAACGCGCGTTTTTTAAACAAAAATGTTTTTTGTAGCAAAGACTGTTGTATTTGTTTGGCATTTGGTTCAGTAACGCATGCATCCTTTTCAATGTCCAAGTTTTAATATAGACTTGGAAGCCCAGTAGATTATAATTTGAAGCAACTCTATTTGTGGCCATCTAAATTTTTGAAAATTTCATGCCTGGTGCCGGATTTTTTGTGTTGCACGTGTGTGTCTCCCAACCCAACATTCTGATGGTCGTGATGAAAGATTATGTCAGCCTTGCATTTGGTTTAGTTAAGCATGCGCCATTTTAATTAGCTAATAATAACCATGTATTTGGTTGCCCTATAGAATGAAATATGAGGCCGTCTGATTTCCGACCATCAAATTTTTTAAACAGTTTAAATATGCTCAAGATTTTCTAGATATTTTGGACCGACAGCTGCAGCACAACAACCAAGGGAAAAAACACCAAACAACTTCGATGTCCCGGTTACGGAGGTAAAATACATTCAAAAAGAGAAGAATTATGTTGCTGGAACACAACCACAACTTTGCAATGAGTCTGGTTCGATAATGGTAAAACTAATAAAACGACCTGAAGTAAGTCTTCTTTTTTATTTTATTTTACTTTTTATGATTGAACCCGACGTCGGGCTTTTTTTGTGAGTCTGTGCATGCGTGCGTGTGTTTCAAAACCCATATTGTTGTTGTCGCAATGACGGTTGCATCTGTCTTGTATTTG
The DNA here is from genome assembly GCA_963675895.2 of Styela plicata. Taxonomy (NCBI): domain Eukaryota; kingdom Metazoa; phylum Chordata; class Ascidiacea; order Stolidobranchia; family Styelidae; genus Styela; species Styela plicata. Next base: position 9,279,032 of record OZ023149.1, read on the forward strand.
GTTTAGTGAAGCATGCGTCCTTTTAATGTCCATTGACTATCCATGTCTTGGACACCCATTAGACCGAAATATGATGCAGCCCGATTTGCGACCATCAAATTTTTTATATCGTTTAACTCTGCTCAAGTTTTTCCATATCATTTAAACTAACAGCTGTGTAACAACAACATACAAGGAAGACAACAACGATGATCCGGTCACTACGATGGAATACAAACAATCAAACAATGTCGCTGGGAATCTACAATAACTAATTTACACACACAGTCCCTGGTTGGAAAATGGTAAAAATAATACAACGATCTGAAGTAAGTCTATTTTAATATTTTATTTTGAATGTTTGAATTTGTCGCCTGGCTTTTAACGCGTGTTTTTTAAACAAAATTGTTTTTGTAGCAAAGACGGTTGTATTTGTTTGGCATTTGGTTCAGTAACGCATGCATCCTTTTCAATGTCCAAGTTTTAATATCGACTTGGAAGCCCAGTAGATTATAATTTGAAGCAACCTATTTGTGGTCATCGAAATTTTTGAAAATTTCATGCCTGGTGCCGGATTTTTTGTGTTGCATGTGTGTGTGTCTCCTAACCCAACATTCTGATGGTCGTAATGAACGATTATGTCAGCCTTGCATTTGGTTTAGTTAAGCATGCGCCCTTTTAATTAGCTATTAATAACCATGTATTTGGTTGGCCTATAGAAAGAAATATGAGGCGGACTGATTTCCGACCATCAAATTTTTCAAACAGTATAAATATGCTCAAGATTTTCTAGATATTTTGGAGCGACAGCTGCAGCACAACGACCAAGGGCAGGAACACCAAACAACTTCAATGTCCCGGTTACAGAGGTAAAATACATTCAAAAAGATAAGAATTATGTTGCTGGAACACAACCACAACTTTGCAATGAGTCTGGTTCGATAATGGTAAAACTAATAAAACGACCTGAAGTAAGTCTTCTTTTTTATTTTATTTTACTTTTTATGATTGAACCCGACGTCGGGCTTTTTTTGTGAGTCTGTGCATGCGTGCGTGTGTTTCAAAACCCATATTGTTGTTGTCGCAATGACGGTTGCATCTGTCTTGTATTTGGTTTAGTGAAGCATGCGTCCTTTTAATGTTCATTTGCTAACCATGTCTTGGACACCCATTAGACCGAAATATGATGCAGCCTGATTTGCTACCATCAGATTTTTTAAACGGTTTAACTCTGCTCAAGTTTTTCCAGATCATTTGAACCAACAGCTGTGGAACAACAACATACAAAGAAGACAAAAACGATGATCCTGTCACGACGATGGATTACAAACAATGAATCAATGTCGCTGGGAATCTACAATAACTACTTACACACACAGACCCTGGTTTGAAAATGGTAAAACTAATACAACGATCTGAAGTAAGTCTCTTTAAATATATTATTTCGAATGTTTGAATCTGCTGCCGGGCTTTTAATGTGTGTTTTTTGAAACATAATTTTTTTTCGTTCCAAAGACATTGCATCTCTTTTGCATTTGGTTAAGTAACGCATGCATCCTTTTCAATGTCCAAGTTCTAATCCTGACTTGGAAGCCCAGTAGATTGAAATTTGAAGCAACTCTATTTGTGGCCATCGAAATCTTTAAATAGTTCATGCCTGGTGCCTTATTTTTTATGTTGCTTGTGTGTGTGTCTCCCAACCCAACATTCTGATGGTCGTGATGAAATATTATGTCAGCCTTGCATTTGGTTTAGTAAAGCATGCGTCTTTTTAATTTCCTATTAATAACCATGTCTTTAGTTGCCCAATAGAATGAGATAACAGGCGGTCTGATTTCTGACCATCAAATTTTTTATACAGTATGAATTTGTCCCGGTTACGGAGGTAAAATACACTCGAAAAGAGAAGAATTATGTTGCTGGAACGCAACAACAACTTTGCAAGGAGTTTGGATGGATAATGGTAAAACTAATAAAACGACCCGAAGTAAGTCTTCTTTATTTTATTTTGTATGAATCAGCCCGACGCCGGGTTTTTTTGCGATTCTGTGCATGTGTGTGTGTTTCAAAACCTATATTGTTGTTGTCGCAATGACGATTGCATCTGTCTTGTATTTGGTTTAGTGAAGCATGCGTCCTTTTAATGTTCATTTGCTAACCATGTCTTGGACACCCATTAGACCGAAATATGATGCAGCCTGATTTGCGACCATCAGATTTTTTTAAACGGTTTAACTCTGCTCAAGTTTTTCCAGATCATTTGAACCAAAAGCTATGGAACAACAACATACAAAGAAGACAAAAACGATGATCCGGTCACGACGATGGAATACAAACAATGAAGCAATGTCGCTGGAAATCTACAATAACCACTTTACACACACAGACCCTGGTTGGAAAATGGTAAAACTAATTCAACGATCTGAAGTCTCTATCAATATTTTATTTCGAACGGTTGGATCTGCCGCCGTGCTTTGATGTGTATGTTTTCGAAACAAAAATTTTTTTTCATAGCAAAGGCGGTTGCATCTCTTTTGCATTTGGTTCAGTAATGTAAGCATCCTTTTCATTGTCCTAGCTTTATTCTTGACTTGGAAGCCCAGTAGATTGAAATTTGAAGCAACTCCATTTGTGGCCATCGAAATTTTTAAAAAGTCATGCCTGGTGCCGAATTTTTTGTGTTGCGTGTGTGTGTTTCCCAACCCACCATTCTGATGGTCGTGATTAAATATTATGTCAGCCTTGCATTTGGTTTAGTAAAGCATGCGCCTTTTTAATTTCCTATTAATAACCATGTCTTTAGTTGCCCAATAGAATGAGATATGAGGTGGTCTGATTTCTGACCATCAAATTTTTTATACAGTATGAATATGTCCCGGTTACGGAGGTAAAATACACTCAAAAAGAGAAGAATTATGTTGCTGGAACGCAACAACAACTTTGCAAGGAGTTTGGATGGATAATGGTAAAACTAATAAAACGACCTGAAGTAAGTCTTGTTTATTTTATTTTGTATGAATCAGCCCGACGCCGGGTTTTTTGCGATTCTGTGCATGTGTGTGTGTGTGTTTCAAAACCCATATTGTTGTTGTCGCAATGACGATTGCATCTGTCTTGCATTTGGTTTAGTTAAGCATGCATCCTTTTAATATTCATTTGCTAACCATGTCTTGGACACCCATTAGACCGAAATATGATGCAGCCTGATTTGCTACCATCAGATTTTTTAAACGGTTTAACTCTGCTCAAGTTTTTCCAGATCATTTGAACCAACAGCTATGGAACAACAACATACAAAGAAGACAAAAACGATGATCCGGTCACGACGATGGAATATAAACAATGAAACAATGTCGCTGGGAATCTACAATAACTACTTTACACGCACAGACCCTGGTTGGGAAATGGTAAAACTAATACAACGATCTGAAGTAAGTCTCTTTTAATACTTTATTTTGAACGTTTGAATCTGTCGCCGTGCTTTGATGTGTATGTTTTGAAACGAAAATTTTTTTGGTAGCAAAGACGGTTGCATCTGTCATTCATTTTGGTTTAGTGAAGCACGCGTCCTTATAATGTCCATTTACTAACCATGTCTTGGACTCTCATTAGACCGAAATATGATGCAGCCTGATTTGCGATCATCAAATTTTTTAAACAGTTTAACTCTGCTCAAGTTTTTCCAGATCATTTGAACCAACAGCTGTGGAACAACAACATACAAGGAAGACAACAACGATGATCCGGTTACTACGATGGAATACAAACAATAAAACAATGTTGCTTGGAATCTATAATACCTACTTTACACACACAGAACCTGGTTAGAAAAGGGTAAAACTAATACAACGACCTGAAGTAAGTCTCTTTAATATTTTATTTCGAATGTTTGAATTTGCCGCCGAGCTTTTAATGTGTGTTTTTTTAAACAATATTGTTTTTCGTAGCAAAGACGGTTGCATCTGTTTTGCATTTGGTACAGTAACGCATGCATCCTTTTCAATGTCCAAGTTTTAATCTTGACTTGGAAGCCCAGTAGACTGAAATTTGAAGCAACTCTATTTGTGGCCATCGAAATTTTTAAAAAGTTCATGCCTGGTGCCGGATTTTTTGTGTTGCATGTGTGTGTGTCTCCCAACCCAACATTCTGATGGTCGTTATGAAAGATTATGTCAGCCTTGCATTTGGTGTAGTTAAGCATGCGCCCTTTTAGTTAGCTATTAATAACCATGTCTTTAGTTGCCCAATAAAATGAAAAATGAGGCGGTCTGATTTCCGACCATCAAATTTTTTAAACAGTATATATATACTCAAGAATTTCTAGATATTTTGGACCAACAGCTGCAGCACAACCACCAAAGGAGACGACACCAAACAACTTTGATGTCCCGGTTACGGAGGTAAAATACATTCAAAAAGAGAAGAATTATGTTGCTGGGACACAACAACAACTTTGCAAAGAGTCTGGCTGGATAATGGTAAAACTAATAAAACGACTTGAAGTAAGTCTTCTTTATTTTATTTTGTATGATTGAGCCCGACGCCAGGTTTTTTTTGCGATTATGTGCATGTGTGTGTGTGTTTCAAAACGCTTATTGTTGTTGTCGCAATGACGATTGCATCTGTTTTGCATTTGGTTTAGTGTAGCATGCGTTCTTTTAATGTACATTTGCTAACCATGTCTTGGACACCCATTTGACCGAAATATGATGCATCCTGATTTGCGACCATCAGATTTTTTTTAAACGATTTAACTCTGCTCAAGTTTTTCCAGATCATTTGAACCAACAGCTGTGGAACAACAACACACAAGGAAGACAACAACGATGATCCGGTCACTACACTACGATGGAATACAAACAATAAAACAATGCTGCCGTGCTTTGATGTGTATGTTTTGAAACAAAAATTTTCTTTCGTAGCAAAGACTGTTGCATCTGTCTTTCATTTTGGTTTAGTGAAGCATGCATCCTTTTAATGTCCATTTACTAACCATGTCTTGGGACTCCCATTAGACCGAAATATGATGCGGCCTTATTTGCGACAATCAAAATTTTTAAACAGTTAAACTCTGCTCAAGTTTTTCCAGATCATTTGAACCAACAGCTGTAGAACAACAACATACAAGGAAGACGACAACGATGATACGGTCACTACGATGGAATACAAACAAAAAAATGTCGCTGGGAATCTACAATAACTGGTAGAAGTCGTACAATGTAATTTATATTTTCTTGAAACAAGGCAAAAGTACTTTGAAAATTAACTCTGTAATTAAGTATCTTAGTTAAACTAGGTGCTTTTACCGAAAATTGCCAATACAAGATTGAACCGTTACAACGCGAAGTGAGTGGGATCCTACCTGAGCGATGGTAAAATCTTCTGGAGCGATTTATTGTTCCATTTTAGTCGCCTGTTACGACACTCAAGAAAAGTTTAAAAAATTTTGAATTTCACTTTCCATATCCAATCTCCTCCAATATTTGTCAGTTTCCATTGCCACTGTATTCACAAATATTATTGCCCTGGGCAATGACGTTTTTAACATAAAATAACAATCTAGTCGACGACGCGATGGGGGAAACATTACGGCAGTTTTTCTCATTGCCTGCGATTCAAATTGAGGCAAAGATTGTGATTCATTACTTCTGCCAGGTTAAACATATTTGGCATGTTTGAAGCTTGAACAAGGGGAAAAC
>OZ023149.1:9887878-10120289 GCA_963675895.2 Styela plicata
GTCCCATAGAACTTGCTGTTAACCATCCTGTTGTGGCCAAGGCAACGATATCAGAAATAATCGCTATCGATGTCGATGTGATAAAAGCAAGTAAATGTTCTTTTTTCATTTTGTTAATTGTTTATCGATAATTTCTAAGAACGAAAATATTTTAAACGTTTTTAAAAATCTTATAGACTCTGTAGATTTTTTAATGACTTCGAGAGATTGGACGATGAGGATGAAATCCACTTTGGGCTAATCTGAAAGGCGGTCTCCGTTGACGACGAAGAGTTTTAATGGTGGCAAATAATCGAATAGACAACATGTGAGAGTTTAATACGTAAATTACGAACCGCGGATATAATTATACGTCTATTTGAAAAATCGTTGCATTATCGTCTCAGCACTTCATATAATTGTGAGCTGATGACAATATAATGATGATGGTAACTAAAGCCCATTTAGACAACAAAAATTTATAAAATGTAACACCATCGAAGGTAGCAAGTCAACTCTATTCGGCAATTCGCTTCGAAGCATCATTGTTTGGATAAGTCGTGAATCGGTCCTAGGAACAAAAACTTCTAAATGAACTGGAATTTTTATATTTTACAGGCAAATTGTAGTTAAAATATTTTTGATTTCTGCCAAATTTTCACTGCCCTCAGAAAGCAAGTGTGAATTATAAGTGAATCGTCTCTAGAAGTCCATGTATATCGATTTTTTGCAAGTAGTCTTCGATTTCTTTTCTTTTGATAATGGCAAAAAAATATCTTATCGGTTACATAGAATGAATTATTCGAATCAGATTTGAATCCCAAATGATTTTGTTTTGCCCTAGAGGTAGCACACAACAAGCGGAAAACACTACAAAGCGAAGTGAACCGCCACAACAAATAAAAGTGAAATGATGGGTACCTACCACTTCTTTCTTCCTTTTAGTCGTCTCCCGACGTACAAGAAATAGAGATTTAGGAGCCATTGATAAATTTCGATATTACTTTATTAGCATACAGACCGATTGATTTTGAGTTACGGATGGATCGCCCATAAATAGTTCATTAAACTGTGCCACATACGTAGATAAGATTGTGAGTCAATAAGAGCTGAACTGATATGGTCCACAATATATTGTCCGCGGTCAAACACAAAAACGCCAGCAACTTCGATACAGCCTTTCATCTATTTGTATTCTGAGCGCGGTTTACTGTTGACACTTTACATCTGTTTTTGCGACCACCTCTCACTTCCTTGTCTATATTGTAGTGGGAGGTTTATTATTTAGGTAAGAGGTTCTGATTCAATTGCATATGCGGGATTTCCCACTCGGAAAAATTTAGGCAGATCATTCGTAGTTAAGTATGCGCCACTGGTGGATCGCGTCGATGAGACGCGGTCCATCTATGGCGCATACTCGACCATTTTAATTTTGGATTCGGATATACAAATATAATGATTATAATATGATGGTGGTACTAGTTATACAGCAAATCTACCTCTTTTTTAATGCTTTAAAATTTTCTGCGCATTAAACAGTAAGGCATGGTAATCACAAAGGCAATTGTATCGGTAAAAGATACACACACCTTGGTCATTAAGCAAAATTTTTTTGGTGTTTCCTTCAGGAAAATACACCATTCTGGGAAGAAAACCTGTATATGTTGGGCATACTATTACGCACAGGTGGAGCGAGACAATTTCGCCCATTTTGAAGATTTTTCAAATATGAGTCCAAAGCTTGACCGGGGGAATATCTCAAATTTTGATAGACACAGTCATACCGTGGTTCGGTCATCATTGTTTTTAAACAAGGTTGAAAAAATATTCTAAAACCATAGTTATAATCATTTGATTACATTCAAATGCCCATTTGTTCACTTGATTGATGTTTACCACGATTATAATGAATCACAAATGCAATGGGGATAGCAAGCAAAACCGGCCACATGAGGGCTTAAGGTGAATAAGTAGTGTAAGTGTTCACTTGTGCGGTTGTGTGGTTTAACCCGTGTCTTCTTTGTCTTCTAACGCGTTTGGGTATTTTGGCCGTAATACCAGTTATATATTATTCCCATGTGATTGATATTCTGGTTCTAATATCTTGAAATAAAACCATATCCCAGCTACCCATCTGATCGAATAGATCGCAGGATAAAAATTGAATCGTATCTCAGATGCTAAGATACAAAAATAGTTGAAATGTAATAAAATTCAACCTAGATATTTAAAGATTATGTTGCGTAGCTAAATGGCTACAATTGATCCTATTCCTCGGTTATATTGATCCGATCGCTGTTTCATAAACACAACACTTAAACAATACGAAAAATACGCGAGCGTTGGTGCTCCAATGTAAGCTTCAAATACCTGGGTTCATATTGGCAGTGTAACGGCAACGGTATTCCACCCACTGGAAGTGCATCCATGGGGAACTATACTCGATAAAATTTCACCAAATGAAATCACGCGAATTAGATTTGCTGCCAATGTATTCAGTGAACCAGATGGAATTGTTTCTAGTTGAAATACACCTTTGTATCCAAACTGATGCTCCTTGATTACAGAAATGAAAACAAATTACTATATGAGATTGTAGTTTTTACATTATCTGCTCTCCTGTTGACAAAGTATGACGAATATTTTGTTTTGATGCATTTTGTTGTAATATTTTTTGCGAGGAAAAATACATTTGTATAGGAGTATATCAGTATAAAATTTTAAATACACGAATTAACAATGTTGACGTAAATTTCCTTCGTGTGCAACCTTGAAAGAAGTGAAATTACAAATAAATTTATCCAATTTTAGGTGCGTAATGACGTTCTCCGGTTAAGCAAAAGCAAACAAAATCAATATGTTTGACTAGATCAGGTCTAACCTTCTTAGCCGGTTACAAAGCACTGAACGGGGAACTCTTTTAGGGTTTTTGAAGTATCCGGCATGGCCTGCCCAAGCGCTGATCAGAATATTTTTACTTAACAAACGCTAGGCACAGATCTTTGTAGGGTTTATGAATCTATTCTGTGACATCCGATGCGCCAATTTCCAAAATTTTATTTTGTCAAGCATTAGCCACAGATGGACCGTGCCTCGGCGGCACGATCGATCAGTAACTCATGCTTGACAAAAGGAGTCCAGTTTCCCACACGTTCCTCGTAATTCCAGCACCACCTGGCGGTGATAAGAATTTGATTGGGATTCTGAATCAGGTAATGGCGTGATTTAAGTAACCCATTGAATCCACATTGAGATCTCAAATCAAATATGAAGAAATTGTTGATGAAATCACATATATCTGAATAGATTATGCGCTGCCGCCTTTCCTGGTGACACAAATAGAAAAAATTGCAGAAAAAAGAATTAGGCGTTTAGCAAAAGCACGTTTTTTACCTTGGTTGAAATGAGGAAAAATGTTTCAAAGTCGCACTGTTTCACGGTATGGACTTTGGAATAGTCCGATTTAATACGTGCCATAAGAGGCGACTAAACCGAAACAAAGACTTGTAAGACCCGGCCAGATACCACTCATGGCACTTTACAATGGTGGTTGAGTTCTGTATGGGGCGTTTTCCACTTTGCGATGCAGTTGCTGGCACAAGATGATGGAGTGACTCTTAGGTGGCTTCTTTAGACGCTGTTTCCTGCTTTTCTTGGAGCAAAAGTCTAGATATAAAAAATGCAGCACAAACAGAAGCTCAATCGATATTTCACTAGGAAAACTTCAAATATTACCGTTTTTTGTTCAATTTACATTCTCAGAATAAGGCAATTCTCGACGAGTTTTATTAAAGTATGGGCTGCTTCATTGTTCCTTGATCGTTTTATTAGGTTGTGCCCCCTGAACCAAATGCACCGCTGAATACAGATCTCAAAGGTTGGGATATCTTCTTTGTTTCGCAAACAACACCGTGATAATGGTTGGTAGGTCGACGATTGTAGAGTCTATTATTTTTTCGTTTCGATCTCTGTGAACTATCAGGGCACTATTTGTGTATCTGTCGTCATCAGATGACGGATATCCCGGAAGCCATAAGTTGGGTGCTATAACATATTTTTCACCAGAAGCCAAGTAAAGTTGATTGTCCTACATGCAGATAATGGAATGAATTAAATATTAATGAAAAAATCCTATAATAAAAGTTTTCGACTATTGGATGTCCTCTACCATATAACGTTTTTGCATAGTTTTTGTCAATCTCGAGTTACTGACGGATAGCGTCCCCATAAATTATTAAAACCAGTCGTAAATTGGTCATAGAAACAAGAACCATAACAATGAACTTCGAAGAAATATTTCATTCTTCGGAAAAAAATTTCAAGAAACGTTGTTAATGATGTTGCTGGCTTTTTGATAGCGCCAGGAAGTTATCATGAATGCCTACCCAGATCGTCATTAACGTGTCAATTTGAACAATGGTAAGTCGATGACTTCACTTCCACTTACAGCTCGTAGTTATCGTTTTTAAAGGTCTTCAATAGATGTGAATTTTTAGGCATGATTCGCAATTGGGATGAACTTTTTCCAATGAAATAGTTTCTATACAACTAGGGCTGAATTCGAATCGATTCGAAGAACAATTTATTTGAATCAATCTTAAACCGTTCATAGGAACAAAAACGTGCTAAATGAACTAGAATTTTCATTTTGAGTTTGACCAAAATCGATTATATTTTCTCGTGAAAATATGAAAATTGTTGCTACTAGACATGGTGAATTGAAAATGCAATATAAACTATAATTTTTTGATTTTCACGATGGACACAAATTGTAATAGTACAAATTGAATATTTATTATTAACAGGGTATTTATGATTCTATCCGATTCGAAAAAATTATTCAAATCAGATTCGGATTCCAAATGATTCGGTTTTGCCCAGCCCTATATACAACAAGCACGGAGGCCCGTCACTGACATTTATGTCGCGGAGTGAAGTTCTGAGAGCCATAGCCCCGAAACGATGCTCGGTAGCCTTATTCAAACCAGAAAGTATTTGTCCAAAGTATCTATTGTTAAGTATGAGTCGTTGATGGATCGCGTCGATAAGACGCGGTCCATCTGTGGCTTATGCTTGACAGAAAACTTTCTGGTTAAGATTTGATTGCACACTGGATGGGATAGCAAGACCAGACAAAAGGTAGGAGTCGAGGCAACAAGTAGCACGAAAAGTATACTATATCTTGTAGTAGCTCTACGCAATTAAGTAGCCGCCAATTGGCTCCTTTTAAACGCCACTTTCGGCGTTGCTCAGAGCGGATTTCAATAAAAAAGGATGCAAACTAGAAACTAGGACTAATACATGTTGCAAAATGTCAATTTTACTATGTTAATTGTGAATTACAACTGAGCCTTTTTCATCAGCTAATATGTGCGTGTTTTCAATATCGAATTAAAGTTTAATCCCACCTAAAACAGAACAAAAGAATAAAGAACAAAAATCGCAAAAGTCCGTTTTTTTCGTAGTTTTCTTAATATCAATTCAAAAATCATAAACAAATTTACGGTTTGGAGGTGACGCAACGCTTATCCCGGTTAGTGCTTCTCCTGTTCTAGACACTTTAATCAGTGTTTCTCATTATTTATAGAATGTATAGTTTGATGCAAATGATGTTACAGCCGGAATTCAAACACAGATAATGGTGTCCGCTAGCTCAAAATTAGCACAGGGGCAAATCTTTAAAAAAAAGACGCTTGGTTACTGGTTACTAACTGCAGTAAAATGGAACAGGCTATTAACAGGAATAGCTGCATGACCTACCGGAAGGTTTATATACCCAATATATGATATATATATGAATGATAACACAGCAAGGCGTGCAACAGGCGGATACTAAACATCAAATACAAATGCCGCCGTGCTACCGATCACCTACTAGCAGCATTATCGTTCGCCTTCAATTTTGTACTTGCAGTATCGGAATGATAATACACACATTTTTATACGGTTACGGTTATGTTGTTTAGATTTTCTAGGGAATTTTGGAGAATAAAAATGGTGGAAGAAAAATCGAAATACCCGCGTCTAGAACTCGAGATATCGTAACTGCGAGCAATGAACTTATCCACTGCGCCATCCATTCGACTAAGTTTTTTGGTGATTTAGAAAGATATCTATTTTACAAAAAATACAAGAGAATTAAAAAACTAAAAAAAAGTCGTATTACTCGAGTCCAGAACTCCAGATATCATAATTTCCTGCAATGACCTTATCCTCTGCGCCATCCATTTGAATTAAATTTCGGTGATTTAGAAAGATAGCTATCTTACGAAAAATTTGACAGAATAAAAACGGTGGAAGAAGATTCGACGTACCCGAGTCTAGAACTCGAGATATCTTAATTTTGAGCAATGGGCTTATAAACCGCGCCATCCAATCGACTGAACTTTTGTTAATTTAGAAAGGTAGCTACCTTACGAAAAATATGACAGAAGAAAAAAGGTGGAAGAAAAGCCGACCACGAGTCTAGAACTAGAGATATCTTAGATTCGAGCGATGAACTTATCCACTGCGCCATCCATTCGAAGGAAAATTAGCTGATTTAAAAAGATAGCTATCTTACGTAAAACATGTCAGAATAAAAACGGTAGAGAGAAAGTCGACCTTCGCGACGGTAGAACTCGAGATATCGTAACTCCGAGCGATGGACTTATCCACTGCGCCATCCATTCGACTGAAATTTCGGTGATTTAGAAAGATGGCTATCTTACGAAACATATGACCGAATAAAAAAGTTGGAAAAAAAGTCAACCTACCCGAGTTTAGAACTCGAGATATCTTGACTTCCAGCGATGAACTTAACCCCTGCGCCATCCATTCGAATGGGTTTAAGGTGATTTAGAAAGATAGCTATCTTACGAAAAATATGACAGAATAAAAACGCTGAAAGAAAAATCGACTTACCCGAGTGTAGAACTCGAGATATCTTAATTTCGAGAGACGAACTTACCCACTGCGCAATCCATTCGACTGAAATTTTGGTGATTTAGAAAGATAGTTACCTTACGAAAAAATATGGCAGAATAAAAATGATGGAAGAAAAGTCGACTTACCCGAGTCTAGAACTTGAGCTATCTTAACTTCGAGCGATGAACGTATCCACTGCGCCATCCATTCGAGGGAACATTCGATGTTTTAAAAAGATAGCTATCTTAAGTAAAATATGACAGGATAAAAACGTTGGAAAAAAAGTCGACTTTCCCGAATCTAGAACTCGGGATATCGTAACTTCAAGTGATGAACTCATCCACCGCGCCATCCATTCGTCTAAAGCTTTGGTGATTTAGAGAGATCGCTGTCACACTAAAAACACGAGAAAATAACAAACTAAAACAAACCTTGGTTAACCCGAGTCTAGAACTCGAGATATCTTGACTTCGAGCATTGAGCTTACCCGCTGCGCCATCAATTCGACTGAAATTTTGCTAATTTAGAAAGATATCTACTTTACCAAAAATAATACAGAATGAAAACGATGGAAGAGGAGTCGGCCTACCCGAGGCTAGAACTCATATATCGTAACTTCGAGCGCTGAACTTATCCACTACGCCATCCATTCAAAGGAATATTCGCTGATTTAAAAAGATAGCTATCTTACGTAAAACGTGACAAAATAAAAACGGTGGAAGAAAGGTCGAATTACGCGAGTCTAGAACTCGAGATATGGTAACTCCGAGCGATAAACTTATCCACTGCGCCATCCATTCGACCAACTTTTTGTGATGTAGAAAGATAGCTATTTTACAAAAAATAGGAGAGAATTAAAAAAAACTAAAAAAAAGACGGCCTACCCGAGTCTAGAACTCAAGATATCTTAATTTCGAGCAATGACCTTATCCACTGTACCATCCGTTCGAATGAAATTTCGGTAACTTAGAAAGATAGCTATATTACGAAACATATGACCTAAAAAAACGTTGGAAAAAAGGCGACTTTCCCGCGTCTAGAACTCGAGATATCGTAACTTCCAGCGATGAACTTACCCGCTACTTATCCCCACGAGAGAATTAAAAAACTAAAAGGAAAGTCGGCTTACCCGAGTCTAGAACTCAAGATATCTCAATTTCGAGCAATGACCTTTGTCCACTGCACCATCCATTCGAATGAAATTTTTCGGTGATTTAGAAAGATAGCAATCTTACGAAACATATGACCGAATAAAAACGTTGGAAAAAAAGTCGACTTACCCGAGTTTAGAACTCGAGATATCTTGATTTCCAGCGATGAACTTACCCGCTACTTACCCCCATGAAATCTTGGTGATTTAGAAAGATAGCTTTCTTACGAAAAATATGACAGAATAAAAACCTTGGAAGAAAAGTCGACCGACTCGAGTCTAGAACTCGACATATCTGAATTTCGAGTGATGAACTTACCCACTGCGCCATCAATTCAACTAAAGCTTCACTGATTTAGAAAGATAGCTATCTTACAAAAAAATAAGAGAGAATAAAAAACTACAAGAAAATGCGGCCTATCCGAGTCTAGAACTCAAGATATCTTAATTTCGAGCAATGACCTTATCCACTGCGTCATCCATTCGACTGAAATTTTTGTGATTTAGAAAGATAGGTATCTAACGAAAAATACGACCGAATAAAAATGTTGACAGAAAAGTTGGCTTACTCGAGTCTATAACTCCAGATTTCTTAATTTCGAGCAATGACCTTATCCACTGCGCCATCCTTTCGACTGAGATTTCAGTGATTTAGAAAGATAGCTATCTTACGAAACATATGACCGAATGAAAACGTTGGAAAAAATTCAACATACCCGAGTTTAGAACTTGAGATATCTTGATTTCCAGCGATGAACTTACCCCCTGCGCCACCCCTTCGACTGAAATTTTGGTAATTTAGAAAGATAGCTATCTTACGAAAAATGTGACAGAATCAAAACGTTGAAAGAAAAGTCGACATACCCGAGTCTAGAACTCGAGATATCTTAAATTCGAGCGATGAACTTACCCACTGCGCCATCCATTCGACTGAAATTTTGTAGATTTAGAAAGATATCTACTTTACAAAAATATGACTGAATAAAAACGATGGAAGAAAAGTCGAGTTACCCGAGTCTAGAACCCGAGCTATCTTAACTTCGAGCGATGAACTTACCCACTGCGCCATACATTTGAGGAAAATTCGCTGTTTTAAAAAGATAGCTATCTCACGTAAAATATGACAGAATAAAAACGTTGGAAAAAAGGCGACTTTGCCGAGTCTAGAACTCGAGATATCGTAATTTCGAGTGATGAACTCATCCACCGCGCCATCCATTCGTCTAAATCTTTGGTGATTTAGAAAGATATGTATCACACATAAAATACGAGAGAATAATAAACTAAAATAAAAAGTTGGGTAACCCGAGCTTAGAAGTCGAGATATCTTAACTTCGAGAATTGAGCTTATCCGCAGGCCATCCATTCGACTGAAATTTTGGTGATTTAGAAAAATATCTACTTTACAAAAAATATGACAGAATAAAAATGATGGAAGAAAAGTCGACTTACCCGAGTCTAGAACATGAGATATCTTAACTTCCAGCGATGAACTTATCCACTGCGCCAACTTTTCGAAGTGAAATTCGCCGATTTAAAATAAAATAGTTATCTTACGTAAAATATGACAGAATAAAAACGGTGGAAGAAAAGTCGACTTACCCGAGTCTAGAACTCGAGATATATTAACTTCGAGCAACGAACTTATCCATTGCGCCATCCATTAGACTGGAATTTTAGTGATTTAGAAAGATAGCTACGTCACGAAAAATATGACAGAAGAAAGAAGGTGGAAGAAAAGTCGACTTACCCGAGTCTAGAACTCGAGAAATCGTAAATTCGAGTGATGAACTCATTCACCGCACCGTCCATTCGTCTAAATCTTTGGTGATTTAGAAAGATAACTTATCCACTGCGCCACGAAAGAATAATGAACTAAAACAAAAGTTGTAGAACTCGAGATATCTTAACTTTGGGCATTGAGCTTTTCCACTGCGCCTTCCATTCGACTGAAATCTTCGTGAGTTAGAAAGATATCTACCTTATAAAAAATATGACAGAATAAAAATGATAGAACAAAAGTCGACTTAGCCGAGTCTAGAACTCGAGTATCTTAACTTCGAGCGATGAACTGCACTGCACCATCCATTTGAGGGAAAATTCGCTGATTTAAAAAGATAGCTATCTTACGTAAAATATGACAGAATGAAAACGAGGGAAAAAAAGTCGATTTACGCGAGGGTAGAACTCGACATATCGTAACTTCGAGCAGTGAACTTATCCACTGTGCCATCCATTCGACTAAATATTTGGTGATTTAGAAAGAGAGCTATCTTAAAACAAATACGAGATAATTAAAAAACTAAAAGAAAAGTCGGCTTACCCGAGTGTAGAACACAAGATATCTTAATTTCGAGCAACGACCTTATTCACTGTACCAGCCATTGATGGGAACTTCGGTGATTTAGAAAGATAGCTATCTTACGAAACATATGACCGAATAAAAACGTTCGAAAAAAAGTCGACGTACCCGAGTCTAGAACTCGAGATATCTTAACTTTGAACTTTAAGCTTATGCACTGCGCCATCCATTCGACTGAAATTTCGGTGATTTTGAAAGATAGCTACCTTACAAAAAATATGACAGAATAAAAATGATGGAAGAAAAGTCGACTTACTCGAGTCTAGAACTCGAGATATCTTAACTTCGAGCGATGAACTTATCCACTGCGCTATCCATTCGAGGCACAATTCGCGGTTTTAAGAAGATTGTTATCTTACGTAAAATATGACAGAATAAAAACGTTGGAAAAAAAGTCGGCTTTCCCGAGTCTAGAACTCGAGATATCGTAATTTCGAGTGATGAACTCATCCACCGCGCCATCCATTCGTCTAAAGCTTCGGTGATTTAGAAAGATAGCTATCACACATAAAATACGCGAGAATAATAAACTAAAAAAAAAAACTTGGCTAACCCGAGATATCTTAACTTCGAGCATTGAGCTTATCCGCTGCGCCATCCATTCGACTGAAATTATGGCGATTTAAAAAGATATCTACAAAAAATATGGCAGAAAACAAAATGATAGAGGAAAGTCGACTTACACGAGTCTAGAAGTCGAGATATCTTAATTTCGAGCGATGAACTTATCCACTGCGCCATCCATTAGAGGGGAAATTCGTTGATTTAAAAAAATAGCTATCTTACGTAAAATTTGACAGTATAAAAACGGTGGAAGAAGAGTCGACTTACCCGAGTCTAGAACTCGAGACAGATTAACTTCGAGCGACGAGCTTATCCACTGCGCCATCCATTAGACGGAAATTTTGGTGATTTAGAAAGATAGCTACCTTAAGAAAAATATGACAGAAGAAGAAAGGTGGAAGAAATTTCGATCTGAAAGAGTATAGAACTCGAGATATCTTAATTTTGAGTTATGAGTTTATAAACTGCGCCATCCATTCGACTGAACTTTTGGAATGATTAGAAAGATAGCTACCTTACGAAAAATCTGACAGAAGAAAAGAGTGGAAGAAACTTACCCGAGTCTAGAATTCAAGATATCGTAATTTCGAGTGATGAACTCATCCACCGCGCCATTCATTTGTCTAAATCATTTGTGATTTAGAAAGATTGCTATCACACAAAAAATACGAGGGAATAATAAACTAAAACAAAAAGTGGGATAACCCGATTCTAGAACTCGAGATATCTTAACTTTGGGCCTTGAGCTTATGCACTGCGCCATCCATTCGACCGAAATTTTGGTGATTTAGAAAGATATCTACCTTACAAAAAATATTACAGAATAAAAACTTTGAAAGAAAAGTTGACTTATTCGAGTCTAGAACTCGAGATATCTTAATTTCGCGAGATGAACTTACCCACTGCGCCATCCATTCGACTGAACTTTTGGTGATTTAGAAAGATATATACTTTTCAAAGAAATGACAGAACAAAAATGATGAAAGAAAAGTCGACTTACCCGAGTCTTGAGATCGAGCTATTTTAACTTTGAGCGATGAACTTATCCACAGAGCCATCCACTCGAGGGAAAATCCGCAGTTTTTAAAAGATAGCTATCTTACGTAAAATATGACAGAATAAAAACGGTGGAAAAAAGGTCGACTTTCCCTAGTCTAGAACTCGAGATATCTTAATTTCGAGAGAAGAACTTACCCACTGCGCCATCCATTCGACTGAAATTTTGGTGATTTAGAAAGATATATACTTTTCAAAAAAATGACAGAACAAAAATGATGAAAGAAAAGTCGACTTACGCGAGTCTAGAACTCGATATATCGCAACTTCAAGCGATGAACTCATCCACTGTGCCATCCATTCGACTAAATTTTTCGTGATTTAGAAAGATAGCTATCTTACATAAAATAACGAGAGAATTAAAAAACTAAAAGAAAAGTCGGCTTACCCGAGTCTTGAACTCAAGATATCTTAATTTCGTGCAATGAACTTATCCGCTCCATTCGAATAAAATTCGATGATTTAGAAAGATAGCTATCTTACGAAACATATGACCGAATAAAAACGTCGGAAAAAAAGTAGAATTACCCGAGACTAGAACTCCAGATATCTTAACTTCGAGCCTTAAGCTTATGCACTGCGCCATCCATTCGACTGAAATTTTGGTGATTTAGAAAGATTGTTACCTTACGAAAAAATATGACAGATTAAAAATGATGGAAGAAAAGTCGACTTACTCGAGTCTAGAACTCGAGATATCTTAACTGAGAGCGATGAACTTATCCACTGCGCCATCCATTCCACTAAGTTTTTGGTAATTTAGAAAGATATTCAAAGATTCTAAAAAAATTCGACTTACCCGAGTCTAGAACTCGAGATATCTTAACTTTGAGCAATGAGCTTATCCACTGCGCCATCCATTCGACTGAACTTTTGTTAATTTAGAAAGATAGCTAGCTACCTTACGAAAAATATGACAGAAGAAAAAATGTGGAAGAAAGGTCGACTTACCCGAATCTAGAAAATCGAGATATCATAATTTCGAGTGATGAACTCATCCACCGCGCCATCCATTCGTTTAAAGCTTTGGTGATTTGGAAAGATAGCTATCACACATAAAATACGACAGAATAATAAACTAAAACAAAAAGTTGGCTAACCCGAGTCTAGAACTGGAGAAATCTTAACTTCGAGCGTTGAGCTTAGCCGCTGCGTCATCCATTCGACTGAAATATTGGTGATTTAGATAGATATCTACTTTTCAAAAAATATGACAGAGTGAAATGGAAGAAAAGTCGACTTACCCAAGTCTAGAACTCGAGATATCTTAATTTCGAGCGACGAACTTATCCACTACGCCATCCGTTAGGGGGAAAATTCGTAGATTTAAAAAATAGCTATCTTACGTAAAATTTGACAGAATAAAAACGGTGGAAGAAAATTCGACTTACCCGAGTCTAGAACTCGAGATATCTTAACTTTGAACTTTAAGCTTATGCACTGCGCCATCCATTCGACTGAAATTTTGGTGATTTAGAAAGATAGCTACCTTACGAAAAATATGACAGAAGAAGAAAGGTGGAAGAAATTTCGATCTAAAAGAGTATAGAACTCGAGATATCTTAATTTTGAGCAATGAGTTTATAAACTGCGCCATCCAATCGACTGAACTTTTCGTAATTTAGATTTGGTAATTTAGGTAGACTTACCCGAGTCTAGAACTCGAGATATCTTAATAACTTCGAGCGATGAACTTATCCACTGCACCATACATTCGAGGGGAAATTCGTTGATTTAAAAAGATAGCTAACGAAAAACATGACAGAAGAAAAAGGAGTAAGAAATGCCGACCTACAAGAGTATAGAACTCGAGCTGTCTTAATTTTGGGAAATGACCTTGTAATCTGCTCCATCCATTCAAATGAACTTTTGGTAATTTAGAAAGATAGCTACCTTACGAAAAATCTGACAGAAGAAAAAGGTGGAAGAAAAGTCGACTTACCCGAGTCTAGAACTCGAGAAATCGAAATTTCGAGTGATGAACTCATCCACCGCGCCATTCACTTGTCTAAATCTTTGGTGGTTTAGAAAGATTGCTATCACACACAAAAAAACGAGAGAATAATAAACTAAAACAAAAAGTGGGCTAACCCAATTCTAGAACTCGAGATATCTTAACTTTGAAAGAAAGAAAGAAACTTGAAAAAAAAGATATATACCTTACAAAAAATATGACAGAATAAAAACGTTGACAGAAAAGTTGACTTCCTCGAGTCTAGAACTCGAGATATCGCAATTTCGAAAGATGAACTTACCCATTGCGTCATACATTCGACTGAAATTTTGGTGATTTAGAAAGATATATACTTTTCAAAAATATGACAGAACAAAAATGATGAAAGAAAAGTCGACTTAATCGCGTCTAGTACTCGAGCTATCTTAACTTCGAGCGATGAACTTAGGCACTGCGCCATCCATTCGAGGGAAAATTCGCAGTTTTTAAAAGATAGCTATCTTACGTAAAATATGACAGTATAAAAACGTTGCGTCTAAAACTCGAGATATCCTAATTTCGAGTGATGAACTCATCCACGGCGCCATCCATTCGTCTAAAGCTTTGATGATTTAGAAAGATCGCTGTTACACTAAAATTACGAGAGAATAATAAACTAAACAAAAACTTGGCTAACACGAGTCTAGAACTCGAGATATCTTAACTTCGAGCGATGAACTTATCCACTACGCCATTCATTCGAGGGAAAATTCCATGATTCAAAAAGATAGCTATCTTACGTAAAATATGACAGAATAAAAACGGTGGAAAAAAAGGCGGCTTATGCGAGTATAGAACTCGAGACATCGCAACTTCAAGCGATGAACTCATGCACTGCGCCATCCATTCGACTACATTTTTCGTGATTTAGAAGGATATCTATCATACATAAAATACGAGAGAATTAAAAAACTAAAAGAAAAGTCGGCTTACCCGAGTCATGAACTCAAGATATCTTAATTTCGAGCAATGACTTTTTCCGCTGCACCATGCATTCGAATGAAATTCGGTGATTTAAAAAGAAAGCTATCTTACGAAACATATGACCGAATAAAAACGTTGGAAAAAAAGTAGAATTACCCGAGTCTAGAATTCGAGATATTTTAACTTCCAGTTTTTAACTTATGCACTGCGCCATCCATTCGACTGAAATTTTGGTGATTCAGAAAGATAGTTACCTTACAAAAAAAAAATATTACAGAATAAAAATGATGGAAGAAAAGTCAACTTACCCGAGCCTAGAACTCGAGATATCTTAACTTCGAGCGATGAATTTATCCACTGCGCCATTTATTCGAAGGGAAATTCGCTGATTTAAAAAAACTGCTATCTTACGTAAAATATGACAGAATAAAAATGGCGGAAGAAAAATCGACATACCCGATTCTAGCACTCGAGATATCGTAACTGCGAGCGATGAATTTATCCTCTGCCCATACTTTCAACTAAATTTTTCGTGATTCAGAAAGATAGCTATCTTACATAAAATACGAGAGAATTAAAAAACTAAAAGAAAAGACGGCTTACCCGAGTTTTGAACTCAAGATATCTTAATTTCGAGCAATGACCTTATCCACCGCACCATCCATCCGAATGAAATTCCTGTGATTTAGAAAGATCGCTATCTTACGAAACATATGTCCGAATAAAAACGTTGGAAAAAAAGTAGACTTACCGAGTCTAGAACTCGACTCGGGTAAGAACTTATCCACTGCGCTATCCATTCGAGGGGAAATTCGCTGATTTAAAAAGATAGCTTTCTTACGTAAAATATGACAGAATAAAAATGGTGGAAGAAAAATCGACATAACCGAGTCTAGAACTCGAGATATCGCAACTGCGAGCGATGAACTTATCCTCTGCGCCATACATTCGATTAAGTTTCTGCATATTTAGAAAGATATCTATTTTACATAAAATATGAGAGAATTAAAAAACTAAAAAAAAGTCGGCATACTCGAGTCTAGAACACCAGATATCTTAATTTCGGTTATGACCTTATCCTCTGCGCCATCCATTCGACTGAACCTTTGGTAATTTAGAAAGGTAGTGAGCTTACGAAAAATATGACAGAAGAAAAAAGGTGAAAGAAAAGACGACTTACCCGAGTCTAGAACTCGAGATATCTTAATTTCGAGCGATGAACTTATCCACTGCGCCATCCATTCGAGGGAAAATTTGCAGTTTTTAAAAGATAGCTATCTTACGTAAAATATGACAGAATAAAAACGTTGGAAAAAAGGTCGACCTTCCCTAGTCTAGAACTCGAGATATCCTAATTTCGAGTGATAAACTCATCCATCACGCCATCTATTCGTTTTAAGCTTTGGTGATTTAGAAAGATAGCTGTCACACAAAAATTACGAGAGAATAATAAACTAAAACTAAAACTTGGCTAACCCGAATCTAGAATTCGATATATCTTAACTTCGAGCATTGAGCTTATCCGCTGCGCCATCCATTCGACTGAAATTGTGGTGATTTAGAAAGATATCTACTTTACAAAAAATATGACAAAATAAAAATGATGGGAGAAAAGTCGACTTTCCCGAGTCTAGAACTCGAGATATCTTAACTTCGAGCGATGAACTTTTCCACTACGCCATCCATTCGAGGGAAAATTCACTGATTCAAAAAGGTAGCTATCTTACGTAAAATATGACAGAATAAAAACGGTGGAAGAAAATCCGACTTACGCGTGTCTAAAACTCGAGATATCGTAAATTCGAGCGATGAACTCATCCAACGCGCCACCCATTCGAATAAATTTTTCGTGATTTAAAAAGATAGATATCTTACATAAAATACGAGAGAATTAAAAAAACTAAAAGAAAAGTCGGCTTACCCGAGTCTTGAACTCTACATATCTTAATTTCGAGCATTGACCTTATCCACAGCACCATACATTCGAATGAAATTCCGGTGATTTAGATAGATAGATAGCTATCTTACGAAACATATGACCGAATAAAAACGTTGGCAAAAAGTAGACTTACTCGAGTCTAGAACTGGAGATATCTTAACTTCGAGCATTAAGCTTATGTACTGCACTATCCATTCGAATTAAGTTAAATTTTGGTGATTTAGAAAGATAGCTACCTTAGAAAAAAATATGACAGAATAAAAATAAAGGAAGAAAAGTCGACGACCCGAGTCTAGAACTCGAGATATCTTAACTTCGAGCGATGAACTTATCCACTACGCCATTCATTCGAGGGAAAATTCCATGATTCAAAAAGATAGCTATCTTACGTAAAATATGACAGAATAAAAACGGTGGAAAAAAAGGCGGCTTATGCGAGTATAGAACTCGAGACATCGCAACTTCAAGCGATGAACTCATGCACTGCGCCATCCATTCGACTACATTTTTCGTGATTTAGAAGGATATCTATCATACATAAAATACGAGAGAATTAAAAAACTAAAAGAAAAGTCGGCTTACCCGAGTCATGAACTCAAGATATCTTAATTTCGAGCAATGACTTTTTCCGCTGCACCATGCATTCGAATGAAATTCGGTGATTTAAAAAGAAAGCTATCTTACGAAACATATGACCGAATAAAAACGTTGGAAAAAAAGTAGAATTACCCGAGTCTAGAATTCGAGATATTTTAACTTCCAGTTTTTAACTTATGCACTGCGCCATCCATTCGACTGAAATTTTGGTGATTCAGAAAGATAGTTACCTTACAAAAAAAAAATATTACAGAATAAAAATGATGGAAGAAAAGTCAACTTACCCGAGCCTAGAACTCGAGATATCTTAACTTCGAGCGATGAATTTATCCACTGCGCCATTTATTCGAAGGGAAATTCGCTGATTTAAAAAAACTGCTATCTTACGTAAAATATGACAGAATAAAAATGGCGGAAGAAAAATCGACATACCCGATTCTAGCACTCGAGATATCGTAACTGCGAGCGATGAATTTATCCTCTGCCCATACTTTCAACTAAATTTTTCGTGATTCAGAAAGATAGCTATCTTACATAAAATACGAGAGAATTAAAAAACTAAAAGAAAAGACGGCTTACCCGAGTTTTGAACTCAAGATATCTTAATTTCGAGCAATGACCTTATCCACCGCACCATCCGTTCGAATGAAATTCCGGAGGTTTAGAAAGGTAAGCTATCTTACGAAACATATGACCGAATAAAAACATTGGAGAAAAAGTAGACTTACCCGAGTCTAGAACTCTAGATATCTTAACTTCGAGCATTAAGCTTATGCATTGCGCCATCCATTCGAATGAAATTTTGGTGATTTTGATAGATAGCTCCCATACAAAAAATATGACTGAATAAAAATGATGGAAGAAAAGTCGACTAACCCGAGTCTTGAACTCGAGATATCTTGACTTCGAGCGATGAACTTATCCACTGCGCCATTCATTCGAGGGAAAATCCGCTGATTTAAAAACATAGCTATCTTTCGTAAAATATGATAGAATAAAAACGGTTGAAGAAAAGTCGACTTGCGCGACGGTAGAACTCGAGATATCGTAACTCCGAGCGATGAACTTATCCACTGCGCCATCCGTTCGACTAAATTTTTGGTGATTTAGAAAGATAGCTATCTTACATAAAATACGAGAGAATTAAAAAAACTAAAAGAAAAGTCGGCTTACCCGAGTCTTGAACTCTACATATCTTAATTTCGAGCATTGACCTTATCCACAGCACCATACATTCGAATGAAATTCCGGTGATTTAGATAGATAGATAGCTATCTTACGAAACATATGACCGAATAAAAACGTTGGCAAAAAGTAGACTTACTCGAGTCTAGAACTGGAGATATCTTAACTTCGAGCATTAAGCTTATGTACTGCACTATCCATTCGAATTAAGTTAAATTTTGGTGATTTAGAAAGATAGCTACCTTAGAAAAAAATATGACAGAATAAAAATAAAGGAAGAAAAGTCGACGACCCGAGTCTAGAACTCGAGATATCTTAACTTCGAGCGATGAACTTATCCACTGTGCCATCCATTCGAGGGGTAATTCTTTGATTTAAAAAGATAGCTATCTTACGTAAAATATGACAGAATAAAAATGGTGGAAGTAAAATCGACATACCCGAGTCTAGAACTCGAGATATCGTAGCTGCGAGAGATGAACTTATCCTCTGCGTCATACATTCGACTAATTTTTTGGTGATTTAGAAAGATATCTATTTTACAAAGAATACGAGAGAATTATAAAACCAAAAAAAATGTCGGCTCACTCTAGTGTAGAACTCCAGATATCTCAATTTTGAGCAATCACCTTATCCACTGCGCCATCTATTTGACTTAAATTTCGCTGATTTAGAAAGATAGCTATCTTACGAAAAATATGGCAGAAAAAAAACGATGGAAGAAAATTCGACTTACCCGAGTCTAGAACTCGAGATATTTTAATTTTGAGCATTGAGCTTATAAACGCGCCACTATTCGACTGAACTTTTGGTAATTTAGAAAGGTAGCTACCTTACGAAAAATATGAGAGAAGAAAAAAGGTGTAAGAAAAATCGACTTACCCGAGTCTAGAACTCGAGATATCGTAACTTCGAGCGATGAACTTATCCACTGCGCCATGCATTCGACTAAATTTTTCGTGATTTAAAAACATAGCTATCTTACATAAAATACGAGTGAATTAAAAAAAACTAAAAGAAAAGTCGGCCTACCCGAGTCTAGAACTCAAGATATCTTAATTTCGAGCAATGACCTTATCCACCGCACCATCCGTTCGAATGAAATTCCGGAGGTTTAGAAAGGTAAGCTATCTTACGAAACATATGACCGAATAAAAACATTGGAGAAAAAGTAGACTTACCCGAGTCTAGAACTCTAGATATCTTAACTTCGAGCATTAAGCTTATGCATTGCGCCATCCATTCGAATGAAATTTTGGTGATTTTGATAGATAGCTCCCATACAAAAAATATGACTGAATAAAAATGATGGAAGAAAAGTCGACTAACCCGAGTCTTGAACTCGAGATATCTTGACTTCGAGCGATGAACTTATCCACTGCGCCATTCATTCGAGGGAAAATCCGCTGATTTAAAAACATAGCTATCTTTCGTAAAATATGATAGAATAAAAACGGTTGAAGAAAAGTCGACTTGCGCGACGGTAGAACTCGAGATATCGTAACTCCGAGCGATGAACTTATCCACTGCGCCATCCGTTCGACTAAATTTTTGGTGATTTAGAAAGATAGCTATCTTACATAAAATACGAGAGAATTAAAAAAACTAAAAGAAAAGTCGGCTTGCCCAAGTCTAGTACTCAAGATGTCTTAATTTCGAGCAATGACCTTATCCACTGCGCCATCCTTTTGACTTAAATTTCGGTGATTTAAAAAGATACCTATCTTACGAAAAATATGACAGAATAATAACGGCGGAAGAATATTCGACTTACCCGAGTCTAGATCCCGAGATATCTTAATTTTGAGCAATGAGCTTATAACCGCGCCATCCATTCGACCTAACTTTTGGTAATTTAGAAAGGTAGGTCCACCTTGCAAAAAATATGGCAGAAGAAAAAAGGTGGAAGAAACGTCGGCAAACCCGAGTCTAGAACTCGAGATATGTTAACCTCGAGCGATGAACTTATCCACTGCGCCATCCATTCGAAGGAAAATTCGCTGATTTAAAAAGATAGCTATCTTACGTGAAGTATGACAAAATAAAAACGGTAGAAGCAAAGTCGACTTGCGCGACGGTAGAACTCGAGATATCGTAACTTCGAGCGCTGAACTTTTCCACTGCGCCATCATTCGACCTAAATTTCGGTGATTTAGAAAGACAGCTATCTTACGAAACATATGACCGAATAAAAACATTGGAAAAAAAGTCAACTTTCCCAAGTTTAGAACTCGAGATATCTTGACTTCCAGCGATGAACTTAACCTCTGCCCCACCCATTCGACCGAATTTTTGGTGATTTAGAAAAATAACTATCTTACGAAAAATATGACAGAATAAAAACGTTAAAAGAAAAGTCGACTTACCCGAGTGTAGAACTCGAGATATCTTTATTTCGAAGTATGAACTTACCCACTGCGCCATCCATTCGACTGAAGTTTTGGTGATTTAGAAAGATATATACTTTACAAAAATATGACAGAATAAAAATGATGAAAGAAAAGTCGACTTACCCGAGTCTAGAACTTGGGCTATCTTAACTTCGAGCGATGAACTTATCCACTGCGCCATCCATTCGACTCCAATTTTGGTGATTTAGAAAGATATCTACCTTACAAAAATATGACAGAATAAAAACGTTGACAGAAAAGTTGACTCACTCGAGTCTAGAACTCGAGATATCTTAATTCCGAAAGATGAACTTACCTACTGCGCCACCCATTCGACTGAAATTTTGGTGATTTAGAAAGATATATAGTTTTCAAAAATATGACAGAACAAAAATGATGGAAGAAAAGTCGACTTACCCGAATCTATAACGCGAGCTATCTTAAGCCTATGTACTGCGCCATCCATTCGAGTGAAATTTTGGTAATTTAGAAAGAATATGACAGAAGAAAAAAGGTGGAAGAAAAGTCGACATACCCGAGTCTAAAACCCGAGATATCTTAACTTCGAGCGATGAACTTATCCACTGCGCCATCCATTCGAAGGGAAATTCGCTGATTTTAAAAGATAGCTATCTTTCGTGAAGTATGACAAAATAAAAACGGTAGAAGAAAAGTCGACTTGCGCGACGGTAGAACTTGAGATATCGTAACTTCGAGCGCTGAACTTTTCCACTGCGCCATCATTCGACCGAAATTTCTGTGATTTAGAAAGATAGCTATCTTACGAAACATATGTTCGAAAAAAACATTGGAAAAAAAAGTTAACTTACCCGAGTTTAGAACTCGAGATATCTTGATTTGCAACGATGAACTTACCCCCTTATCCATCCATTCGACTGCATTTTCGGTGATTCATAAAGATAACTATCTTGGGAAAAATATGACAGAATAAAAAAGTTAAAAGAAAAGTCGACTTATCCGAGTCAAGAACTCGAGATATCTTAATTTTGAGCAATGAGCTTATAAACGCGCCATCCAATCGACTGAACTTTTGGTAATTTAGAAAGGTAGCTAGCTACCTTACGAAAAATATGACAGAAGAAAAAAGGTGGAAGAAAAATCGTCTTACCCGAATCTAGAACTCGAAATATTATAACTTCGAGCGATGAAGGTATCCACTACGCGATCCATTGGAAGGAAAATTCGCTGATTTAAAAAGATAGCTATCTTACGAAAAATATGACAGAAGAAAAAGGAGTAAGAAATGCCGACCTACAAGAGTATAGAACTCGAGATGTCTTAATTTTGGGAAATGAACTTGTAATCTGCTCCATCCATTAAAATGAACTTTTGGTAATTTAGAAAGATAGCTACCTTACGAAAAATCTGACAGAAGAAAAAGGTGGAAGAAAAGTCGACTTACCCGAGTCTAGAACTCGAGAAATCGCAATTTCGAGTGATGAACTCATCCACCGCGCCATTCATTTGTCTAAATCTTTGGTGATTTAGAAAGATTGCTATCACACAAAAAAAAACGAGAGAATAATAAACTAAAACAAAAAGTGGGCTAACCCAATTCTAGAACTCGAGATATCTTAACTTTGAAAGAAAGAAAGAAACTTGAAAAAAAAGATATATACCTTACAAAAAATATGACAGAATAAAAACGTTGACAGAAAAGTTGACTTCCTCGAGTCTAGAACTCGAGATATCGCAACTTCGAAAGATGAACTTACCCATTGCGTGATCCATTCGACTGAAATTTTGGTGATTTAGAAAGATATATACTTTTCAAAAATATGACAGAACAAAAATGATGAAAGAAAAGTCGACTTAATCGCGTCTAGTACTCGAGCTATCTTAACTTCGAGCGATGAACTTAGGCACTGCGCCATCCATTCGAGGGAAAATTCGCAGTTTTTAAAAGATAGCTATCTTACGTAAAATATGACAGAATAAAAACGTTGGAAGAAAGGTCGACTTTCCCTAGTCAAAAACTCGAGATATCCTAATTTCGAGTGATGAACTCATCCACGGCGCCATCCATTCGTCTAAAGCTTTGATGATTTAGAAAGATCGCTGTTACACTAAAATTACGAGAGAATAATGAACTAAAACAAAAACTTGGCTAACACGAGTCTAGAACTCGAGATATCTTAACTTAGAGCGATGAACTTATCCACTACGCCATTCATTCGAGGGAAAATTCCCTGATTCAAAAAGATAGCTATCTTACGTAAAATATGACAGAATAAAAACTGTGGAAGAAAAGGCGACTTATGCGAGTACAGAACTCGAGACATCGCAACTTCAAGCGATGAACTCATCCACTGCGCCATCCATTCGACTAAATTTTTCGTGATTTAGAAGGATATCTATCATACATAAAATACGAGAGAATTAAAAAACTAAAAGAAAAGTCGGCTTACCCGAGTCATGAACTCAAGATATCTTAATTTCGAGCAATGACCTTATCCGCTGCACCATCCATTCGAATGAAATTCGGTGATTTAAAAAGAAAGCTATCTTACGAAACATATGACCGAATAAAAACGTTGGAAAAAAAGTAGAATTACCCGAGTCTAGAATTCGAGATATTTTAACTTCCAGTTTTTAACTTATGCACTGCGCCATCCATTCGACTGAAATTTTGGTGATTCAGAAAGATAGTTACCTTACAAAAAAAAAAATATTACAGAATAAAAATGATGGAAGAAAAGTCAACTTACCCGAGCCTAGAACTCGAGATATCTTAACTTCGAGCGATGAACTTATCCACTGCGCCATTCATTCGAAGGGAAATTTGCTGATTTCAAAAAATAGCTATCTTACGTAAAATATGACAGAATAAAAATGGCGGAAGAAAAATCGACATACCCGATTCTAGCACTCGAGATATCGCAACTGCGAGCGATGAACTTATCCTCTGCGCCATACATTCGATTAAGTTTCTGCATATTTAGAAAGATATCTATTTTACATAAAATATGAGAGAATTAAAAAACTAAAAAAAAGTCGGCATACTCGAGTCTAGAACACCAGATATCTTAATTTCGGTTATGACCTTATCCTCTGCGCCATCCATTCGACTGAACCTTTGGTAATTTAGAAAGGTAGTGAGCTTACGAAAAATATGACAGAAGAAAAAAGGTGAAAGAAAAGACGACTTACCCGAGTCTAGAACTCGAGATATCTTAACTTCGAGCGATGAACTTATCCACTGCGCCATCCATTCGAGGGAAAATTTGCAGTTTTTAAAAGATAGCTATCTTACGTAAAATATGACAGAATAAAAACGTTGGAAAAAAGGTCGACCTTCCCTAGTCTAGAACTCGAGATATCCTAATTTCGAGTGATAAACTCATCCATCACGCCATCTATTCGTTTTAAGCTTTGGTGATTTAGAAAGATAGCTGTCACACAAAAATTACGAGAGAATAATAAAACTAAAACTAAAACTTGGCTAACCCGAATCTAGAATTCGATATATCTTAACTTCGAGCATTGAGCTTATCCGCTGCGCCATCCATTCGACTGAAATTTTGGTGATTTAGAAAGATATCTACTTTACAAAAAATATGACAAAATAAAAATGATGGGAGAAAAGTCGACTTTCCCGAGTCTAGAACTCGAGATATCTTAACTTCGAGCGATGAACTTTTCCACTACGCCATCCATTCGAGGGAAAATTCACTGATTCAAAAAGGTAGCTATCTTACGTAAAATATGACAGAATAAAAACGGTGGAAGAAAATCCGACTTACGCGTGTCTAAAACTCGAGATATCGTAAATTCGAGCGATGAACTCATCCAACGCGCCACCCATTCGACTAAATTTTCCGTGATTTAAAAAGATAGATATCTTACATAAAATACGAGAGAATTAAAAAAACTAAAAGAAAAGTCGGCTTACCCGAGTCTTGAACTCTACATATCTTAATTTCGAGCATTGACCTTATCCACAGCACCATACATTCGAATGAAATTCCGGTGATTTAGATAGATAGATAGCTATCTTACGAAACATATGACCGAATAAAAACGTTGGCAAAAAGTAGACTTACTCGAGTCTAGAACTGGAGATATCTTAACTTCGAGCATTAAGCTTATGTACTGCACTATCCATTCGAATTAAGTTAAATTTTGGTGATTTAGAAAGATAGCTACCTTAGAAAAAAATATGACAGAATAAAAATAAAGGAAGAAAAGTCGACGACCCGAGTCTAGAACTCGAGATATCTTAACTTCGAGCGATGAACTTATCCACTGTGCCATCCATTCGAGGGGTAATTCTTTGATTTAAAAAGATAGCTATCTTACGTAAAATATGACAGAATAAAAATGGTGGAAGTAAAATCGACATACCCGAGTCTAGAACTCGAGATATCGTAGCTGCGAGAGATGAACTTATCCTCTGCGTCATACATTCGACTAATTTTTTGGTGATTTAGAAAGATATCTATTTTACAAAGAATACGAGAGAATTAAAAAACTAAAAAAATGTCGGCTCACTCTAGTCTAGAACTCCAGATATCTCAATTTCGAGCAATCACCTTATCCACTGCGCCATCTATTTGACTTAAATTTCGCTGATTTAGAAAGATAGCTATCTTACGAAAAATATGGCAGAAAAAAAACGATGGAAGAAAATTCGACTTACCCGAGTCTAGAACTCGAGATATTTTAATTTTGAGCATTGAGCTTATAAACGCGCCACTATTCGACTGAACTTTTGGTAATTTAGAAAGGTAGCTACCTTACGAAAAATATGAGAGAAGAAAAAAGGTGTAAGAAAAATCGACTTACCCGAGTCTAGAACTCGAGATATCCTAACTTCGAGCGATGAACTTATCCACTGCGCCATCCATTCGACTAAATTTTTCGTGATTTAGAAACATAGCTATCTTACATAAAATACGAGTGAATTAAAAAAACTAAAAGAAAAGTCGGCCTACCCGAGTCTAGAACTCAAGATATCTTAATTTCGAGCAATGACCTTATCCACCGCACCATCCGTTCGAATGAAATTCCGGAGGTTTAGAAAGGTAGCTATCTTACGAAACATATGACCGAATAAAAACATTGGAAAAAAAGTAGACTTACCCGAGTCTAGAACTCTAGATATCTTAACTTCGAGCATTAAGCTTATGCATTGCGCCATCCATTCGAATGAAATTTTGGTGATTTTGATAGATAGCTCCCATACGAAAAAAATATGACTGAATAAAAATGATGGAAGAAAAGTCGACTAACCCGAGTCTTGAACTCGAGATATCTTGACTTCGAGCGATGAACTTATCCACTGCGCCATTCATTCGAGGGATCGAAAATTCGCTGATTTAAAAACATAGCTATCTTTCGTAAAATATGTTTAGAATAAAAACGGTTGAAGAAAAGTCGACTTGCGCGACGGTAGAACTCGAGATATCGTAACTCCGAGCGATGAACTTATCCACTGCGCCATCCGTTCGACTAAATTTTTGGTGATTTAGAAAGATAGCTATCTTACATAAAATACAAGAGAATTGCGCGACCGGGTAGAAAAAAAAACTAAAAGAAAAGTCGGCTTGCCCAAGTCTAGTACTCAAGATGTCTTAATTTCGAGCAATGACCTTATCCACTGCGCCATCCTTTTGACTTAAATTTCGGTGATTTAAAAAGATACCTATCTTACGAAAAATATGACAGAATAATAACGGCGGAAGAATATTCGACTTACCCGAGTCTAGATCCCGAGATATCTTAATTTTGAGCAATGAGCTTATAACCGCGCCATCCATTCGACCTAACTTTTGGTAATTTAGAAAGGTAGGTCCACCTTGCAAAAAATATGGCAGAAGAAAAAAAGGTGGAAGAAACGTCGGCAAACCCGAGTCTAGAACTCGAGATATGTTAACCTCGAGCGATGAACTTATCCACTGCGCCATCCATTCGAAGGAAAATTCGCTGATTTAAAAAGATAGCTATCTTACGTGAAGTATGACAAAATAAAAACGGTAGAAGCAAAGTCGACTTGCGCGACGGTAGAACTCGAGATATCGTAACTTCGAGCGCTGAACTTTTCCACTGCGCCATCATTCGACCTAAATTTCGGTGATTTAGAAAGACAGCTATCTTACGAAACATATGACCGAATAAAAACATTGGAAAAAAAGTCAACTTTCCCAAGTTTAGAACTCGAGATATCTTGACTTCCAGCGATGAACTTAACCTCTGCCCCACCCATTCGACCGAATTTTTGGTGATTTAGAAAAATAACTATCTTACGAAAAATATGACAGAATAAAAACGTTAAAAGAAAAGTCGACTTACCCGAGTGTAGAACTCGAGATATCTTTATTTCGAAGTATGAACTTACCCACTGCGCCATCCATTCGACTGAAGTTTTGGTGATTTAGAAAGATATATACTTTACAAAAATATGACAGAATAAAAATGATGAAAGAAAAGTCGACTTACCCGAGTCTAGAACTTGGGCTATCTTAACTTCGAGCGATGAACTTATCCACTGCGCCATCCATTCGACTCCAATTTTGGTGATTTAGAAAGATATCTACCTTACAAAAATATGACAGAATAAAAATATTGACAGAAAAGTTGACTTACTCGAGTCTAGAACTCGAGATATCTTAATTCCGAAAGATGAACTTACCTACTGCGCCACCCATTCGACTGAAATTTTGGTGATTTAGAAAGATATATAGTTTTCAAAAATATGACAGAACAAAAATGATGGAAGAAAAGTCGACTTACCCGAATCTATAACGCGAGCTATCTTAAGCCTATGTACTGCGCCATCCATTCGAGTGAAATTTTGTTAATTTAGAAAGAATATGACAGAAGAAAAAAGGTGGAAGAAAAGTCGACATACCCGAGTCTAAAACCCGAGATATCTTAACTTCGAGCGATGAACTTATCCACTGCGCCATCCATTCGAAGGGAAATTCGCTGATTTTAAAAGATAGCTATCTTTCGTGAAGTATGACAAAATAAAAACGGTAGAAGAAAAGTCGACTTGCGCGACGGTAGAACTTGAGATATCGTAACTTCGAGCGCTGAACTTTTCCACTGCGCCATCATTCGACCGAAATTTCTGTGATTTAGAAAGATAGCTATCTTACGAAACATATGTTCGAAAAAAAACATTGGAAAAAAAAGTTTAACTTACCCGAGTTTAGAACTCGAGATATCTTGATTTGCAACGATGAACTTACCCCCTTATCCATCCATTCGACTGCATTTTCGATGATTCATAAAGATAACTATCTTGGGAAAAATATGACAGAATAAAAAAGTTAAAAGAAAAGTCGACTTATCCGAGTCAAGAACTCGAGATATCTTAATTTTGAGCAATGAGCTTATAAACGCGCCATCCAATCGACTGAACTTTTGGTAATTTAGAAAGGTAGCTAGCTACCTTACGAAAAATATGACAGAAGAAAAAAGGTGGAAGAAAAATCGTCTTACCCGAATCTAGAACTCGAAATATTATAACTTCGAGCGATGAACTCATCCACTGCGCCATCCATTCGACTAAATT
Source organism: Styela plicata (assembly GCA_963675895.2). Taxonomy (NCBI): domain Eukaryota; kingdom Metazoa; phylum Chordata; class Ascidiacea; order Stolidobranchia; family Styelidae; genus Styela; species Styela plicata. Next base: position 9,916,464 of record OZ023149.1, read on the forward strand.
TTTCGTGATTTAGAAGGATATCTATCATACATAAAATACGAGAGAATTAAAAAACTAAAAGAAAAGTCGGCTTACCCGAGTCATGAACTCAAGATATCTTAATTTCGAGCAATGACCTTATCCGCTGCACCATCCATTCGAATGAAATTCGGTGATTTAAAAAGAAAGCTATCTTACGAAACATATGACCGAATAAAAACGTTGGAAAAAAAGTAGAATTACCCGAGTCTAGAATTCGAGATATTTTAACTTCCAGTTTTTAACTTATGCACTGCGCCATCCATTCGACTGAAATTTTGGTGATTCAGAAAGATAGTTACCTTACAAAAAAAAAATATTACAGAATAAAAATGATGGAAGAAAAGTCAACTTACCCGAGCCTAGAACTCGAGATATCTTAACTTCGAGCGATGAACTTATCCACTGCGCCATTCATTCGAAGGGAAATTTGCTGACTTCAAAAAATAGCTATCTTACGTAAAATATGACAGAATAAAAATGGCGGAAGAAAAATCGACATACCCGATTCTAGCACTCGAGATATCGCAACTGCGAGCGATGAACTTATCCTCTGCGCCATACATTCGATTAAGTTTCTGCATATTTAAAAAGATATCTATTTTACATAAAATATGAGAGAATTAAAAAACTAAAAAAAAGTCGGCATACTCGAGTCTAGAACACCAGATATCTTAATTTCGGTTATGACCTTATCCTCTGCGCCATCCATTCGACTGAACCTTTGGTAATTTAGAAAGGTAGTGAGCTTACGAAAAATATGACAGAAGAAAAAAGGTGAAAGAAAAGACGACTTACCCGAGTCTAGAACTCGAGATATCTTAATTTCGAGCGATGAACTTATCCACTGCGCCATCCATTCGAGGGAAAATTTGCAGTTTTTAAAAGATAGCTATCTTACGTAAAATATGACAGAAAAAAAACGTTGGAAAAAAGGTCGACCTTCCCTAGTCTAGAACTCGAGATATCCTAATTTCGAGTGATAAACTCATCCATCACGCCATCTATTCGTTTTAAGCTTTGGTGATTTAGAAAGATAGCTGTCACACAAAAATTACGAGAGAATAATAAACTAAAACTAAAACTTGGCTAACCCGAATCTAGAATTCGATATATCTTAACTTCGAGCATTGAGCTTATCCGCTGCGCCATCCATTCGACTGAAATTTTGGTGATTTAGAAAGATATCTACTTTACAAAAAATATGACAAAATAAAAATGATGGGAGAAAAGTCGACTTTCCCGAGTCTAGAACTCGAGATATCTTAACTTCGAGCGATGAACTTTTCCACTACGCCATCCATTCGAGGGAAAATTCACTGATTCAAAAAGGAAGCTATCTTACGTAAAATATGACAGAATAAAAACGGTGGAAGAAAATCCGACTTACGCGTGTCTAAAACTCGAGATATCGTAAATTCGAGCGATGAACTCATCCAACGCGCCACCCATTCGACTAAATTTTTCGTGATTTAAAAAGATAGATATCTTACATAAAATACGAGAGAATTAAAAAAACTAAAAGAAAAGTCGGCTTACCCGAGTCTTGAACTCTACATATCTTAATTTCGAGCATTGACCTTATCCACAGCACCATACATTCGAATGAAATTCCGGTGATTTAGATAGATAGATAGCTATCTTACGAAACATATGACCGAATAAAAACGTTGGCAAAAAGTAGACTTACTCGAGTCTAGAACTGGAGATATCTTAACTTCGAGCATTAAGCTTATGTACTGCACTATCCATTCAAATTAAGTTAAATTTTGGTGATTTAGAAAGATAGCTACCTTAGAAAAAAATATGACAGAATAAAAATAAAGGAAGAAAAGTCGACGACCCGAGTCTAGAACTCGAGATATCTTAACTTCGAGCGATGAACTTATCCACTGTGCCATCCATTCGAGGGGTAATTCTTTGATTTAAAAAGATAGCTATCTTACGTAAAATATGACAGAATAAAAATAGTTGAAGTAAAATCGACATACCCGAGTCTAGAACTCGAGATATCGTAGCTGCGAGAGATGAACTTATCCTCTGCGTCATACATTCGACTAATTTTTTGGTGATTTAGAAAGATATCTATTTTACAAAGAATACGAGAGAATTAAAAAACTAAAAAAATGTCGGCTCACTCTAGTCTAGAACTCCAGATATCTCAATTTTGAGCAATCACCTTATCCACTGCGCCATCTATTTGACTTAAATTTCGCTGATTTAGAAAGATAGCTATCTTACGAAAAATATGGCAGAAAAAAAACGATGGAAGAAAATTCGACTTACCCGAGTCTAGAACTCGAGATATTTTAATTTTGAGCATTGAGCTTATAAACGCGCCACTATTCGACTGAACTTTTGGTAATTTAGAAAGGTAGCTACCTTACGAAAAATATGAGAGAAGAAAAAAGGTGTAAGAAAAATCGACTTACCCGAGTCTAGAACTCGAGATATCCTAACTTCGAGCGATGAACTTATCCACTGCGCCATCCATTCGACTAAATTTTCCGTGATTTAGAAACATAGCTATCTTACATAAAATACGAGTGAATTAAAAAAACTAAAAGAAAAGTCGGCCTACCCGAGTCTAGAACTCAAGATATCTTAATTTCGAGCAATGACCTTATCCACCGCACCATCCGTTCGAATGAAATTCCGGAGGTTTAGAAAGGTAGCTATCTTACGAAACATATGACCGAATAAAAACATTGGAAAAAAAGTAGACTTACCCGAGTCTAGAACTCTAGATATCTTAACTTCGAGCATTAAGCTTATGCATTGCGCCATCCATTCGAATGAAATTTTGGTGATTTTGATAGATAGCTCCCATACAAAAAATATGACTGAATAAAAATGATGGAAGAAAAGTCGACTAACCCGAGTCTTGAACTCGAGATATCTTGACTTCGAGCGATGAACTTATCCACTGCGCCATTCATTCGAGGGAAAATTCGCTGATTTAAAAACATAGCTATCTTTCGTAAAATATGATAGAATAAAAACGGTTGAAGAAAAGTCGACTTGCGCGACGGTAGAACTCGAGATATCGTAACTCCGAGCGATGAACTTATCCACTGCGCCATCCGTTCGACTAAATTTTTGGTGATTTAGAAAGATAGCTATCTTACATAAAATACGAGAGAATTAAAAAAACTAAAAGAAAAGTCGGCTTGCCCAAGTCTAGTACTCAAGATGTCTTAATTTCGAGCAATGACCTTATCCACTGCGCCATCCTTTTGACTTAAATTTCGGTGATTTAAAAAGATACCTATCTTACGAAAAATATGACAGAATAATAACGGCGGAAGAATATTCGACTTACCCGAGTCTAGATCCCGAGATATCTTAATTTTGAGCAATGAGCTTATAACCGCGCCATCCATTCGACCTAACTTTTAGTAATTTAGAAAGGTAGGTCCACCTTGCAAAAAATATGGCAGAAGAAAAAAGGTGGAAGAAATGTCGGCAAACCCGAGTCTAGAACTCGAGATATCTTAACTTCGAGTGATGAACTTATCCACTGCGCCATCCATTCGATGGAAAATTCACCGATTTAAAAAGATAGCTATCTTACGTAAAACATGACAGAATAAAAACGGTAGAAGAAAAGTCCCCTTGCGCGACGGTAGAACTCGAGATATCGTAACTTCGGGCGATGAACTTATCCACTGCGCCATCCATTCGACTAAATTTTTCGTGATTTAGAAAGATAGTTATCTTACATAAAATACGAGTGAATTAAAAAAAACTAAAAGAAAAGTCGGCCTACCCGAGTCTAAAACTCAAAATATCTTAATTTCAAGCAATCCCTTATCCACTCCACCATCCGTTCGAATGAAATTCCGGAGATTTAGAAAGATAGCTATCTTACGAAACATATGACCGAATAAAAACATTGGAAAAAAAGTAGACTTACCCGATTCTAGAACTCTAAATATCTTAACTTCGAGCATTAAGCTTATGCATTGCGACATCCATTCGAATGAAATTTTGGTGATTTTGATAGATAGGTACCTTACAAAAAATATGACTGAATAAAAATGATGGAAGAAAAGTCGACTAAACCGAGTCTTGAACTCGAGATATCTTGACTTCGAGCGATGAACTTATCCACTGCGCCATTCATTCGAGGCAAAATTCGCTGATTTAAAAACATAGCTATCTTTCGTAAACAATGAAAGAATAAAAACGGTTGAAGAAAAGTCGACTTGCGCGACGGTAGAACTCGAGATATCGTAACTCCGAGCGATGAACTTATCCACTGCGCCATCCGTTCGACTAAATTTTTGGTGATTTAGAAAGATAGCTATCTTACATAAAATACGAGAGGATTAAAAAAACTAAAAGAAAAGTCGGCTTGCCCGAGTCTAGTACTCAAGATGTCTTAATTTCGAGCAATGACCTTATCCACTGCGCCATCCTTTTGACTTAAATTTCGGTGATTTAAAAAGATACCTATCTTACGAAAAATATGACAGAATAATAACGGCGGAAGAATATTCGACTTACCCGAGTCTAGATCTCGAGATATCTTAATTTTGAGCAATGAGCTTATAACCGCGCCATCCATTCGACTGAACTTTTGTTAATTTAGAAAGGTAGCTTAGGTCCACCTTGCAAAAAATATGACAGAAGAAAAAAGGTGGAAGAAACGTCGGCAAACCCGAGTCTAGAACTCGAGATATGTTAACCTCGAGCGATGAACTTATCCACTGCGCCATCCATTCGAAGGAAAATTCGCTGATTTAAAAAGATAGCTATCTTACGTGAAGTATGACAAAATAAAAACGGTAGAAGCAAAGTCGACTTGCGCGACGGTAGAACTCGAGATATCGTAACTTCGAGCGCTGAACTTTTCCACTGCGCCATCATTCGACCTAAATTTCGGTGATTTAGAAAGATAGCTATCTTACGAAACATATGACCGAATAAAAACATTGGAAAAAAAGTCAACTTTCCCAAGTTTAGAACACGAGATATCTTGACTTCCAGCGATGAACTTAACCTCTGCCCCATCCATTCCACCGAATTTTTGGTGATTTAGAAAAATAACTATCTTACGAAAAATATGACAGAATAAAAACGTTAAAAGAAAAGTCGACTTACCCGAGTGTAGAACTCGAGATATCTTTATTTCGAGGTATGAACTTACCCACTGCGCCATCCATTCGACTGAAGTTTTGGTGATTTAGAAAGATATATACTTTACAAAAATATGACAGAATAAAAATGATGGAAGAAAAGTCGACTTACCCGAGTCTAGAACTTGGGCTATCTTAACTTCGAGCGATGAACTTATCCACTGCGCCATCCATTCGACTCCAATTTTGTTGATTTAGAAAGATATCTACCTTACAAAAATATGACAGAATAAAAACGTTGACAGAAAAGTTGACTTACTCGAGTCTAGAACTCGAGATATCTTAATTTCGAAAGATGAACTTACCCACTGCGCCACCCATTCGACTGAAATTTTGGTGATTTAGAAAGATATATAATTTTCAAAAATATGACAGAACAAAAATGATGGAAGAAAAGTCGACTTACCCGAATCTATAACGCGAGCTATCTTAAGCCTTTGCACTGCGCCATCCATTCGAGTGAAATTTTGGTAATTTAGAAAGAATATGACAGAAGAAAAAAGGTGGAAGAAAAGTCGACATACCCGAGTCTAAAACCCGAAATATCTTAACTTCGAGCGATGAACTTATCCACTGCGCCATCCATTCGGAGGAAAATTGACTGATTTTAAAAGATAGCTATCTTTTGTGAAGTATGACTTAATAGAGTATGACTTAATAGAAAACGGTAGAAGAAAAGTCGACTTGCGCGACGGTAGAACTTGAGATATCGTAACTTCGAGCGCTGAACTTTTCCACTGCGCCATCATTCGACGAAAATTTCTGTGATTTAGAAAGATAGCTATCTTACGAAACATATGACCGAAAAAAACATTGGAAAAAAAAGTTAACTTGCCCGAGTTTAGAACTCGAGATATCTTGATTTGCAACGATGAACTTACCCCCTGCTCCATCCATTCGACTGCATTTTCGGTGATTCATAAAGATAACTATCTTAGGAAAAATATGACAGAATAAAAAAGTTAAAAGAAAAGTCGACTTATCCGAGTCAAGAACTCGAGATATCTTAATTTTGAGCAATGAGCTTATAAACGCGCCATCCAATCGACTGAACTTTTGGTAATTTAGAAAGGTAGCTAGCTACCTTACGAAAAATATGACAGAAGAAAAAAGGTGGAAGAAAAATCGTCTTACCCGAATCTAGAACTCGAAATATCATAACTTCGAGCGATGAAGGTATCCACTACGCGATCCATTGGAAGGAAAATTCGCTGATTTAAAAAGATAGCTATCTTACGTAAAATATGACAGAATAAAAACGGTAGAAGAAAAGTCGACTTGCGCGACGGTAGAACTCGAGATATCGCAACTTCGAGCAATGAACTTATCCAAGGAGCCATCCATTCGATACGAGAGAATTAAAAAAACTAAAAGAAAAGTCGGCTTACCCGAGTCTTGAACTCAAGATATCTTAATTTCGAGCAATGACCTTATCCGCTCCATTCGAATGAAGTTCGATGATTTAGAAAGATAGCTATCTTACGAAACATATGACCGAATAAAAACGTCGGAAAAAAAAGTAGAATTACCCGAGACTAGAACTCCAGATATCTTAACTTCGAGCCTTAAGCTTATGCACTGCGCCATCCATTCGACTGAAATTTTGGTGATTTAGAAAGATAGTTACCTTACGAAAAAATATGACAGAATAAAAATGATGGAAGAAAAGTCAACTTAACCGAGTCTAGAACTCGAGATATCTTAATAACTTCGAGCGATGAACTTATCCACTGCGCCATCCATTCGAGGGGAAATTCGTTGATTTAAAAAGATAGCTATCTTACGAAAAATATGACAGAAGAAAAAGGAGTAAGAAATGCCGACCTACAAGAGTATAGAACTCGAGATGTCTTAATTTTGGGAAATGAACTTGTAATCTGCTCCATCCATTCAAATGAACCTTTGGTAATTTAGAAAGATAGCTACCTTACGAAAAATCTGACAGAAGAAAAAGGTGGAAGAAAAGTCGACTTACCCGAGTCTAGAACTCGAGAAATCGAAATTTCGAGTGATGAACTCATCCACCGCGCCATTCATTTGTCTAAATCTTTGGTGATTTAGAAAGATTGCTATCACACAAAAAAAAACGAGAGAATAATAAACTAAAACAAAAAGTGGGCTAACCCAATTCTACAACTCGAGATATCTTAACTTTGAAAGAAAGAAAGAAACTTGAAAAAAAAGATGTATACCTTACAAAAAATATGACAGAATAAAAACGTTGACAGAAAAGTTGACTTCCTCGAGTCTAGAACTCGAGATATCGCAATTTCGAAAGATGAACTTACCCATTGCGTCATCCATTCGACTGAAATTTTGGTGATTTAGAAAGATATATACTTTTCAAAAATATGACAGAACAAAAATGATGAAAGAAAAGTCGACTTATTCGCGTCTAGTACTCGAGCTATCTTAACTTCGAGCGGTGAACTTAGGCACTGCGCCATCAATTCGAGGGAAAATTCGCAGTTTTTAAAAGATAGCTATCTTACGTAAAATATGACAGAATAAAAAAGTTGGAAGAAAGGTCGCTTTCCCTAGTCTAAAACTCGAGATATCCTAATTTCGAGTGATGAACTCATCCACGGCGCCATCCATTCGTCTAAAGCTTTGATGATTTAGAAAGATCGCTGTTACACTAAAATTACGAGAGAATAATAAACTAAAACAAAAACTTGGCTAACACGAGTCTAGAACTCGAGATATCTTAACTTAGAGCGATGAACTTATCCACTACGCCATTCATTCGAGGGAAAAATCCCTGATTCAAAAATATAGCTATCTTACGTAAAATATGACAGAATAAAAACGGTGGAAGAAAAGGCGACTTATGCGAGTATAGAACTCGAGACATCGCAACTTCAAGCGATGAACTCATCCACTGCGCCATCCATTCGACTGAATTTTTCGTGATTTAGAAGGATATCTATCATACATAAAATACGAGAGAATTAAAAAACTAAAAGAAAAGTCGACTTACCCGAGTCATGAACTCAAGATATCTTAATTTCGAGCAATGACCTTATCCGCTGCACCATCCATTCGAATGAATTTCGGTGATTTGAAAAGATAGCTATCTTACGAAACATATGACCGAATAAAAACGTTGGAAAAAAAGTGGAATTACCCGAGTCTAGAATTCGAGATATTTTAACTTCCAGTTTTTAACTTATGCACTGCGCCATCCATTCGACTGAAATTTTGGTGATTCAGAAAGATAGCTACCTTAGAAAAAAATATGACAGAATAAAAATAAAGGAAGAAAAGTCGACTTACCCGAGTCTAGAACTCGAGATATCTTAACTTCGAGCGATGAACTTATCCACTGCGCCATCCATTCGAGGGGAAATTCGCTGATTTAAAAAGATAGCTATTTTACGTAAAATATGACAGAATAAAAATGGTGGAAGAAAAATCGACATACCCGAGTCTAGAACTCGAGATATCGTAAATGCGAGAGATGAACTTATCCTCTGCGTCATACATTCGACTAATTTTTTGGTGATTTAGAAAGATATCTATTTTACAAAGAATACGAGAGAATTAAAAAACTAAAAAAATGTCGGCTCACTCTAGTCTAGAACTCCAGATATCTCAATTTCGAGCAATGACCTTATCCACCGCGCCATCTATTTGACTTAAATTTCGGTGATTTAGAAAGATAGCTATCTTACGAAAAATATGACAGAAAAAAAACGATGGAAGAAAATTCGACTTACCCGAGTCTAGAACTCGAGATATCTTAATTTTGAGCAATGAGCTTATAAACGCTCCACCATTCGACTGAACTTTTGGTAATTTAGAAAGGTAACTACCTTACGAAAAATATGACAGAAGAAAAAAGGTGGAAGAAAAATCGACTTACCCGAGTCTAAAACTCGAGATATCTTAACTTTGAGTGATGAACTTATCCACTGCGCCATCCATTCGATGGAAAATTCATTGATTTAAAAAGATAGCTATCTTACGTAAAATATGACAGAATAAAAACGGTAGAAGAAAAGTCCCCTTGCGCGACGGTAGAACTCGTGATATCTTGACTTCGAGCGATGAACTTATCCACTGCGCCATTCATTCGAGGGAAAATTCGCTGATTTAAAAACATAGCTATCTTTCGTAAAATATGATAGAATAAAAACGGTTGAAGAAAAGTCGACTTGCGCGACGGTAGAACTCGAGATATCGTAACTCCGAGCGATGAACTTATCCACTGCGCCATCCGTTCGACTAAATTTTTGGTGATTTAGAAAGATAGCTATCTTACATAAAATACGAGAGAATTAAAAAAACTAAAAGAAAAGTCGGCTTGCCCGAGTCTAGTACTAAAGATGTCTTAATTTCGAGCAATGACCTTATCCACTGCGCCATCCTTTGACTTAAATTTCGGTGATTTAAAAAGATACCTATCTTACGAAAAATATGACAGAATAATAACGGCGGAAGAATATTCGACATACCCGAGTCTAGATCTCGAGATATCTTAATTTTGAGCAATGAGCTTATAACCGCGCCATCCATTCGACTGAACTTTTGGTAATTTAGAAAGGTAGCTTAGGTCCACCTTGCAAAAAATATGACAGAAGAAAAAAGGTGGAAGAAACGTCGGCAAACCCGAGTCTAGAACTCGAGAAATGTTAACCTCGAGCGATGAACTTATCCATCCATTCGAAGCGCGCCATCCATTCGAAGGAAAATTCGATGATTTAAAAAGATAGCTATCTTACGTGAAGTATGACAAAATAAAAACGGTAGAAGCAAAGTCGACTTGCGCGACGGTAGAACTCGAGATATCGTAACTTCGAGCGCTGAACTTTTCCACTGCGCCATCATTCGACCTAAATTTCGGTGATTTAGAAAGACAGCTATCTTACGAAACATATGACCGAATAAAAACATTGGAAAAAAAAGTCAACTTACCCAAGTTTGGAACTCGAGATATCTTGACTTCCAGCGATGAACTTAACCTCTGCCCCATCCATTCGACCGAATTTTTGGTGATTTAGAAAAATAATAATCTTACGAAAAATATGACAGAATAAAAACGTTAAAAGCAAAGTCGACTTACCCGATTCTAGAACTCTAGATATCTTTAATTCGAGGTATGAACTTACCCACTGCGCCATCCATTCGACTGAAATTTTGGTGATTTAGAAAGATATATACTTTACAAAAATATGACAGAATAAAAATGATGGAAGAAAAGTCGACTTACCCGAGTCTAGAACTTGGGCTATCTTAACTTCGAGCGATGAACTTATCCACTGCGCCATCAATTCGACTCCAATTTTGGTGATTTAGAAAGATATCTACCTTACAAAAATATGACAGAATAAAAACGTTGACAGAAAAGTTGACTTACTCGAGTCTAGAACTCAAGATATCTTAATTTCCAAAGATGAACTTACCCACTGCTCCACCCATTCGACTGAAATTTTGGTGATATAGAAAGATATATAGTTTTCAAAAATATGACAGAACAAAAATGATGGAAGAAAAGTCGACTTACCCGAATCTATGACGCGAGCTATCTTAAGCCTATACACTGCGCCATCCATTCGAGTGAAATTTTGGTAATTTAGAAAGAATATGACAGAAGAAAAAAGGTGGAAGAAAAGTCGACCTACCCGAGTCTAAAACCCGAGATATCTTAACTTCGAGCGATGAACTTATCCACTGCGCCATCCATTCGAAGGAAAATTCGGTGATTTAAAAAGATAGCTATCTTTCGTGAAGTATGACAAAATAAAAACGGTAGAAGAAAAGTCGACTTGCGCGACGGTAGAACATGAGATACCGTAACTTCGAGCGCTGAACTTTTCCACTGCGCCATCATTCGACCGAAATTTCTGTGATTTAGAAAGATAGCTATCTTACGAAACATATGACCGAAAAAAACATTGGAAAAAAAAGTTAACTTAGCCGAGTTTAGAACTCGAGATATCTTGATTTGCAACGATGAACTTACCCCCTGCTCCATCCATTCGACTGCATTTTCGGTGATTTATAAAGATAACTATCTTAGGAAAAATATGACAGAATAAAAAACTTAAAAGAAAAGTCGACTTATCCGAGTCAAGATCTCGAGATATCTTAATTTTGAGCAATGAGCTTATAAACGCGCCATCCAATCGACTGAACTTTTGGTAATTTAGAAAGGTAGCTAGCTACCTTACGAAAAATATGACAGAAGAAAAAAGGTGGAAGAAAAATCGTCTTACCCGAATCTAGAACTCGAAATATCATAACTTCGAGCGATGAAGGTATCCACTACGCGATCCATTGGAAGAAAAATTCGCTTATTTAAAAAGATAGCTATCTTACGTAAAATATGACAGAATAAAAACGGTAGAAGAAAAGTCGACTTGCGCGACGGTAGAACTCGAAATATCGCAACTTCGAGCAATGAACTTATCCAAGGCGCCATCCATTAGACTAAATTTTTAGTGATTTAGAAAGATAGCTATCTTACATGAAATACGAGAGAATTAAAAAAACTAAAAGAAAAGTCGGCTTACCCGAGTCTAGAACTCGAGATATCTTAACTTCGAGCTATGAACTTATCCACTGCGCCAACCTTTCGAGGGAAACTCGCTGATTTAAAAAGATAGCTATCTTATGTAAAATATGACAGAATAAAAATGATGGAAGAAAAGACGACTTACCCGAGTCTAGAACTCGAGATATCTTAAATTCGAGCTATGAACTTATCCACTGCGCCATCCATTCGAGGGGAAACTCGGTGATTTAAAAAGATAGCTATCTTACGTAAAATATGGCAGAATAAAAATGGTGGAATATGGACATACCCGAGTCTAGAACTCGAGATATCGCAAGTGCGAACGATGAACTCATCCACTGCGCCATCCATTCGACTAAATTCTTCGTGATTTAGAAAGATAGCTATCTTAACATAAAATACGAGAGAATTAAAAAACTAGAAGAGAAGTCGGCTTACCCGAGTCTTGAACTCAAGATATCTTAATTTCGAGCATTGACCTAAACCACTGCACCATCCATTCGAATGAAATTCCGGTGATTTAGAAAGATAGCTATCTTACGAAACATATGATCGAATAAAAACGTTTGCAAAAAAGTGGACTTACCCGAGTCTAGAACTCGAGATATCTTAACTTCGAGAATTAAGCTTATGCACTGCGCCATCCATCCGACTGAAATTCCGGTGATTTAGAAAGATAGCTACCTTACAAAAAAATATGAAAGAATAAAAATGATGGAAGAAAAGTCGACTTACCCGAGTCTAGAACTCGATATATCTTATCTTCGAGCGATGAACTTATCCACTGCGCCATCCACTCGAGGGGAAATTCGCTGATCCAAAAAGATAGCTATCTTACGTAAAATATGACAGAATAAATATGGTGGAAGAAAAATCGACACACCCGAGTCTAGAACTCGAGGTATCGTTACTGCGAGCGATGAACTTATCCTCTGCGCCATACATTCGACTAAGTTCCTGTTGATTTAGAAAGATATCTATTTTACAAAAAATAAGAGAGAATTGAAAAACTAAAAAAAAGTCGGCTTACTCGAGTCTAGAACACCAGATATCATAATTTCGGCTATGACCTTATCCTCTGCGCCATCCATTTGACTTAAATTTCGGTGATTTAGAAAGATCTTACGAAAAATATGACAGAAGAAAAACGGTGGTAGAAATTTAACTAACCGGTCTAGAACTCGAGATGAGCTTATGAACGCGCCACCATTCGACTGAACTTTTGGTAATTTAGAAAGGTAGCTACCTTACGAAAAATATGACAGAAGAAAAAAGGTGGAAGAAAAATCGAATTACCCGAGTCTAGAACTCGAGATATCTTAACTTCGAGTGATGAACTTACCCACTGCGCCATCCACTCGACTGAAATTTTGGTGATTTAGAAAGATATATACTTTACAAAAATATGACAGAATAAAAATGATGGAAGAAAAGTCGACTTACCCGAGTCTAGAACTTGAGCTATCTTAATTTTGAGCAATGAGCTTATAAACGCGCCACCATTCGACTGAACTTTTGGTAATTTAGAAAGGTAGCTACCTTACGAAAAATATGACAGAAGAAAAAAGGTGGAAGAAAAGACGACTTACCCGAGTCTAGAACCCGAGATAGCTTAACTTTGGGCATTGAGCTCATCCACTGCGCCAACCATTTGACTAAAATTTTGGTGATTTAGAAAGATATCTACTCTACAAAAAATATGACAGAATATAAATGATGGAAGAAAAGTCCACTTTCCCGAGTCTAGAACTCGAGACATCTTAATTTCGAGAGACGAACTTACCCACTGCGCCATCCACTCGACTGAAATTTTGGTGATTTAGAAAGATATATACTTTACAAAAATATGACAGAATAAAAATGATGGAAGAAAAGTCGATTTACCCGAGTCTAGAACTTGAGCTATTTTAACTTCGAGCGACGAACTCATCCACTGCGCCATCCATTAGACTCAAATTTGGGTGATTTAGTAAGATATCTGCCTTACAAAAAATATGACATATTAAAAACTTTGACAGAAAAGTTGACTTACTCGAGTTTAGAACTCGAGATATCTTAATTTCGAGAGATGAACTCACCCACTGCGCCCTCCATTCGACTGAAATTTCGGTGATTTAGAAAGATATATACTTTTCAAAAATTCGACAAAACAAAAATGATGGAAGAAATGTCGACTTACCCGAGCCTAGAACACGAACTATCTTAACCTCGAGCAATGAACTTATCCACTGCGCCATCCATTCGAGGGAAAATTTGCAGTTTTTAAAAGATAGCTATCTTACTTAAAATATGACAGAATAAAAACGTTGGAAAAAAGGTCGACTTTCCCTAGTCTAGAACTCGAGATATCATAATTTCCAGTGATAAACTCATCCATCACGCCATCTATTCGTTTTAAGCTTCGGTGATTTAAAAAGATATCTGTCACACAAAAATTACGAGAGAATAATAAACTAAAACAAAAACTTGGCTAACCCGAGTCTAGAACTCGATATACCTTAACTTCGAGCATTGAGCTTATCCGCTGCGCCATCCATTCGACTGAAATTTTGGTGATTTAGAAAGATATCTACTTTGCAAAAAGTATGACAGAATAAAAATGATGGGGGAAAAGTCGACTTTCCCGAGTCTAGAACTCGAGATATCTTAACTTCGAGCGATGAACTTATCCACTACGCCATCAATTCGAGGTAAAATTCCCTGATTCAAAAAGATAGCTATCTTTCGAAAAATATGACAGAATAAAAACGGTAGAAGAAAATTCGACTTGCGCGACGGTAGAACTCGAGATATCGTAACTCCGAGCGATGAACTTATCCACTGCGCCATCCGTTCGACTAAATTTTTGTTGATTTAGAAAGATAGCTAGCTATCTTTCGAAACATATGACCGAATAAAAACATTGGAAAAAAAGTCAACTTACCCAAGTTTAGAACTCTAGATATCTTGACTTCCAGCGATGAACTTACCCCCTGCTCCATCCATTCGACCGAATTTTTGGTGATTTAGAAAAATAACTATCTTAGGAAAAATATGACAGAATAAAAACGTTAAAAGAAGATTTAGAAAGATTGCTATCTTACGAAACATATGACCGAAAAAAACATTGGAAAAAAAGTTAACTTAGCCGAGTTTAGAACTCGAGATATCTTGATTTGCAGCGATGAACTTACCCCCTGCTCCATCCATTCGACTGCATTTTCGGTGATTTATAAAGATAACTATCTTAGGAAATATATGACAGAATAAAAAAGTTAAAAGAAAAGTCGACTTATCCGAGTCAAGAACGCGAGATATCTTAATTTTCAACAATGAGCTTATAAACGCATCCATTCGACTGAACTTTTAGTAATTTAGAAAGGTAGCTAGCTACCTTACGAAAAATATGACAGAAGAAAAAAGGTGGAAGAAAAATCGTCTTACCCGAATCTAGAACTCGAAATATCATAACTTCGAGCGATGAAGGTATCCACTACGCGATCCATTGGAAGGAAAATTCGCTGATTTAAAAAGATAACTATCTTACGTAAAATATGACAGAATAAAAACGGCAGAAGAAAAGTCGACTTGCGCGACGGTAGAACTCGAGATATCGCAACTTCGAGCAATGAACTTATCCATGGCGCCATCCATTCGACTAAATTTTTCGTGATTTAGAAAGATAGCTATCTTACATAAAATAAGAGAGGATTAAAAAAACTAAAAGAAAAGTCGGCTTACCCGAGTCTAGAACTCGAGATATCTTAACTTCGAGCTATGAACTTATCCACTGCGCCAACCATTCGAGGGAAACTCGCTGATTTAAAAAGATAACTATCTTATGTAAAATATGACAGAATAAAAATGATGGAAGAAAAGAAGACTTACCCGAGTCTAGAACTCGAGATATCTTAAATTCGAGCTATGAACTTATACACTGCGCCATCCATTCGAGGGGAAACTCGGTGATTTAAAAAGATAGCTATCTTACGTAAAATATGGCAGAATAAAAATGGTGGAAAATCGACATAGCCGAGTCTAGAACTCGGGATATCGCAAGTGCGAACGATGAACTCATCCACTGCGCCATCCATTCGATTAATTCGTCGTGATTTAGAAAGATAGCTATCTTAACGTAAAATACGAGAGAATTAAAAAACTAGAAGAGAAGTCGGCTTACCCGAGTCTTGAACTCGAGATATCTTAATTTCGAGAATTGACCTTAACCACTGCACCATCCATTCGAATGAAATTCAGGTGATTTAGAAAGATAGCTATCATACGAAAAATATGACCGAATAAAAACGTTGGAAAAAAAGTGGACTTACCCGAGTCTAGAACTCGAGATATCTTAACTTCGAGCATTAAGTTTATGCACTGCGCCATCCATCCGACTTAAATTCCAGTGATTTAGAAAGATAGCTACCTTACAAAAAAATATGACAGAATCAAAATGATGGAAGAAAATTCGACTTACCCGAGTCTAGAACTCGAAATATCTTATCTTCGAGCGATGAACTTATCCACTGCGCCATCCACTCGAGGGGAAATTCGCTGATCTAAAAAGATACCTATCTTACGTAAAATATGACAGAATAAAAATGGTGGAAGAAAAATCGACACACCCGAGTCTAGAAGTCGAGGTATCGTTACTGCGAGCGATGAACTTATCCTCTGCGCCATACATTCGACTAAGTTTCTGTTGATTTAGAAAGATATCTATTTTACAAAAAATACGAGAGAATTAAAAAACTAAAAAAAAGTCGGCTTACTCGAGTCTAGAACACCAGATATCTTAATTTCGGCTATGACCTTATCCTCTGCGCCATCCATTTGACTTAAATTTCGGTGATTTAAAAAGATCTTACGAAAAATATGAAAGAAGAAAAACGGTGGAAGAAAATTCAACTAACCGGAGTCTAGAACTCGAGATATCTTAACTTTAGGCATTGAGCTTGTCCACTGCGCCAACCATTCGACTGAAATTTGGGTGATTTAGAAAGATATCTACCTTACAAAAAATATGACAAAATAAAAACGTTGACAGAAAAGTTGACTTATTCGAGTCTAGAACCCGAGATATCTTAATTTTGAGAAATGAGCTTATAAACGCGCCATCCATTCGACTGAATCTTTGGTAATTTAGAAAGGTAGTGAGCTGACGAAAAATATGACAGAAGATAAAAGGTGGAAGAAAAGTCGACTTACCCGAGTCTAGAAGTCGAGATATTTTAACTTTGGGCATTGAGCTTATCCACCGCGCTAACCATTCGACTGAAATTTGGTTGATTTAGAAAGATATCTACCTTACAAAAAATATGACAGAATAAAAACGTTGACAGAAAAGTTGTCTAAAAAGTTCGAGTCTGGAAAAAAGGTCGCTAAGGTCGCTTTCCCTAGTCTAGAACTCGAGATATCCTAATTTCGAGTGATAAACTCATCCACCACGCCATCTATTCGTTTTAAGCTCCGGTGATTTAGAAAGATATCTGTCACACAAAAATTACGAGAGAATAATAAACTAAAACAAAAACTTGGCTAACCCGAGTCTAGAACTCGATATACCTTAACTTCCAGCATTGAGCTTATCCGCTGCGCCATCCATTCGACTGAAATTTTGGTGATTTAGAAAGATATCTACTTTACAAAAAATATGACAGAATAAAAATGACGGGTGAAAAGTCGACTTTCCCGAGTCTAGAACTCGAGATATCTTAACTTCGAGCGATGAACTTTTCCACTACGCCATCCATTCGAGGGAATATTCCCGGATTCAAAAAGATAGTTATCTTACGTAAAATATGACATAATAAAAACTGTGGAATAAAAGCCGACTTACGCGAGTCTAAAACTCGAGATATCGTAACTTCGAGCGATGAACTCATCCAACGTGCCACCCATTCGACTAAATTTTTCGTGATTTAGAAAGATAGCAATCTTACATAAAAGAAAAGTCGGCATACCCGAGTCCTGAACTCAAGATATCTTAATTTCGAGCAATGACCTTATCCACTGCACTATCCATTCGAATGAAATTCCCGTGATTTAGATAGATAGCTATCTTACGAAACATATGACCGAATGAAAACGTTGGCAAAAAGTAGACTTACCCGAGTCTAGAACTCGAGATATCTTTACTTCGAGCATTAAGCTTATGTACTGCGCCATCCATTCGAAAAATATGACAGAATAAAAACTTTGACAGAAAAGTTGACTTACTCGAGTCTAGAACTCGAGATATCTTAATTTCGAGAGATGAACTCACCCACTGCGCCATCCATTCATTTAGAAAGATATATACTTTTCAAAAATTCGACAGAACAAAAATGATGGAAGAAACGTCGACTTACCCGAGCCTAGAACACGAACTATCTTAACCTCGAGCGATGAACTTATCCACTGCGCCATCCATTCGACGGAAAATTCGCAGTTTTTAAAAGATAGCTATCTTACGTAAAATATGACAGAATAAAAACGTTGGAAAAAAGGTCGACTTTCCCTAGTCTAGAACTCGAGATATCCTAATTTCGAGTGATAAACTCATCCATCACGCAATCTATTCGTTTTAAGCTTCGGTGATTTAGAAAGATATCTGTCACACAAAAATTACGAGACAATAATAAACTAAAACAAAAACTTGGCTAACCCGAGTCTAGAACTCGATATACCTTAACTTCGAGCATTGAGCTTATCCGCTGCGCAATCCATTCGACTGAAATTTTGGCGATTTAGAAAGATATCTACTTTACAAAAAATATGACAGAATAAAAATGATGGGAGAAAAGTCGACTTTCCCGAATCTAGAACTCGAGATATCTTAACTTCGAGCGATGAACTTATCCACTACGCCATCCATTCGAGGGAAAATTCCCTGATTCAAAAAGATAGCTATCTTACGTAAAATATGACAGAATAAAAACGGTGGAAGAAAAGCCGACTTACGCGAGTCTAAAACTCGAGATATCGTAACTTCGAGCGATGAACTCATCCAACGCGCCACCCATTCGACTAAATTTTTCCTGATTTAGAAAGATAGCTATCTTACATAAAATAAGAGAGAATTAAAAAAACTACGACGAACTTATCCCCTGCGCCATCCATTAGACTCAAATTTGGGTGATTTAGTAAGATATCTACCTTACAAAAAATATGACAGATTAAAAACTTTGACAGAAAAGTTGACTTACTCGAGTCTAGAACTCGAGATATCTTAATTTCGAGAGATGAACTCACCCACTGCGCCATCCATTCGACTGGAATTTCCGTGATTTAGAAAGATATATACTTTTCAAAAACTCGACAGAACAAAAATGATGGAAGAAATGTCGACTTACCCGAGCCTAGAACACGAACTATCTTAACCTCGAGCGATGAACTTATCCACTGCGCCATCCATTCGAGGGAAAATTCGCAGTTTTTAAAAGATAGCTATCTTACGTAAAATATGACAGAATAAAAACATTGGATAAAAGGTCGACTTTCCCTAGTCTAGAACTCGAGATATCATAATTTCGAGTGATAAACTCATCCATCACGCCATCTATTCTAAGGAAAATTCACCGATTTAAAAAGATAGCTATCTTACGTAAAATATGACAGAATAAAAACGGTAGAAGAAAAGTCCCCTTGCGCGACGGTAGAACTCGAGATATCGCAACTTCGAGCGATGAACTTATCCACTGCGCCATCCATTCGACTGAAATTTTGGTCATTTAGAAAGATATCTACTCTACAAAAAATATGACAGAATATAAATGATGGAAGAAAAGTCCACTTTCCCGAGTCTAGAACTAGAGATATCCTAATTTCGAGAGATGAACTTACCCACTGCGCCATCCACTCGACTGAAATTTTGGTGATTTAGAAAGATATATACTTTACAAAAATATGATGGAATAAAAATGATGGAAGAAAAGTCGACTTACCCGAGTCTAGAACTTGAGCTATCTTAACTTCGAGCGACGACCTTATCCACTGCGCCATCCATTAGACTCAAATTTGGGTGATTTAGTAAGATATCTACCTTACAAAAAATATAACAGAATAAAAACTTTGACAGAAAAGTTGACTTACTCGAGTCTAGAACTCGAGATATCTTAATTTCGAGAGATGAACTCACCCACTGCGCCATCCATTCGACTGAAATTTCGGTTATTTAGAAAGATATATACTTTTCAAAAATTCGACAGAACAAAAATGATGGAAGAAATGTCGACTTACCCGAGCCTAGAACACGAACTATCTTAACCTCGAGCGATGAACTTATCCACTGCGCCATCCATTCGAGGGAAAATTCGCAGTTTTTAAAAGATAGCTATCTTACGTAAAATATGACAGAATAAAAACGTTGGAAAAAAGGTCGCATCAAAGGTCGTGATTTAGATAGATAGCTATCTTACGAAACATATGACCGAATAAAAACGTTGGCAAAAAGTAGACTTACCCTAGTCTAGAACTCGAGATATCTTAACTTCGAGCATTAAGCTTATGTACTGCGCCATCCATTCGACTTAAATTTTGGTGATTTAGAAAGATATCTATTTTACAAAGAATACCAGAGAATTAAAAAATAAAAAAATGTCGGCTCACTCCAGTCTAGAACTCCAGATATCTCAATTTCGAGCAATGACCTTATCCACTGCGCCATCTATTTGACTAAATTTTTCGTGATTTAGAAAGATAGCCATCTTACATAAAATACGAGTGAATTAAAAAAACTAAAAGAAAAGCCGGCCTACCCGAGTCTAGAACTCTAGATATCTTAATTTCGAGCAATGACCTTATCCACTGCACCATCCGTTCGAATGAAATTCCGGAGATTTAGAAAGATTGCTATCTTAAGAAACATATGACCGAATAAAAACATTGAAAAAAAAGTAGACTTACCCGAGTCTAGAAATCGAGATATCTTAACTTCGAGCATTAAGCTTATGCATTGCGCCATCCATTCGACTGAAATTTTGGTGATTTTGATAGATAGCTACCTTACAAAAAATATGACTGAATAAGAATGATGGAAGAAAAGTCGACTAACCCGAGTCTTGAACTCGAGATATCTTGACTTCGAGCGATGAACTTATCCACTGCGCCATTCATTCGAGGGAAAATTCGATGATTTAAAAACATAGCTATCTTTCGTAAAATATGACAGAATAAAAACGGTAGAAGAAAAGCCAACTTGCGCGACTGTAGAACTCGAGATATCTTAACTCCGAGCGATGAAATTATCCACTGCGCCATCAGTTCGAATAAATTTTTGGATATTTAGAAAGATAGCTATCTTGCATAAAATACGAGAGAATTAAAAAAACTGAAAGAAAGGTCGGCTTACCCGAGTCTAGTACTCAAGATATCTTAATTCCGAGCAATGAGCTTATCCACTGCACCATCCGTTCGAATGAAATTTTGGTGAATTAGAAAGATAGCTATCTTACGAAACATATGACCGAATAAAAACGTTGGAAAGATTTGACTTACCCGAGTCTAGAACCCGAGATATCTTAACTTCGAGAGATGAACTCACCCACTGCGCCATCCATTCGACTGAAATTTCCGTGATTTAGAAAGATATATACTTTTCAAAAACTCGACAGAACAAAAATGATGGAAGAAATGTCGACATACCCGAGCCTAGAACACGAACTATCTTAACCTCGAGCGATGAACTTATCCACTGCGCCATCCATTCGAGGGAAAATTCGCAGTTTTTAAAAGATAGCTATCTTACGTAAAATATGACAGAATAAAAACGTTGGAGAAAAGGTCGAATTTCCCTAGTCTAGAACTCGAGATATCATAATTTCGAGTGATAAATTCATCCATCACGCCATCTATTCGATGGAAAACTCACCGATTTAAAAAGATAGCAATCTTACGTAAAATGTGACAGAATAAAAACGGTAGAAGAAATGTCCCCTTGCGCGACGGTAGAATTCGAGATATCGCAACTTCGAGCGATGAACTTATCCACTGCGCCATCCATTCGACTGAAATTTTGGTGATTTAGAAAGATATCTACTCTACAAAAAATATGACAGAATATAAATGATGGAAGAAAAGTCCACTTTCCCGAGTCTAGAACTCGAGATATCTTAATTTCGAGAGGTGAACTTACCCACTGCGCCATCCACTCGACTGAAATTTTGGTGATTTAGAAAGATATATACTTTACAAAAATATGATGGAAGAAAAGTCGACTTACCCGAGTCTAGAACTTGAGCTATCTTAACTTCGAGCGACGACCTTATCCACTGCGCCATCCATTAGACTCAAATTTGGGTGATTTAGTAAGATATCTACCTTACAAAAAATATAACAGAATAAAAACTTTGACAGAAAAGTTGACTTACTCGAGTCTAGAACTCGAGATATCTTAATTTCGAGAGATGAACTCACCCACTGCGCCATCCATTCGACTGAAATTTCGGTTATTTAGAAAGATATATACTTTTCAAAAATTCGACAGAACAAAAATGATGGAAGAAATGTCGACTTACCCGAGCCTAGAACACGAACTATCTTAACCTCGAGCGATGAACTTATCCACTGCGCCATCCATTCGAGGGAAAATTCGCAGTTTTTAAAAGATAGCTATCTTACGTAAAATATGACAGAATAAAAACGTTGGAAAAAAGGTCGCATCGAAGGTCGTGATTTAGATAGATAGCTATCTTACGAAACATATGACCGAATAAAAACGTTGGCAAAAAGTAGACTTACTCGAGTCTAGAACTCGAGATATCTTAACTGCGAGCATTAAGCTTATGTACTGCGCCATCCATTTGACTTAAATTTTGGTGATTTAGAAAGATATCTATTTTACAAAGAATACGGGAGAATTAAAAAATAAAAAAATGTCGGCTCACTCTAGTCTAGAACTCCAGATATCTCAATTTCGAGCAATGACCTTATCCACTGCGCCATCTATTTGACTAAATTTTTCGTGATTTAGAAAGATAGCCATCTTACATAAAATACGAGTGAATTAAAAAAACTAAAAGAAAAGCCGGCCTACCCTAGTCTAGAACTCTAGATATCTTAATTTCGACCAATGACCTTATCCACTGCACCATCCGTTCGAATGAAATTCCGGAGATTTAGAAAGATTGCTATCTTAAGAAACATATGACCGAATAAAAACATTGGAAAAAAAGTAGACTTACCCGAGTCTAGAAATCGAGATATCTTAACTTCGAGCATTAAGCTTATGCATTGCGCCATCCATTCGACTGAAATTTTGGTGATTTTGATAGATAGCTACCTTACAAAAAATATGACTGAATAAAAATGATGGAAGAAAAGTCGACTAACCCGAGTCTTGAACTCGAGATATCTTGACTTCGAGCGATGAACTTATCCACTGCGCCATTCATTCGAGGGGAAATTCGCTGATTTAAAAAGATAGCTATCTTACGTAAAATATGACAGAATAAAAATGGTGGAAGAAAAATCGACACACCCGAGTCTAGAAGTCGAGGTATCGTTACTGCGAGCGATGAACTTATCCTCTGCGCCATACATTCGACTAAGTTTCTGTTGATTTAGAAAGATATCTATTTTACAAAAAATACGAGAGAATTAAAAAACTAAAAAAAAGTCGGCTTACTCGAGTCTAGACCACCAGATATCTTAATTTCGGCTATGACCTTATCCTCTGCGCCATCCATTTGACTTAAATTTCGGTGATTTAAAAAGATCTTGCGAAAAATATGACAGAAGAAAAACGGTGGAAGAAAATTCAACTAACCGGAGTCTAGAACTCGAGATATCTTAACTTTGGGCATTTAGCTTGTCCACTGCGCCAACCATTTGACTGAAATTTGGGTGATTTAGAAAGATATCTACCTTACAAAAAATATGACAGAATAAAAACGTTGACAGAAAAGTTGACTTATTCGAGTCTAGAACCCGAGATATCTTAATTTTGAGAAATGAGCTTATAAACGCGCCATCCATTCTACTGAACCTTTGGTAATTTAGAAAGGTAGTGAGCTTACGAAAAATATTACAGAAGATAAAAGGTGGAAGAAAAGTCGACTTACCCGAGTCTAGAAGTCGAGATATTTTAACTTTGGGCATTGAGCTTATCCACCGCGCTAACCATTCGACTGAAATTTTGGTGATTTAGAAAGATATCTACCTTACAAAAAATATGACAGAATAAAAACGTTGACAGAAAAGTTGACTTATTCGAGTCTAGAACTCGAGATATCTTAATTTCGAGAGATGAACTTACCCACAGCGCCATCCTTTCGACTGAAATTTTGGTGATTTAGAAAGATATCTACTTTTCTAAAATATGACAGAACAAAAATGATGAAAGAAAAGTCGACTTACACGATTTTAGAACTCGAGCTATCTTAACTTCGAGCGATGAACTTATCCACTGCGCCATTCATTCGAGCGAAAATTCGCAATTTTTAAAAGATAGCTATCTTACGTAAAATATGACAGAATAAAAACGTTGGAAAAAGGGTCGCCTTCCCCTAATATCCTAATTTCGAGTGATGAACTCATCCACCGCGCCATCCATTCGTCTAAAGCTTTGTTGATTTAGAAAGATAGTTGTCACACAAAAATTACGAGAGAATTATAAACTAAAAAAAATCTTGGCTAACCCGAGTTTGGAACTCGATATATCTCAACTTTGAGCACTGAGCTTATACGCCGCGCCATCCATTCGACTGAAAGTTCGGTGATTTAGAAAGATATCTACTTTACAAAAAATATGACAGAATAAAAATGATGGAAGAAAAGCCCACTTTCCCGAGTCTAGAACTCAAGATATCTTAATTTCGAGAGATGAACTTACCCACTGCGACATCCATTCGACTGAAAATTCGGTGATTTAGAAAGATATATACTTTACAAAAATATGACAGAATAAAAATGATGGAAGAAAAGTCGACTTACCCGAATCTGGAAATTGAGCTATCTTAACTTCGAGCGACGAACTTAACCACTGCGCCATCCATCAGACTCAAATTTGGGTGATTTAGAAAGATATCTACCTTACAAAAAATATGACAGAATAAAAACTTTGACAGAAAAGTTGACTTACTCGAGTCTAGAACTCGAGATATCTTAATTTCGAGATATGAACTCACCCACAGCACCATCCTTTCGACTTAAATTTTAGTGATTTAGAAAGATATCTACTTTTCTAAAATATGACAGAACAAAAATGATGAAAGAAAAGTCGACTTACCCGATTCTAGAACTCGAGCTATCTTAACTTCGAGCGATGAACTTATCCACTGCGCCATCCATTCGTCTAAAGCTTTGTTGATTTAGAAAGATAGTTGTCACACAAAACTTACGAGAGAATTATAAACTAAAACAAAAACTTGGCTAACCCGAGTCTAGAACTCGATATATCTTAACTTCGAGCATTGAGCTTATGCGCTGCGCCATCCATTCGACTGAAATTTTGGTGATTTAGAAAGATATATACTTTACAAAAATATGACAGAATAAAAATGATAAAAGAAAAGTCGACTTACCCGAGTCTAGAACTTGAGCTATCTTAACTTCGAGCGACGAACTTATCCACTGCGCAATCCATTAGACTCAAATTTGGGTGATTTAGTAAGATATCTACCTTACAAAAAATATGACAGAATAAAAACTTGGTCTTGAACTCGAGATATCTTAATTTCGAGAGATGAACTCACCCACTGCGCCATCCATTCGACTGAAATTTCGGTGAATTAGAAAGATATATACTTTTCAAAAGTTTGACAGAACAAAAATGATAGAAGAAAAGTCGTCCTTCCCGAGTCTAGAACACGAACTATCTTAACTTCGAGCGATGAACTTATCCACTGCGCCATCCATTCGAGGGAAAATTCGCAGTTTTTAAAAGATAGCTATCTTACGTAAAATATGGCAGAATAAAAACGTTGAAAAAAGGTCGACTTCCCCTAGTCTAGAACTCGAGATATCCTTATTTCGAGTGATAAACTCATCCATCACGCCATCTATTCGTTTTAAGCTTTGGTGATTTCGAAAGATAGCTGTCAAACAAAAATGACGAGAGAATACTAAACTAAAACAAAAACTTGGCTAACCCGAGTCTAGAACTCAATATTTCTTAACTTCGAGCATTGAGCTTATGCGCTGCGCCATCCATTCGACTGGAATTTTGATGATTTAGAAAGATATCTACTTTACAAAAATATGACAGAATAAAAACGATGGGAGAAAAGTCGACTTTCCCGAGTCCAGAACTCGAGATATCGTAACTTCGAGCGATGAACTTATCCACTACGCCATCCATTCGAGCGAAAATTCCCAGATTTAAAAAGATAGCTATCTTACGTAAAATATGACAGAATAAAAACGGTGGAAGAAAAGCCGACTTACGCGAGTCTAAAACTCGAGATATCGAGACTTCGAGCGATGAACTCATCCAAAGCGCCATCCATTCGACCAAATTTTTCGTGATTTAGAAGGATAGCTATCTTACATAAAATACGAGAGAATTAAAAAACTAAAAGAGAAGTCGGCTTACCCCAGTCTTGAACTGAAGATATCTTAATTTCGAGCAATGACCTTATCCACTGCAC
The DNA here is from genome assembly GCA_963675895.2 of Styela plicata. Taxonomy (NCBI): domain Eukaryota; kingdom Metazoa; phylum Chordata; class Ascidiacea; order Stolidobranchia; family Styelidae; genus Styela; species Styela plicata. The sequence goes on from OZ023149.1 coordinate 9,942,686, forward strand.
CATCCATTCAAATGAAATACGTTGATTTAGATAGATAGCTATCTTACGAAACATATGACCGAATAAAAACGTTGGCAAAAAGTAGACTTACCCGAGTCTAGAACTCGAGATATCTTAACTTCGAGCATTAAGCTTATGTACTGCGCCATCCATTCGACTTAAATTTTGGTGATTTAAAAAGATAGCTACCTTACAAAAAATATGACAGAATAAAAATGATGGAAGAAAATTCTAGATCTCGAGATATCTTAATTTTGAGCAATGAGCTTATAAACGCGCCCTCCATTCGACTGAACTTTTGGTAATTTAGAAAGGTAGCTACCTTACGAAAAATATGACAGAAGAAAAAAGGTGGAAGAAAAACCGACTTACCCGAGTCTAGAACTCGAGATATCTTAACTTCGAGCGGTGAACTTATCCACTGCGCCATCCATTCGAAGGAACTGTCACTGATTTAAAAAGATAGCTATCTTACGTAAAATATAACAGAATAAAAACGGTAGAAGAAAAGTCCACTTGCGCGACGGTAGAACTCGAGACATAGTAACTCAAGCGATGAACTTATCCACTGCGCCATCCATTCGACTAAATTTCTCGATTTAGAAAGATAGCTATCTTACATAAAATACGAGTGAAATAAAAAAACTAAAAGAAAAGTCGGGCTACCCGAGGCTAGAACTCAAGATATCTTAATTTCGAGCAATGACCTTATTCACTGCACCATCCGTTCGAATGGAATTCCGGAGATTTAGAAAGATAGCTATCTTACGAAACATATGACCGAATAAAAACATTAGAAAAAAAGTCAACTCACCCGAGTTTAGAACTCGAGACATCTTGATTTCCAGCGATGAACTTACCCCCTTCTCCATCCATTCGACTGATATTTTGTGATTTAGAAAGATAGCTATCTTAGGAAAAATATGGCGAAATAAAAACTTTGAAAGAAAAACCGACTTACCCGAGTCTAGAACTCGAGATTTCTTAAATTCGAGCGACGAACTTATCAACTACGCCATCCATTCGAGGGAAAATTCGCTGATTTAAAAAGATAGCTATCTTACGTAAAATGTGACGAGAGAGGATACCTATCATTGCAAGGTACCTTAACAAGACTATGAGACATCGAGTAAAGCCATTGGAATAAGAGAGATAGTAGAATAAAAATCATTTTTTCACAGTTTGTTTATTCATACAAAAAGAACTTTAAATTAAGTCGTACAAGAAAAGAAAGCACTTATAACATTCCTGAAATTAAATCAAACAATCATCGGGACAAGCAAATATCGTTGGACAGCAAGTAAATTTGATAATACATGTTTTCATAATATTATTCCTCAAAGTTTTATCAGACATAATCATCATGAAAATATTAAATATTTCACTGAAGCCGCGCAGAGTTATTTTGGGAGAATATTCGTTTAATCGGAGTATAGGGATGGGCAAACTATTTCGGTAAATTCGAATCACAAATTATTCGAATCGGTTGCAAATCGGCCATAGCCTTCGTGCAAAAACGTGCTAACCGAAATGGGATTTTCATTTTTTAAGACCAAATACATTCGATTTTGGTCAAATTTGAATTTTTTTCGCTAAAAATATGAAAATGGAAAGTAAATTGCCCCCAAGACTTTTTGCTATAATGTTAGCAATTAGTTCGATTTTCATTAAGAAGACGAGTAATTGTATGACAGATATAAGTTATTTATGTGAATTAGGGATTCGATTCGTAAAAAAAAATTCGGAACGAATTCGAATTCCAAATGATTCGGTTTTGCCCAGCCCTACTCTTAGCAGATCTCTTCGCACTCAATTTAAAAAAATGATGCTGAAATATATACAATGCGACAAAACTGCAGTAATTCTACTGTTAATTTGCAGTATTTGTATATTTTCAAAATTTAAACCGATATATTGAGTTTAAATATCAAGTAATGGCCGAAGAAATCAATTCTATGCCTTTTTCCATTTCATCAAGTAAAATAGCTGTCAAACCGACGACTTCACTGTATCTTTTGTATACTAAAAAGCTTTTTTTCTGTTACACAAACGGCTGGAGAAATATACCGACAGTACCGGCGACAAAAATAATAATAAAAAGTATAAAAAAAGCTCTGTCTATAACCATTGCTATGTATCTCCAATCTTCAGAAACCTGTAAACAAAAAATTAAAATTACTTTAAAATTCGTGTCATATTAAACGAATATTATTATGATGAGGCAGTCATCTTCGGACAATACGTATGTTACGATTCAAAGAATACAATTTCCACCATATTGCACCCATCGAAATAACATTGTATACTACTGAAAAGCTGGTAGATAAAATTTATATTATTTGGTATATAAAAAAAAACATTGACACTCGATATGCATATAAGTTATCATCATAAGTTAAGCTATAACTTAGTTGCAAAATGTTTGGGAACCTTAATACTCGCGATGAATATAAATTCGAAAATGTAAATTATTTTTCAAATATAAAAAAGACATCCTTTTTGCAAATGAGTAGGGCTGGGCAAATCATTTGGAATTCGAATCGGATTCGGATAATTTTTTCGAATCGAATCGAATCGCTGTTTCCATGAAAATAACAAATACCATGGTCAATTTTGACCAAAATCGATTGCATTTCATCGTTAAAAATGAAAACATACTTCATTTGGTGAGTTTTTGTTCCTATGGATGATTTCCGATTGATTCGAATAACCTGTGCTTCGATTTCGAATCATCCAATCGAATTGCTCAGACCTAGAGATGAGCCGGTTTAAAGTTGTAAAAGTTCTACAACAAAACGAAAAATATTCAAAAAGCAGATTGCTCACAGCTTGTGCAATGTCCCTTGATTTTAAGTGCTCAGTGATAAATTCCACACTTCTCATTGCAGTTTGTAACTCTGGCGATATTGCTGATTGTTCTGCAGATGTGTCGCGACATACATACCGACTTCCAGACACATCACTGAGATGAATTCCATATCTCGATTCTAAAAAAACGAGTGTAAATTTAGCCAAAAATATTGCTTCCTCACACATAAGCCACAGATGAACCGCGCCTCGACGGAACGATCCATCAGTGGCTCATGCTTAACAATGATTTGATTAATATGTTTCTATTTACTACTTTCTTCAGAAAACAGAAAATTATATTTGCGGGCGTTTGTTATTTTATACCGACATACCAATTTCAACATTCCTGCCGATAACGATGGATTTGAATCCAAAATTGTCGATACCGAGATATGGATACAGAGGGGGGGGGGGGGGGGGGGGGGGGGGGTGAGGAGTTGTATACTTTACCACCAGCGTGGAAAAACACTAAAAAAGTGCATTGCAATCACAAGATGAGAAATATTTTTGTGCTTTCGGCGCCCTTTTACGCTTAGTTTATAGTTATCGGTGTACATTAATGGTTCTAAATTGGCCAACATTCTATTTTCACACTTTGCTGAATCATAAAATATTGTTTGTCTTGTAAATATTGCGCCACCGGCGCGATTTTTCTCACACTTCTTTTCGTTCTACAGTAAAATTGTATGTTAGATCAAATAAACAAGCAACGCACATTAGGACGTTATAAATTTGACGACCCAAAGCATTGCTCCTCAACCAATATTTCTAGTCCCACTACTATCAGTATTGACACTCTCAATAATTCGAATCCAGTCACTTCGATTCGATATTTTTACCTTCATTAATATTATCCTCATCTTTGGAAACAAAGTATCTTTTTCTCGTAGTTCCGTTCATTTCTGTCGATTTCGTAGAATAGGCTGTCCGGTATAGAGCAAAAAAGTTTTTTATCGAGTGGAAAAAATGTAGCAAAATTTAAAAATTTTAACTATTTAACAAAAAATAAATTGAATCCATTAATCCAAGATTTATAAAATATATGAAAAAAACAATTCAGATGAAAGCAATTTTTAGAGAATCGGGATAAATAAAAATTACGCTTTAAAAAGTATTCCAATGAAAGCAAAATCGGTAATTCCGAACGTGTATACGTTTTTCATCATCTGCAAGTGTACCAATTTCCATTTTGGGTGGGAGGGTTTGTAGCAGGTTGATGAAATATGATTATAGTTTCCACGTTTATCAATGCACACTGTAACAAAAATTGCAACAAAATTACTGGTCTTTGACAGTAATTTTACTTGGTAGTATTGAAAAAATATTTAAAATTGACTTTTTCGGCCAATTATGGATTGTTGATGGAACGCACCGCGAAGGTGTGGTCCATCAACAGCCCATATTTAGCATAAATCACACCAACGTGTCGTTTTTTAAACCTTGTAAATATGTAATTACTGCAAATGCCCAGTAAATTTACTGTATTTTTGTTACAATGCAACAAAAAGAATATTTAACAGCTTAAAATCTCACTTGCTAGTATTCGTAGCCACGACTGCAAACATCCCATATTTTTTGCATGTTGTCCGTTCTCATCATATTGTGGTCGATTCATCCACAAAAGTGGAGGTAAAACTTCTAAGAAGCAACTTCGAAACCATATAGGCATCTCGTGTGTACTTGCTTGTCTGTGATGAACATTCAACACACATACACTGGTCACAATCGACAATGTCACAAGCACCATTGTAAACATGAGATATTTTCCTGAAAAGTTTATAAATGAATTATAAGGCGTATTTTTAAAGATATCGAACATTTTTATTGGCGTCCTTTCTAAAGCGTTTTCACATTGTTTTCAAAAGTAGGTATTGCCAAAAGGGCTACTTTTATTCAAGCCGGAATTAAATCGGAATCATTGATGTTTAGATCTCGGACCAGGTCTGGCAACCCCGGCTTGCCCAGGGTATAATAAGTTGGGTAGGGTGGGCCGAACCGGGAAGTCAACATGGGTAAAGCGCGGTGTGACCTTTTAAACGACGAGTAACGATAGAATCGACTTCGCAAGACGCTGTAAAGTCTAACGATACAACCGACCTAACAATAGATTTCCGATTGATTACAGGTTAATACCTTGCACCATGGGATATGACGCGCATGCTAAGCAAACAAATCACCAGAACTGTAGCACAGTTGCTTGTGATTCGATGTCCCTGAGGAATATATAAGTTTTGAGCATTTGTATTTAATACAGCCATATATCCGACTATTACATTATAAAACTGTTTCAGGTGGATCCTTTCAAAATATAAGCGAATGTTTAATTGACAAATATACAATAATTAACAAAATGCGCTCAAATATATTATTTTGAAAATTTGCTGTATTTTATCTACAACTTGGCCTGAAAAATGTGATCGACTTCAAATACTTAAAATAGACAAAGTGGACAAACACAAAGTGGTTATGCAATCGCCCAGGGTAGATATCACTTCCTGCATTTTTTTTAATACCGGTTCTGTTTCCGACGATATTTCGATTAGACTATGCAGTTTTTTTTTTATTTATTGAAGTTTGCTCAGAGCAGTCGTAGACAGTTCCCGAAAACAAGAGACTATAACGACCACTCGAATCGCAGAGAGGTACCAAAATGTAGTGCCGGAAACTACACTTTAAGTCGAAAACATTCCAAAAGGAACCGAATTGCCGTGGTAAAGTTCAGTTAGTAGTATCTTCCCTGGGCGATGATAAATTCCCATTTCCCCTTTTTTTTCCTCGAAATCCCTCTTTACGACACGTGGGAAATACGTTAGAACTATTCTAAAACCCGTGGCTATCATTCTCTTTGTGATATTAGTAGTTCCTAATGCGTTCCTTCTAGATGACGTTTCCGGCCCATTGGATTGGATTTTGATAAAAAAAGGCGCCTCTGGATTAGAACCTACCAATCAGAGGGACATCCAGTGAAGTCGGAGGAACCATTTTTGACAAAAGCAACAAGAAAACAGTCAACGCCAGCAGGACAGAAATACAGAGGGTCATCTTTTCACCACAATCCGATGGAGTATAAAACACGAGGATGGCAAGAAATGTAATCAATATACACAGGTATGATTAAATTCACAGTGTAGAATAGAGGCTTCCGTTTTATAATGAGGCTGAAATAGAAAAAAAAATGGAACGTTGTGATGCTAATTTTGCATTAAAGGAATTACAATGAAAGCGTGCAAAAAATTTTAAATTGGTAAAGATGACTAAAAACCTTTTGTCAAACATTCCGAATAATAAAAATGAATATACACTGTGACAAAAGTACAGTAGATTTTCCATGCATTTGGAGTATTTGTATACTATTAAAATTCGTAAGCGTCTTGTATGTGAGTTTTATGCCAAGTATGGGGTGTTGATGGACGCACCTCGGCGATGCGTTCCATCAACAGCCCATACTTGGCCAACAAAAAGCTGATTCTACAGTTTTATTTTGATACTACCAAGTGAAGTTACTATCAATAAAAAGCCAATTTTGCTGTATTTTTTACAGTGTAAGTAGCACCTGGATTGTTAAATGTGATTAAATTTTAAAATTGCAATAAGCGTATTTTATCATAGACATAGACTATTGTACAAATATAACATTAAAGTCAAGACGATGCCTTTTCAAATGTTAGGTATATCATCTATCATATCTAACTATCATTCTGTGTCAATAAAAATATTTTGTTAATGATTCACCTGTATGTTATTTCTTCGTGAGCTTCTCCGTGCGTGTGTTCATTTTTAGTTCCAGGTGTACTTAATATATCCCACTCTCCACTGGGTGTAAAATCATCCAATGTTGCTTGATTATTCGTGAGATGAAGATTGATATCTCGCCTATGCATGTGCATGGAAGTAGATTTGGTAACGCGTGCCGTAAGTTATTTATTTTTTGTTACAAAACTGATGAAATTGTTTTTTCAATTGCATGCCCACTAAGATTTTTTACTAACATGATAATAATGCTACCAGGCAATATACTGGTAGAAAGTTATAACCGCTTGGATCGCGGAAGACGGGCCTATTTTCGAGATGAAAAGTTTAAAACCTGATTTATATATATAGCAATCTCTCTAAATTCAAATGCATTTAGCTGACAAAAATAAAATTCGATCAATTCCCCAATTATATGTTTATTTTTTTTTCTATAGTAGTGGATCCAAGCGGTCATTTATATTCGGACAGGGGATATGATCTTTTCCTGTTCGGCTTAGCCTAGCCAAGATATTACACCCTGGGTTGAGTGGTGGGCATGATTAAGCGAATCGGACTCGTCGGGACTCGAACTCATCGTCAGCCTGCGTGACAACGTGTTCAACCACTAGGCTATCGCGCCCACAAAAAACATCGCCTTGACAATTGAATTGTGTGGTTGGATACGCAGACCATGTTCTCACAACCCAATCGTTACAATGTTGCCAAAGCATCTTTTGTCAAGGATGTGTCACTGATGGATCGCGTCGATGAGACGCGATCCATCTGTGGCTCATGCTTAACAAAACAAAATTTCTGATGGGATATTATACCTTGTATAAGTCCAAGATCGAAAAGTCATCGTGCAATTTTGTTCATCAAAAGGAAAATCTGATACTTTCATACTGCATGCACTTCTGTAAATGGCTGGAGGCATCCATGACACTGTACCGTTGTTCAATACTATTGCATTTGACTGAAGAGATACTTCATACTCTCCGTCAGCACTGAAAGAAAAAGATGGCGCTAGTTTCGTCGCTTAGGCAAGTTCCGAAAAGTTAGTTCTGATTCTGTAAGATTCGACGGACTTTATGATTTCCCTAACGTACTTCCCCGACTACGAAGAAACCAAGAAAGATAGATCATTTAGCCACCACCCAGGGCAAATACAATTCACTGCACTTTATCATGGTGGGCCAGTTTTGTTTAGAATGTTTTCCATTTAGAGTGCACTTGCTGGTACTACATCGTTTAGTAGCTCTTTGCTATTAAGGGGCCTTCAGTCGATTCCTTCTCGGCAATACTTTAGGCTGGGAGTACGCTTCAATCGACGCATCTCCAATCTTCCTGACGTAGGTTTAAATCCCTTTCGGGATGACGATTATATGTGAGAGGTCTGCTGAACGCTCGCCGGTGCACCGTGATTCACGTAAGGACGGCTTACGGCTGCGTCCACCAAACAGGTGTAGGAACAGGAAAATGAGGAATATGCTAAGCCAAAGACCTTCGCCCCCAGAAAGAAAAGTATGGTGTCACCTTCGTCCTTTTTGAAATCAATGATAACGTACAATGAATTGCCGATCCCTTTTACTGTATTTCTATCGATATTTACCGAACTTTGAATGAATAAAGGGCACTTACTTGTTATAAAGAACAATATCTGGCAACCAAATTTTCAGTGATGGTAGTTGCAGCTTTGTGATGTTTCCATACATGTGTGGATCCCATGATAATCTGGCATCTACCCATTTCTGTGGAAGCCATACTTTGGTCACCATGAATTGTTCTCTTTCGTTCTGTGAAATAGAGAAGTTGTTAAAGACACTGTAACATAAAATGCAATGAAATCACTGGTCTTTGACAGTAATTTTATATGGCGTTATAGAAAAAAATTTACAATCGACTTTTTGGGCCAAATATGGGGTATTAATTGAATGCACCGGAAAGTTGCGGTCATCAACAGTCCATAATTGACATAAATATCATCAACAAAGCGTTTTTTTAACTGTCGGAATATGCAATTATTGTAAATGACCCGTAAATGTACTGTACTTTTGTTACAGTGTAAATTGTAGCAAAAAGGTGAACACTCCAAGTTTTGTATCGGGAAATTTTCCAAGTATCTGTAATAACTTGTTGATAAAGTAAGAAAAGCATGGGAGAGAGACGGAGACGGAGAAGAAAAGAGAAAGAATGAGAAAGGGAGAACGGAACGAGAAAGCGGGTTATGAAGACTTATGACTCACCACACCAATCAGTTGTGATAAAAGAAGATCAAAATGAACATCGACCCTTTTGCCCACGTCATCTGCGGGACGCAGTAACCTGTTGTATTGTCCTTCCTCCAGTAACTTTTCTGTCAGTTTCTCTTCATCATTCACTCCCACGCAGACTACAAACGAGAAAGAGCAAAGATATTAATTTGTTTATCACACAGCAATAGCTCGCGGTAAACGTAACGCAGCAGGCCATTTTTATTATATATATATAAATATATATATATATATATATATTAATGAATTTTTGACATAGAATGAAAAACGCCAATTTAATTGTTGAGAGATATCGTGATAACTATATCTTTATATATGTCTTTTTTGTTCATTTTAAAACATGTATAAAACCAGTACCTGCAATTGTCCAAACAAAGAAAAAATGCCAAACAACGCAATCTTCTAGTCATATTTACTTTTTATATTCTATGCTGTAAATTAATGAAAATGAGATTAGAAAACGTTTTCTTGTAGCAATTTTGATTAATTGTTAACATAACTCAGCAGTTATTGTTCGAAGCAGATAATCTTATTTTCTTTTCACGATGGTATGAAAATGTTTTTATTTTTTCTTGAGCGGAACCGAAAACAACGGGGACAGTGGTAGTAACTACCATCAACTTACTGAGACAAGTTGGGCATCTATTGCTAAGCTACAAGTTTGAGACGTACACAAAAATGAGCTTTTTCATGTTCTTGAGACATACACATCACAAAATTTTTGTACGCAGTCGGCGCATCCGATTATATCGGGTGATGAAAAAATTTATTTTCAATAACGGGAAAACCATTTTAATTTAAACAATTCGAAACAATATTAGAATATGATAACTTAAGCCAAAATTATGTTGTAGTGTTGTTGGAAATCTACCATTTTTGTAGTTCGGCCTAGCCACCCAAGTTATCTCCCATGGCTCATATACCACTCTTCACACTTCACCTAGTTGTTTAGTTCTGTACGGGGTTTTTACTCTGATGGGGAAGTTTTCGGCGCTACATGTTGCAGTACATCTCTTTGCCATTTGAGCGGCTGTTTGTCGCCCCCTTTAAGGCGCCACCTTCAGCCGCGCTTGGTGCGAATTTTTATAAAAACAAATACAATATGGGTTGAGTGGTAGACATGGAGTAACGAGCGAGACTCGAATCCGAAATCTTCAGCATGTAATGCCAACGTGATAACCACTAGGCCATCGCAATTTTAAAATTCCACATCAGATCGGAACTTTGATGATTGTCACCTTGAGATTTCCTTCAACGTCGGTGAATTGAATGTAATGCGAGTTGTTTGAAAAATGATTAATTAAATCGATTGGTGTTAATGGCCAATGAACCGGAAATAATAGAACACACAGACTTAAACAGCAATGAGGTTTCATTTTGTAGGTCGCCAAAGAATTCCTAATTCACAACTTGTTCAAAGTACAAATCTATCGCGAAATGATTTTGTTTTAAAAAAGCCAAATGGCATAAATGCCTCTTCCGCGCTCTCACAAATGATTGCATGTGAATTCTTTCTCTCATTAATTACATTTTGCCTATTCTTTCGAAAGAACAAAAATAGCTTCTACTTAAAAAGTTATAACTCACTCTGTCAAGTCTGGTTCTAAAACATAAGAAGAGAGATGGATTGCTCATTCTCGACAACATGAAAATTATTGACGGTAGCGGCCATGAGTTTATAGTGATAAGTACCTAAGTTTTCACACACAAAAAAAAACGATAAAGCCAAATTTCTACTATCTCAAATTGACTTGTTGACCAATATATATAGCATGGCAATTATAATATTACCTTTACGTTCTAAATCATCATTTCTAAGGGTTTCCTTGAACGGACATAGTATTGATAAGTTCTCGGTATTCAGTATCAAGTAAAATTAGATTAATTCTGATATTGTCTCACCTGTTAGAATAACTGTAATTCTAATGAGAAAATGAGGAAGCATGTTCAGTTAAGTATGGGCCACTGATGGATCGTGCCGCCAAGGCACGGGCCATCAGTGGTTCATACGTGAGGAAAATAATATATTAAATAATGCCCCCCCTTCAAAAATGTTAATTTATTGCAAATTTCAAAACTCTCTCATTCAAATTTTCTAACTTTTGATTTGATATACCCTGCTGTCGGATTGTTTTCTGTACGGAATAGCTCTATTCTGAACAGCTTCATACCCACGTAAATAAATAATCTGCTTCGAATTCCAAGCGCACAGAATCGACTAATACAAAAAGCGCTAGGCGGATTCTTCGAATGCTGTAAGCAAATCCTTACCTGAGGCATACCTATTGAAATAAGTACTATCGCTTTACAATATACATTAGAGAAGTCGCTGTCTCGGTCTAATCGGCCTTCTGTTTAATTTCAACTTTAGAATCCCATTACCTCTTGTCAGTATAACCCTTTGATTTACGTCGCCGACAACAGCTGTTCGTTTTGACGTCATTTCGTCTCTCGAATCAAAGCGAGATCCCCCAATCCTCGGCCGTCCATATTAAATAAAGGGCCTGCTTAACTGAGCGAAATAATTTCATCAATACCATTGTTAATTCAAAAACTTTCCGTAATCATATCTCATTTGTCTAGTGTACTCGATGTTGGGCCGTACTATCGGTACGCTATTCACTACCGATTCAGTAATGATGAAATGTATTTAAAGGCAGTGATACCTGGATTGTGATTGTTCCTGTTTATTCACTACTTCGACGATTTTTTTTAATTTGTCAAGTATGCGTCACAGATGGACCGCGCCTTGTCGGCGCGTTCCATCAGTGACCCATACTTAACAAAACATATTTTGGCAAAAATTTTCTGACTCTGCATATCAGGATTTTTATTAGGTTAAGTATGGCTTTCAGATTCGCATATTGGCGCCGACGTAGCAAGAACATACCAAATAAATAATATTTCTGAAGGTTATCAGTTGCAGTGATTTACAATACATATCTTCAAAAGTTTAGCAATTATTTATTTTTTATTCGCTCTAAGCAAGGTCGAAAGCAGCGCCTAAAAGGAGCGGGGAGGAGCTAGTACAATAAGTAGGGTTATTTTTTATAGCCAGTGGATTACCCTTACAAAGGCCCTTTACCAGCGGCCACTTATAGACGGACAGGTTTAGACTCGCTGGAAAGATCATTACCCAAGTTATTACACTATGGGTTGGGTGGTGGGCATGGGTTAACGAGTCGGACTCGCCAGGAATCAAACCCGAGATCTTCAATTAGCGATGACAACATGTTTAACCGCTAGGGCCTCTCGCCCGCATAAATTCAACATTAAGTTGAAATGCCACACTGAGATTCAAGCTTCGAATCATTTTCGATACAAACTAGGTTAGGGTACTTTAGCTGAATTTCCTGAAATTTTAAATATTTTGTTTGAGTATGAGATAAAAATGAACTGCGTCGTGGCGGCGCGATTAAAAATTTTAAAGCCTTCGACTTGAATGTATTAAAATATATTCAACGAATATCGATTCGCGATAAAACCAGAATTTAAAATTTGAGAAATAGAAGGGGTCTAAACCTGAAAAAACCCTTAGTCTGCACTTTCGAATCATTTTATTCGCTATCAACAATATAAATAAATTAAATGAACAAAAACGAGCAAAAATTATCACATTTTTATCCTACAAACATTCAACATAATAATTTCATAAAAAAAAATTATGAGAGAGTTGTGTGATCATATTATCATGCTACTCAAGTTCTATTTCTTCATGAACTTCACACCAACTTCCAAAAAAGAAAAAATAACCTCCAATCTTTTCACTCTCTCGAAAAACAGCAAACATACATGTTCGGATAAGCGTGGGACACTGATGGATCGCGCTTTCGAGGCGCGGTATATCTGTGGCTCACGCTTGACCGAACAAAAATTTACAATTAGGGAAACTGAACGACGTTGTCGTCATTCAGGACTCGAGTTTTTACAGTTTTCACATTTTCCTTCCACTCATACAACAGTACTCCTTCGACGTATGTCAGTTCTTCTGGTGGATGGAATAGACAGAGTGTTATTTTCCGATGAACTTGGGTTTTCTCTAATATTTAAGAATCGTTTTGTCCGGTTTCTCATTTGGCTTTAAAAATAAAAAGGCAATTTGAAATTATGTGAAACAGGAAAATGGTAGTAGCTATTAATATGATTAGTATCAACATTGTTGGATAATGTTATTTTGAGTAAAATATTTGCACACGTATATATAAATTTTTTTCATAGCCACTTCTTAGAGAGGATCACACTGTCCAAGGTCCTGTAACAGCTGCCACTTATAGACGGACAGGCTTACAATTAATGGGAAGATATGATCTTTTCCTGTAGCCCACCCAAGTTATTACACCCTGGGTTGAATGGTGGGCATGGATAAGGAAGCCGGACTCGCTTAGATGAATAACAGTAAGGCCTCAGTCAAGTGTAGTAATAGCATCATGGCAACCTAGTTTTTTAGTAAAATATTACCAGATAATCTAGTTCACCTTCGAAACTAGGTAGTACCTTTTGCTAAAAATAACCAGGTAAATTAGTAATCATTTTTTGTTGCATCCAAGATATTTTAATATATTTGAAAATTAAAATCGCTGATGTTCTGTTTCAAAAGTAATTTTGCAATGAACATATGATTCAACTAGTTTTTCTTACCAGGTATCTAATTTTCGAACTGGGTATCTAGTTCATTTCCAAGTAACGAGATGGAAACTAAGTAAAATTTTCCTATTTCATGCAGTAAATTAACTGGGTAAAACTTCAAACAAAAAACTTGAAAAAGTTAAACTAGGTAAATCAGATATATGCGAAGCCACACTGTAACAAAAAGTACAGTAAATTTACTGGTCATTTGCAGTAATTGCATATTTCCAAAGGTAAAAAAAACGCCATGTTGATGAGATTTAAGTCAATTATGGGCTGTTTATGGACCTTTGCGGTGCGTTCCATCAACACCCCATATTTGGCCAAAAAGTAAATTTTGAGTTTTTTTTAATACCGCCAAATAAAATTACTGTCAAAGACCAGTGATTTTGTTGGGTTTTTGTTACAGTGAAGGTAAAAGTATTTTTAAACTTGGTGCTTAGAATTACCAACTCCAATTAGATATTCTAAAATTCACACTGAAAGAATTTTTTTTTCTTGAATCGATTCATTGTGAAGTGAAATCATGATGTATGCCAAATTTTACTCTTAAATTATTTTACTTTTTAAATTTGACATAAGTCATAACTTCGCGAAAAAAAAATAGGCAAAATATGGTTGAATATCGGTAGTTTATCTGAAATGTTCAAACATTATTTTAATTATGTAATGATTTATGCAAACCGCTAAACTAAACTGCAATTATAAAGCTCTGTTAAGACATTGGTGATGTTATCATGTAACATTGCAATTCATATTTCGAGACCGTTTCGATCCAATTTATGTTTTATTTTCACTGTTGTCACTAGAATTTGGGTTTTCTCAACCACGAATTAAAACACTGTTATTCCAATATACTGCTGACATTACTGGTTCTACAGATTATCATAGCGCAATTTAGCTTTTCTGTGGCATACGGCACAATCCTATTATTTCAGTATTGATTATAACTTTAAATATTCCAAATAGTATTAGTGAATCATAACTATTTAACTCATTGAATCACGGTGTAATGATAGTAATTCTATATGACAGGCAAACTGATTCGCATCAAAACTATGTATGCTTGTAACGGACCTTCTAATAACAAGATAGCAGGCTAATTTTATGTTCAGTGTAAGATGGCGACGAAGATTCAATATCTTGGTTTTGACGAGTCTTGTTAAAATTGTATATATAATACTGTTCGTTATTAGACCGAGTTGGTCTAATCACCTACAGTTAGTGCTGGCTAAACTGAATCAGGCCAGAACTTTATAATGAATTAGCATAAACAGGTCGGAAGGCAATGCATTTTCAAGCCAAAAGGCATGTCTAGGAGCAAAGATTTTCATTTCATAATGACAAAAATACAATCGAGTTTGGTCAAATTTGATAAAATTAAAAAAGGCCCAATTAAAAAACAAGTCAGTTATTATTCTGGTGCGGGCCGCGGTGGTGTGATGAAAGCGACGATCGCTGCCGAACATAACACCTAACGAATTGACACGGGTTCAAACCCCAGCAAAATAGGGTCAAGGTCGATGAAAGAAAAAGCCTACAAATAGCAATACACGCGGAGTGCCCTTGGGCGAGGCACTGTAACCCAAAGCCTTTGGTCTATGCTCGATACCTTCACCGGTTCCTCATTGGTTCCACACTGGATGAAATGGCGTGCATGACGCAAGATAATCATATATAACCATGTATAATTGTAAACATTATTAATGCATACTGCATAAAATATATTTCATTTCATTAATACATAGAAAAAAATAATACTTATTGGACTTTGGAGAATCTTTACAGAAATGTCTACAAATAGTTAAAGCTTAAGGTAATGTTTGCATACCTCAAATAAAATGAGTTTCGCTCGATTTTTTTTTACAAAATTTCACCGAAGTGTTTACCTTGATGCCAAGTTGTAGAATAACGGGTTCAAACATTCTGAAATCCGTAGAAGAAGGTAGGCTATTGTGAGTGTCATCCATTTTGATCGAACAGTGAAAATATTCCGCAAATTTAACGCTTTTGTCATTCGGTAAGCTATGACAAAAATAATAATATTAAAATTAATAATTGATGTAGTGATAGAAAACGAAAATGGTGCCATGTCCGTAGTGGCCATTTAGGATAGTGGCCTTATTGGAACTTCAACACGTAGAAAATCCCAGAGCTTTATAACACGCCTTCGGCGAGCCTCATTTAGTCATTTTAGGACATTTCACACTTCAGTCGGAGCCTGCAAAATTTTGTGGGTACTTTAGTGTGATATAGAACAAAATCGTTATTTTTGAGTAAATTTCTCTGCTTACGGCGCCAATATACGTCATAATGTAATTGCGAAATTGGTACATTTGTCCCCTTTTCAAGGTTTTCAATATACCACTGGGTGAAACGATGTTTCGTCATTTGACCGTCGTTACCACAATATGAAACCTTATTTTGCCAAGTATGCGCCAGAGATAGACCACGTCCTATTAACGCATTATCCATCAGCGATTCATACTTGACGAAAGATGTTTTCGCAAATTTTTCGATTAGGGCCGAGCTCCGGTTGTAAAATATGATAATCGGAAATGTATTTTGTAAAGTATGAGTCACTGATGAATCGCGTCCATGAGACGCGATTCAACTGTGGCTCATGCTTAACAAAATAAAATTCCCTATTTGGATATGCCCTACTATGAATTTATGGAAGGCCGAGCATGATTCAAAAACCGAATTCAAAAGTTTCGAATATTTTTTACAATTGCATCTCTAAAAAAATAATTTCGAATCCAATCTTTTCGAAGTGATCCCATTAAAAAAAATTATTCCCAACCATTTTAAGATCTATATTTCTTTTTACAAAATCAAAAACACACATTCGCTGTTCAAATTCGACCAACACTGAACAAGAACGAAATAGTTGTACATTAATTCGACAACTGGTGACAGCACTAGTGATGGCAATCTAGTTTTTTTCTTTAACTAAGTAAAGTATTACTAGGTAACCTAGCTTCACTTTCCAAAATCGGTAGTACTATGAATAAAAACCAGGTAAACTAGGTAATCATTGTTCACCTACATTCAATGCTTTTTTGTAGATATGAAAATCGAAACCACTGAATATTTCCATTCAAAAGACTTTGTTTAATGAAAATATTTTACCCAGTAAATTTACTAGTGAAAATTTTAAACAGAAATTTAAACTAGGTAAGTGATATATTCTTAAAACTAGGTAAAAGTTCTTTGAAAATGAACTCGGTAAACTGAGTATACTAGGTAAACTAGTCGCTCTTACCTAGAATCGCCAACACTACCGGGCACAATAAAATCGGCAAATATTCATCATATGGTAAATAAGAAGTCACTAAGAAGTCAAATATTTAAAAAATGTTTGCCTTCAATGTCCGACAACGACAAACCACACATATGCGATGCAACGGGAATCAAATGGAATCACAGCGAACTTTTTGGAACTGATAAGAATAGATTCAGATTAAGCTTGATTCGAATGGATTCGATTCGAAATTCTATAACTTCTATAACACCCCTAGTCACAAATACTACCTGCGTCTACAGAATATCCAAGAAAGAAAGAAATTACGATCAACGTGACTTGAATCATCGCTACATTTTCTTGTTCTTGTCTTTTCTGTTGAGTACTGGCACGTCGCAAGGCTAAAATAGGAAAATTCATTGATTTACATCAAATTTCATCAAATTTTTATTATTATTTCACACCAGAACATTTTGAAGTCTGAGGAGTGTTTTAGCTATTTTCACCCAAATTAACATTCAAACTTTTTTCTAGGGTTTTCGAATTATTTGTCTGTCGGCAATATTTGCCTTATATTGCCTATTGGTTAACGTACCGGTGGGCTTATACAAAACAACCACAAGGCACGTATCATTGTGATCTCTGTGCATCTGTTCTATGTAACAGCTATCCGCGAATTGATTGCTGAACGGCGCGCTCGGTGTTGAAACGGT
This sequence comes from Styela plicata, assembly GCA_963675895.2. Lineage (NCBI taxonomy): Eukaryota > Metazoa > Chordata > Ascidiacea > Stolidobranchia > Styelidae > Styela > Styela plicata. The sequence continues at coordinate 9,960,121 of OZ023149.1, forward strand.
CAAGCATCGAACTATCGGCCTTTCGGACAATACGATCGTGCTTAACCGACTGATCCACTATCTATGGTCTGGCTAACAAAACAGTCGCACCAGCAAGCGGAAGAATCTTAACCCTTCCCCAAGATTTGACTTCCTAATTACTTCCAGTTTGAAAGCCTATCAGCAAACTAATTGAGATGACCTTACAATGGAAATTTAAAATTTGGTTTTGACAGATTTCCATGCTACTTTGTAAATAAGTCGTTGTTTTAATATTTTTTACGGTTTCCAACGGTTTTTGTTTTTGAATCATTTAAAGATTTATGATTTTAGTTGATTTACAGGTATTTTTCAGTAATTACATCATACGTTTGCTGTAAAATCCGCAAAGCGATGCGGAAATGGGGAGAACAGAGTTAATATAAACATGTAAATACCGTTTTTAAGTGCAAATAAATCCTTAATTTTAGTTTTAATTCATTTCCAAAAAATCAATAAATAGTAGAAAACGGGTCAGCCGGTAATTATTTCAAAAAACCAAAAGCAAAACAAATTTTCGCGATGCTTCCCAATCAGCCATTTTATATTTCAAGCATAAGTCACAGATAGGACTGGACAAAACCGAATCATTTCGAATCACTAATTCCATGTAAATACCGAATATCCCATTTGTACCATTACAACTTGTCACCATTGTGAAAATCAAAAAATTTATAGTTTATATTTTCAATTGACACTACATGTCCAAGAGCGACAATTTTCATATTTTAACGACAAAATGAATGTATTTTGCAGTTAGAATTAAAAATTATAATTTATTTACCGAGTTTTTGAATCGAATTGTCCAGCTCTAGTCACAGATAGCCATCGCTTCCACGACGCGATCCATTAGTGACTCGGAAAAAGGTGTTTTGCTATTTTTTGTACCAAGTTGAGAAATATCTAAGAATCTATTCTTGCTGAGTTTTCATCATACCCATTATGTTGAGAAGATGAGTTGTTTCAAAATAATAAACAAGTTAAGTATAAAACTTACCCCTTTGTCTCCGTATTTGTATGATAGTAACGACAATGACAATTGCACAAATGAGAATTGCAATAAACGGCACAAACAGCAGTATTGGTAATGCATATGTTGTGAATATGACTCCTACCGATCGCCTATAAAAAAAACTCAATTTTATTCCATCAACTGGGGAATATTCCAATCCAGCAAATAGCACATTAAGAAAAGTCAAAAAAATCAATGGACGTGCTCTTTAATCTTGTAGGAAGCAAAACTGGACTTAAACTCATTCTAATCTAATCGTTGGTCAAAGCTCAGGAACTACACTGTGACAAATGTGCAGTAAATTTACTGTCCACTCGCAGTAACTTTATATTTTGAAAATTAGAAACCGCGTAGAAGATGAGATTTATGCCAAGTATGAGCTGTTGGTGGACCACACCTCGGTGGTGCGATCCATCAACAGCCCATAATTGGCAAAAATGTTATCTTTATAATCTCATTTCATTATCACCACTTAAAATCGCTTGAGGATGAAACTAATCCATAAGAACTGTAAATTTTACGCTCTACTACTGCCCTGAAGGTATCTTCAAATATTCCCCTCGTTGGAATCTTTTGAATACTGTGATTCGCAGAATGGCACAAAAATTGCTGAAACGTTCCAATAAAATTCGAAGTCTATATCGTGATTGTCATTATCTCTTGCCCGGATTCATAATTCATCTGTGCAAGTTTCTATGAATTGACCTTGCATGGAATAGGCTACTTTCATCCCAATCAGAACTGTCCTAAATATGCATGGACATGAACATCATTTGTCCCAAACTATCTTCAGATGCGTAAAGTTTTTGCAAGTTTATCTCACATTTTTCTGCGATTTTAGGATAAAATAAGGGCGCGTATTTCGTTGTAAAAACAAATAAAAATTTGATTTTGATATTGTTATGACCACTCCCAAGATTTCAGACCTTCCGCAGTCACACGTCGAAAGAGGAAATAGACCTTACCATTTTTTACCGACAGAAGTACATGCAGTTTTAAGTTTTCCTTGTTTGTACGGTATAACTGTTGACGCTAAAATATAAAATAACGCACTGACAAGGAAAACTTCCAGCCAAATAAAAGCAGCAGTCATCTGAAATGAAAAAGAAAGAAATAAGAACGCAATTACACGCAAAAATTGTTTAAACCATGTTTTAAACTATTAATTTTTATCTGTAATTAGTGATAGGAACACTCACATTTTTATCAAGATTTTTTCCAGTTTTCCGGAAATAAAATAAAAAATAATTGAAATATTCTTGTTGGAATATTAGTTCACAGTTACGCGAAGGAAGCTTTAAATTAAAGACGGGTAAGCTATTCATACTAATTTTCAGAAGTGCATTAATATACCTTTGCATAAGTGACTGTGAATTTTTTGATCTTGTTCGGAATCTTGATGGCTAAAAGTCTGAAAATACTGAATACAAGAGTATGCTGGATTGTAACATACAACGTCCATGCACTGAGTCCAGCAGTAAACTGTGAGAAGAAAAAAATTGCCGTAACGAAAGCCTATCAACTACACCCGAAGATATATTCCTTGATGGATGGAGGTGTTGAATTACAATTCATTTGTGCATTTGTAAGGAGCGGCTTTTGCATACACTGCAACAAAAAATGCGCGAACGTCACTGCGCTTCAATTAAAAAAAAAAAAAAATGACTTTTTTGGCCAAATATAAGTTGTTGATGTAACGCACCAAGAAGGGAACAGCCCATAATGGGCATAAATCACATCAACATGGCGTTTTTAACTTTGGAAATATGCAATTACTGCAAATAACCAGTAAATTTACTGTACTTTTGTTACAGTGTTGTCATAACGTATTCTCCTCATTTGTTATGAGGCAACTAAATGGAAACGTGAAAATGGTGATTTGGCCAACGGCCATAGCAGGCATTGCACTCTTCTATCGCTATTCTGCATTAAATAATTTTCACTCGGATTTCAATTTTACCCCAGTCTGAACAATCAGATCAAACATGTTTTGTTGAGTATGCGTCACTGATAAATTGCGCCGATGAAGCGCGGGCCATCAGTAGCGCCCATGCTTGACGAATTATTAAAATTTGATTGAAGTCTCAACGCTCAATTAGAAAAAAATAAGCAAGCGGGTATCGCAACGTATGGGTCACTGATATATTAAGCAGTTCATACAGTTCAGAGGCAAATATTTGATAAAATAAAACATTTGCCTGGTTTCCAGAGATAAACTGCGCTTACCAACTAACATTGTCCAGAAATTCAGGGAATATTATTTGATCAATTCCCGCACTAATTTTAAGCGTATTGACTACAATTGTCAATCCAAGGTTATTAGGATGTTAAAAAAATGGACCTTCAAAAGTCTTCTTCCACCTTTGGTTTTTAGTTTACCTTACATACTCCCAACGGTAAATTGAATTCCAGATATCCCCAAATTCTTCTGTATATTTGAATTGGACTGTTGAGAGCAGATAGGAAATCTGATACGCATAAACTCATGATCAAGATGTTAAAGGGAGATCTGAAAAATATGTTTTTGTTTTCGATAAAAATAAGGCTGAAACGAAATTTAAATCGATACCACCGATACGTTCATTCTCAACATTATATGTACTTCAGTAATATATTTCTCAAGTAGCATTGGGGCGATAAGAACCAATGTAGAATGAGTGAATGTTAAGGACCTATACCAAACTTCAAATTGTCGTTCATACATCTAGTTTGATATATCTGAGATGTCCATCAGTCACCAACGTTTTTGTATTTAGAACTCCTTCGTCGTAAAACGCCATTTTTTATATTTTCATATAATAGAAATAACAATTTTGTTATATTTTTAAAATTTTTTGATGCGCGTGATAACGTCAGCTGACTGTAGTGAGGAAGCAGTTCTCTGCATTACGACTTCACAATATCATAAAGGTTATCAAGAGTTCGCTCAATATTGATTCACGAGAATTAGTGCTAGGCATAACCGAATTATCAGGAATACGTATAGAAATCGAATCGAACGACAAATTATAATCGATTTTGGTCAAATATGACCAAAATCGATTGCATTTTATTTTTAAGAATTACAATTCCACTTTATTTAGCAATTTTTTGTTCTTATAAACGAGCATTTCGAATTATATGTGCTTCGAATCGATTTGAATCATATTCCCGGTCCTATCGACAATGGTGGTTGCCGTACTGTACCAATATATATACTGTGATGTGCACGCACCGACGCTGAGGAACGAGCCAATTGCGAAATCACTAAAATTTTGAAGATTTGGATGAACAATCTACAAAACTGATACAAATTTATTTCATTTTTCGATTATTCGATTTTTTTTTGTTAATTCTTAAATAGTGAAACACTGTGACATAAATCATGACTTCGCCATACAATAGATGAAATTTTTTTTAAAAAAGAATCATCTCAATGAACCGAAATTGAAAGTAATTCACTTGAGCGTTTATTAGATATAGACCAAAAGAATGGGGACGATGTGCCACAAATAGGGTTATTTTAACAGTTAAGTTCTGACGGTATTCGAAAATCAATATATAAAATGAAAAAAATAACGTTTCTGTATTGGCGGCGAACAAATTTGCTGATATTTAATGATGTTTTACAGAAACGTCGTGATGTATGTCAAATTTTAGAAGCCAAAATCTTGGCATATATCATGATCACACTGCAAAATGATTTAGATGGTTTACACGGTCCATCTGTGGAACATGAGAAAAAAAACTCAAACAATTTTTGAAGTTATATAACAGAAAATAAATATTTTACTTTCTCATTGATTTCGAAGTATAAATTGCGAAGAATGTGACTGAATTCGCAACTAATCCAAATACACACAATATTCCAAATATTATGGTGAACAAAATCCCTTCCGAGGATGAAAAGATCTCGTCATAAGGCCTGTAAATATATATGAAAAAAATAGGAGATAATGACACTGGACATCCTCGGATATCGTGGGGCTTATGAAGAAAAATCTTCGGGCTATTTTTAAAAGAAAAAACAGGCAACAGAATGGGGCATAATAAAATATGTTTGATCACCATGTTCATGACTAGGTTGGAACCCTCATTCCAGTCACTCATATTTGACGTAAATAAATTTGCTGAAACATTTTCTTACCAGGATGATAAGAGTAGTAGAGTAACAATTTGTAATTTGGTGCAAATGGTGAGAAAGAAAAGTATTTAATTTTTGTTCAGTTGGTTGAGTGTCAAAAATGGAATCTAATGATATCTTACTCCATTTGAAGTAACGCCAGCCTAAATTTTCTTCGACCATTTGAACAAAAATTAAATACTTCACAATTCTTCATTTACATCAAGATTAGGAAATATGCTAGGCGACTGCATTTTATATATTAAAATAGCGCCTTCGAAGATGCTGAAAAACGAAAACTCATGCTATTCAATTAAGTGAGCATCTTTGAGAAATGAGCAATTATTTACCGAAAAGTAAAGAAGTAGGCAACTCACTCAAAATCCTCAAAAGCGGTTGACCGAGTTGCTAACAGTGTCGTAAACTCCGTGAAGTTATGCAGTGAATTTTCTATGTTCTCGGCCATGTTTTATCCTTTACCTCAATATCAAGCAAGCTTCTGAACCTTAAAATTCTGAAGTATGTTACATGCAGAGCAGGTTTCCGTCTTCTGCTAGAAACGAAATTTCATAGAAAGGCAAAAATAAGTATTTGATCGAACTCATTAATAGTTCCATTAAAATATTAAGTATATGTGTGTTTGAGTTAAAGGCCGCATATTATAACGATAAAAGGTATTGAATTCAATTTCCAGTAATTGGTGATGATTATTAAGTAGCTGCGCTTGTAGGCACTGTATTGATTTTGTGTACATTTTGTGCCAAGGCAAAACATAAGGTACTTCTACAAATCATTCAATCGTATATGGACAAAATTTATCACGGAAATCCAGTTATGTCGGTTGAACATGGTGTTCGGATAAATACTATATAGAATGCATAGAACAATGCATAGGATATAATATCGTTTCCTAGTCTCACACATATGTTTACAAATATTTGCTTTGCAGAAATTCTTCGATCTGATTAATAATATCGAATGGCTTATTATTTGATTTGGAATCTGCGAGATAATAATTTCCCAGTTTTTGTTAATATTCGTGCCGATTATCGATCGAATCACAAGTAGAGCTGGCAAAATCGAATCATTTGGAATTCGAATGTGATCAGGATAATTTTTCGAATTGGACCGAATCAATAATTCTATATAAATAACAGATATCCAAGTTTTACTATTGTGATTTGTCTCCTTTATGAAAATTAAAATAGGTTATATATTGCTAATAAAACTGTTTATTACTGGATTCTGCAAGGAGGATAATTTTTGTTCGGACTTTTTCACCATCCTTCAGAAGCTATCACTGCTATTGAATAACTAACATTTATTTGAAAAACAATCACTGATTTGTTAGGAATATTTAATGAACAATATATATCTTAAAACCAGCAGAGAAAGGAGACGGTTTAAGATACTTCAGTTAAAATATAGGAAACATACCAATTGAAATAATAACGGGAGGATTTATTTACTTATTTTTTTTTTGAAATCACTCTACACCTTACAATAGTGTATGAGTTCTGATCGGAATATTTTCCGCGTAGGGTGCAGTTGCTGGTTCTATATTTCTAAGTAGCTCCTGGCCATATACAAGTGGACGTTACTTGGTCCCCTTTAGGGACTGACTCTGGGTAGGCTTAGAGTGTGTCTCAATATGTATTCTATAGAATGCAATATCTTATGTTTAATTACCACGTTCAATATAGTGTTAGAAATTTTTGATGAAAGTACCGAGTTGTTTACCCAGTATAACTAGTTTACCGAGTTTAAGTTCAAAGTACAGTTTTCTGTCTGAAGTTTCGCCTAGTTTATTTACCAGGTAAAATAGGTGAATTTGCCTAATTTTTTTTAACTAGGTATTAAATAAATTACCTAGATACCTGTTTTCAAAAAGTAGGAACCTAGAATGAGAAACTAGGTAAATTATATATTCATTGTGAAAATATTTTTCAATAAGACAATTTGGCGATTTCAATCTTTAAATCTAGTAAAAATATCTTCAAGCGGCAAAAAACGATTCTTCTTTTACTTTACTTTTACTTTACCTGCCATGGACAATTAATTTCAGGACATGGATAACCCTGTTTGCTTATTAAGTGTCCACTGGTTTACAAAACTTTGCTCTGCGCGATTCACACGACTGGGTTATTGTAACAAAAATTATAAGGAGCAGCCGAAACCATTATCGGAATGTAGGACGAAAAGGAAAATTTTTTAATGAAGTTATTTATGAGGCGCAAAATGTTTGAGTGAAAAAACATTGAAGGGCTCAAAAAATTAAAAATTTGAGTTCGGGCGATGCTGAAGGGTTAAAAAGTTACTGATAGTTCAAACCTTCTAATTATAGTTAAAAGAGCAATATCGCATTTCTTAAAGTCGAAAATTCAATTTTTGTTTCCAATTGTTTCAAAATGGGACCTTACTGAAATTTATTGCGAGCCTCGTTTCAAATATTTGACCATTATTACGACCTGAAATGATTTTCGTCAGGACTTTGTGGCTTCGCCACAATCCCATGTCCATTTTTTTTTTGAATCAACTCATTTCAAGTTTTTATATACGCTGCCCATAGAAAGGGCAAACTTTTCAATTTGAATTTTAATACGGTATAATTGAAGCGATTTTAATTTAAGAACGTAGTAAATGTATACTTTTATCATATTATCACACAAAAGTTCCACTGCCCCTGGATGCGGTATCATACTTATTTATTGCAAATGTATACTGAGATTTTATACAGCCGAAGACTAAAAAATTAGACTCATTCTGAAATTTTGTCCCATTTATTAACTGTAAAAAAACACACATGAGTAGTCTCAAATGCTCAAAAAAATCTCACATTTTTTAAAAATACTCGACAATATGAAAAAATATTAAAGAACTGTTTGTACTGCTCAGCTTCTATTTCCACTTATCCAAGCTCGCAACTAGGGCTCGGGAAAACCGAATCATTTGGAATTCGAATCTGATTCGGATGTTTTTTTCAAATCGGATCGATCATTAGTTAATTCCATATAAATAACCAATATGCCAATTTTACTATTACAAATCGTCGCTGAGAAAATCAAGAAAATTGATACGAATTACCAATATCGCCATAAATATACTTAAAGAAAATATATTTTTAATTCAACGCTCTCAGTCGGAAAGCAAAAATTTCAATATTTTAAGGACATAATACAATCGATTTCGGTTAAATTTGACTACAATCGATTGCATTTTGTCGTTAAAATGGAAATTCTACTTCGATTAGTAAGTATTTGTTCTTATGAACGATTCAAATAGTTTGTGCTTCGGATAGCTTCGAAGCACCGAATCGAATCGCTCAGTCCTACTCGCAATATCATCAAACAGATTCAATGACAATGGCTTCAGCGACAGAATACTTTCGCTCGACTAGCTGACAAAATCCGTTAAACTCGTCATCTATTTTGACCGGAACGGCATATAAACGGTAATGTCGACTCTGTCAACCGAATCTTAGGTTTCACACTCGAAAGTTCACTCAAACAACAGTTGTTTTTTGTTGCATATCCGACTTTCTCGTAGCTGGAGTGGAAGGACTATTACTTCCAGATGAACTCTCGTCTCCTCGAATAGTTAGGAATCGTTTTGTCCGGTTTCTCATTTGGCTGTAAGAGAAAAATATAAAATTGAATATAAAGCGAAAAGGGAAAGCCCGATGATTCCAATACAGGGGAAAACGCTACTATATTCAATCGATTAGAATTAGTCCTGCGATTTGATATTATTCGACAGAGGTTTTCCCAATCAAAAATTCCATTTTGTCAACCACAATGTACAGAATATGTACCACACTCTGGGGGTAGCAAAAGTGTTTAATGACTGCAGTTGAACAAAAAACGTAATTATGTATTCAAACTATTTCTTGCTAGATTGAGCAAATACTTCATCGATATATATTTCCCTTAGCAATAATGGAAACAGAAACAGATTTGAGAGGATTCGATGTAAAATGATCTAATACATTATGATTCGAAAACTCAATGTATTTGAATCCACTATTTTTACGAGCATTTATTTGATATCCATGTTTAAAATGCTTTAATGGGAGAATGATTGCAGTCGTACGTGAGTGGTGTGATGAGTTTGTCGCATGTGAGTTATATTGACAAGCATGCGCCACGGATAGCCCGCGCCTTGGCGGCGCGATCTATCCGTGGCCCATGTTTGACAAGGCATGTTTTGGCAGAATTCAGGAGCGTTGTGTGATGTTATTCAGTTTCGCCAAGATTCACGCCATATCAGCTGGGCTCACACCGTCTGTTTAATTGAGAATCTTGAGCTGTGGCGACGGGAGACTTCAAATCTTGGAAGGACATTAACCATTATTTTTTGCAGGTAAAACTTACACGGCGCAGACGCGCAAAAATAATTTTTTTTTTATTATTTTTTATTAAAGAATTCATGGTGATGTGGGCAAAAGTCCTTAATAAATTTTAAATTTGCGTATTTACTAATATTTCAGAATATTTTTTTAAAATCATGGAAAGGGGGGTTGCCCCGATCTCAAAACCTTGGAGAAGGAGTCACACTGCCAGTGAATCCAAGATTATTTTGAGAATTTGTAACGGTTGTTTTTACAGACACCAGAATTTGACCTTTAGTTTTGTGTCAATTTACGCTTCAAAACGGCGTTTTTTAAATGCCGCTGTCATTATGATTTCCACAGATTATCAGACCGCACTTACGCTAAATCAAGATAATTTGCGGCTGGGCCTTTTTAATTTTACTAGTAATTATAGTCTTAAATATTCCAAACGGATAAAATTAGCATTTACCTATCATAACGATTTAACTTATGACGTAAAAATTAAGCCGCGGTGTAATTATAGTAACTAAAGCGAGTTGATTGAGAGAAAATGGATATGCCCGCAGAGAAGCTTGTAATAAATAACAAGTCACAACAGGCAAATTATAAAAATTTCACTTGTCAGAATTTTGTTTTTGTTAATTTTCCATATTATTATCATGTAGCGTAGAATAAATTGCCAACGTTCGATACAGTCGGTTAAGGCCGATGGTTCGATGCTTGACCGTTTTACCACGGAGTGTGCCCTTCAGCTAGGCACTTCGCGGGTAGCTGTAACGTAGAACAGATACACAGTCACTACAAAGGTCCGTGCCTAACGGTTGTTGGGTATAAGCCGCCTGGTGGATTCACGGACAGGCCATAGCAATAATAAAAAAAAAACTAAAAATAAAATGATACAGAAATTTCAATCATTGGTGCTTGCATTTCATATCCGCGTGTTTTTTTCAACGCTTAAAATTAATTTTGATTTTTTTACAAATTTTTCGTATTTACCTTGACGCTAAGTTATAAAACAGAGGATTAAGACATTCCGAAATCCGTAGAAGAACGTAGGCTATTGTGAGTGTCATCCATTTTGATCGTACAGTGAAAATATCCCGTATATCCAAAACTTTTGTCATTCGGTAAACTATAAAAACAAAGAAATGAAATATAAAAAATTAAATTAGGCTATACAATCATACAAGTAAAATAGTTTTTATAGCATTGGTTACATATGGACCGCGCCTTGGCGTCGCGGTCCACCTGTGGCCTATGCTGAGTCGTATTGAGCTTGAATTATTATCATTTGACCGCAGCACCAACAGTTTTCTTTCAAACATTTGCTTTTATAAACGCTCAGATGAAATATTGAAATGAAATAATAAAAAAACTCAGGCGACCGAAACATACTGAGCTACTAAATGGAACGACTGCAAACATATCATAGCAGTAAGCCCGCTGAGAAATTTTGTTTGCGAGTATTACATTGTTTATTACTTTATATGTTACAAAATGTTACTACAAGATAAAGTGCCTGCAACTGCGCGGAACACATCCCATACAGAGCTAAACCACCACGGTAAGTAGCAGTGAGTGGTATCTGCCCATCTGCCTTCCATTTTTTGTTTTCCTGCACTCACTTCCTACGACACGCAGGAAATGTATTAGGACTATTCTAAACCCGTACCCATAGTTTAGGATGCGATTGATGATATTACATTAGATGGAAGAAATTTGTTATTGGGCCTTTAGTGAAGTTTTCTTGGCGCAGGGCTTCGGTCTTGTTGTAGTGAATTTAAATAGAATTACCTGCTTCAACAGAATATCCAAGAAAGAAGGAAAACACGATCAACGTAACTTGAATCAATGCAACATTTTCCTGATCTTGTCTTTGTTGAGGGTTACTAACGTTTCGCAACGCTGAAATAGAATAATTTATTGGATGAAATATTGTACGAAATTAGGTGTATTTTTACTCGAAAATACTAATATATGATTTGTACCGTTATCGTTTTACGAGATATAATGCGAGGTACGCAAAATTATATTTATAATACAAATATATTTTCGAACATCGATACTTTATCGATATGGAAAAAACATAAATTTTGAATTACATTGCTGCTATATTTTTTCCTTTCGCTCTGCAGTCGAACACATTTTGACCAAACATGTTCTGTCAAGTATGAGTCACTGATGGATCGTGCTGTGCAGGCACGATCCATCTGTGGTTCATTTTTGGCAAACTGTACTCTCGAATTGAATATTTTATGAAAATCGAAGTTAGCCGCACGGTAGTTATCATCATACTATATCACACGAGATGATGAGTAATTTCAAAATAATGAAAAAAAATTGAATTTTGAAATTTGAAAAAAATAATTTTTAAACTTATAAAAACCTATTAAAAACTTACTTCTTCGTCTTCGTATTTGTATGAGAGTAAAGACGATCATAATCGCACAAATGAGAATCGCAATAAACGGTGCAAAAAGTAATATCGGTAACGCATATATTGTGTACTCGGAGGCTACTGACCGCCTAATAAAAAGCAAAAATAGCATTTTTGAAAATTATGAAAATAAAGTGCAATGTTTGTATGATAACAACAAAAAACATACAAATTTAATAAACTTATTTCAATTTATTGAAATGGTAAAAACGGGACAATCGCTGTTTAACTTGATTTAGTCGATTCGATTCGATTCGAAATATTTATTTGGATCAGATTTGAATTCTAAATGATTGGTTTTCGCCAGTTCGCTGAGCTTGACCAAAGATAATATCGAAGTAAAATTGCATCATTATCTAGCTTAAAATAGTAAAGTGGCTGTGTCTGATGCCTTAAATAATACTCAATTTGCATATATCGTATAAGTAAACTCGTAGCTATCGATTTCTTAAGATTGATATTGAGGGGAAATTGAAATGGTAAAAACGGGACATTTTTGTCAAGGGGTGTCTGAGGAGGAAATATTACTTACCATTCTTTACCAACAGCCGTGCATGCTGTTTTATATCTTCCAGGTCTGTATGGTATAACTGTTGATGTCATGATATAAAACACAGCAATGACAAAGAAAACTTCCAACCAAATAAATACGGCAGTAATCTGAAATCAAGGTAGAATCGTAAAAAAATATATATTCATATATCGGGATGCAACTTTCGGATTGAAACCATTTGAATACATGTCAGAACGTTTATGCATGAGATATTTACCATAATATTGTCCCCCACTTTTCTTCAACTCAAGCCCCTTGAAAACCATACAATAAAACGGAATTTGGATAAAAGTGAAGCATTTTTTCGCTCGTTACTTCCATATGGACATTAATTACTTCAAAATCCCTTTTTGGCGCATCTTTGCTTGTATCCTAATAACCATGAAGTATTGCTTGTTCAGTCCTAAACATGATATCCGGAATTTCTCTTGTAAATTCACATTTCAACTTTTATGTTTTTTCAATTTTTTTGTGTGGCTGCAGCGATTCTGCCTGTATTTATTACTGCATTGCATTTATAGCTGCTTCAAATTTATTGTGGCTGACGATTGACAAATAAATTTCTGATTGATATTGAGTTGTTGAAATGGTAAAATGAAAGGGCCAAATTGCAAGCTCAGAAATTCTTTAGTATACCTTTGCATATGTTGCCGTGAATCTTTTAATCTTATTCGGAATTTGAATGGCTGCAAGTCTAAAAATACTGAATACTAGGATATGCTGAATAGTGACAAACATCGTCCATGTAGCAAGTCCAATAGTAAACTGTAAAAGATGAAGTAAATATTATTGAATGAAGAGATTGCCAAAATGAAAATGTATCAAATCTTCCAAAGGCTCTTTCAAGTGTAAATCGATGATAGATAGTACCGTAGACGTATAATTCTTTGATGACAACGGAATTTTAAATTGTTTTAAGTTAATTCTTGCGTGTCCGAAAATGCAATTTAATGGAATCAAAAAGTGTTAGAAAATTTTGCTCTTGTACAGAGCAGTTACTATGTACTGCACTCTACTGGACGGTATGTGACGTATTCTTAGTTGCTGTTTTTTTTATTATTTTACATATAGCGCCATTTCGCATCTGTAGTCATTAGTTGGCTGCTTTTCTGCTTGGAGGAAATTTAAGGTCGAAAATCTTTTGATGCCAATATTTATTTACCTTGCATAATCCCAATGGTAATTCGAATTCCAGAAATCCCCAAATTCTCCTATATATTTGAATTGGACTGTTGAGAGCAGATAGGAAATCTGACACACACAGACTCATGATCAAGATGTTGAAGGGAGATCTAAAAAAAGATGTTTTTCGTTATTGTGATTGTGATATGAGCAAAATGAAAAAGTTCCCATTTATATTAAGTTTCTGAATTTCCTCCCATTCTTTGTTAATTGACACATGATTCATTTTAATAATCCAACTAATCATGCAGAAATTTTAGATTAAAATTATGTTCGTCGTTTTATTTAAAACATGTAATTTTCAATAAAATCAGGGTCTGTTCCAAATCTTTGTGGTAACTTTAAGCTAAATCATGATTTTGCTTCATAATATATACGCTTATTCGGATTTTTTCCAATAAATAGAATCTATGAAACATATTTCTGGATGTTAATGAATCAGAAAATATCGATTTATACATAATTATTACCTTGCCATGCTTAATTGATGTAAGCATTTAACTTACTTGTAAATAAAGATTAATTTTGTGTTCATTATTATTTATATAAGTTACGAGCATGTGCCACATATAGAACGAGCCGTCTGTGGCTCATGCTCAATTAAACATGAAAACTCATTTAGTTAGAAAACAGAAAATAAAAAAATAAATATTCATACTTTCTTAGTGTTTTTGAAGTACAAATTGCAAGGAATGTAACTAAATTAGCAAGTAATCCAAATATACATAATATTCCAACTATCGTGGTGAACAAAATTCCTTCCCATGGTGAAAATATCTCGTCATAAGGTCTGAAAATAAATAAGAAAATTATGAGTTTAATAGACTTAGTTGTGTAACGTTACATCACCCAAACTTCCTCAGTCTTCCAATTTCAACAAAAACAGTAAAAATTATATTTTTGCTTTTTGTATACTTACAAATTAGTGGATATTTAGAGCTCATCGTACAAAATATTGTGACTTTTCTGTAGGCGCTGGAAAAAGTTATTTGAAAGCAAGTATGTCTAGCTTAAATAGGACGAAAAATATATAAAAAAAAAACTTGTAAAAACAATTAACGATTGGTGAAATTTAGGGGAGAATACAGGGGAAATATTTACATTATAGAAGACTATCACGAAATAAACGACAAAAAATTATAAAAATGCCATACTCGATTTGCAATGAAACCATCAAAAATAACCAAAATCAAGAAACAAAAATAAAATAACTCACTTCAGATTTTTAACAACAGCCGAACTGGTTGTTGATGGTTTCACAAACTCTGTAAAGTTACGTATTAAAATCTCCACGTTCTCGGCCATATCAACTACCTTTGTTTTTGTATTTCGATCTCCTACACCTCTGTATGTAAAAATATAAAATTCAAAAATTTTGCTAACAAATATATTTCTGTGT
This sequence comes from Styela plicata, assembly GCA_963675895.2. Classification (NCBI taxonomy): domain Eukaryota; kingdom Metazoa; phylum Chordata; class Ascidiacea; order Stolidobranchia; family Styelidae; genus Styela; species Styela plicata. The sequence goes on from OZ023149.1 coordinate 9,975,154, forward strand.
CCACATCGAACAAAATTTTCACAAATGCAAAATAAATTTTTGATCAAAATTATAAATATGTCTCTCAAAATGTCAAGTATGCGTCGCAGACCGCTCATTACGTCGGGAAGGGGCATTAAAGTCAAATTTTCACTAATTGCACTAATCAAGTGGTTCTGCTTACAGCCACAAATTAGGAAGTTAAAGATATACTAATAGGAATTCTATACTCGATCATGCACGGGCAATATATACGCCGCGCTAAGATAGCGCGCGTATATATTGCCCATGATGATCAAGGAAAATGGAGCTGAAGTTATTATTATAGCAAAATGTTTGGTTTCGATATCATTTATAATTTTTGATTTTTACCCGGAATTTTGGCAAACTAGAAAGTTCTTACATACGTATTTTCGCGGATTTTTTAAAACCGCAAAAAGATAAAATGACCATAATTTGGTTTCTGAAATTTCATCTTTCCGGTATTTTTGTATCGAACGCAAAAATACGGAAATCTTTTCTGTTTTTAATTAAGGGGTTGGCATAACTAACGGCGTAGTAAAATGGAATTTTTGAATATTCTGGTTTTTCTAGGTTTGTATGTGACGCAGGTATTTAAAATACTAGTTTTGGAAAACGTTTTGGTAAAAGATGGACAATAACAGGAAATCCTATATTTTTTTTATATAATTTGGTAGAATAACTTAAATGGTATTGGATTGTTTGATATTTTGGCCAAAACACAAGATGGGACATTTCGAAGCGGTATAGCTGTCGGTATCATTTCTACTAACGAAAAGTCTACTCAGATGTCGATCGTTTTGTTATAATATGTGGGCGTTATACACCAGAGTATTTAGAAAAAATAATTTTTCCATTTGTGTCAATCCAACCTCTTTCAAATTTTAAATGTTGTCAATACCCCCATAAAAGCTAGCTAATTCTAGATGCTGGAGATGAACAAAGCTGTTCCTCTTAAGCGCACTGCGTAAGATTCAAAAGTCTCTATTCGGGGCAATACAACTGCACAATTTTCGGCGGCGGTGAGAGCGCAGTAAACGCGACTTAACAGCAATCGCCACACGTTAAAGCGCAATCAGCACCTACCTCGGTAAAGGTCAAGTTTTCAAATCTACTGTATGACGACATGGGTCAAAAAATACACGATTTGAATATGATTAGTGAGTTATAAATATTATTATATTATTAGTGAATATTATATAATCTCCCATTTATGGTGACATAACTTCTAGACAACTTAAGTATTGTTAATAAAGGCAAGGCATGTTCATTTGCGCAAAGTAATCGACTAGAAAACGGTCATAAGGAAGAGTACAATACTCATGTTAGTGTTGGCAACTCATCTCGAGAATTTTGAACTCAATCAGAAATTTTATTTTGTCAAGCGTGTGCCACTGATGGGCCTTATCGACGTGATCCATCAGTGACATATACTTGACTGAAGTTGTTTGTCCTCATTCGTGCACTAACACTGACTCAGTGGTTCTACGAAACATTCCGAGAGTGGCCGAGACAATTTCAGACGCAAGCAAAAATAAGGCGCAGAATTCATAATCCGTGAATGATTTAACAGGGATACATAAAGAGTACAAAAGTTTATGCTTGTGGTAAGCCATCTTCGAATTTCTATACTCTCACAAATATCACAGGTTTCATATCTTTAAAATTAAATCGAAATGTCGTCACCGATACATTGAATAACAACAGGTAAAATGCAAATCTGAACTCACTTCTCTCCCCTTTATATTATCTTGAAAACCTTATTTCTACAGTTTTGCTTTGTCAGATATTAGCCCAAATTTTAACGGAAAAAGACTTTTTAAATTTACGAGTAGAAATGCGTACTCAACCTTTATTTATTATTATTTAGAAGTGTTTTCCATTAATATATTATGGGTCAACCCCAAATTGAATCTGATTTGATTCGCCAACCGAAACTGGCAAGTCTAACATAAAAGCATCCATTATAACGCTTCCTGTTATTAAATACTTCTTACATAATAATATTCCACTTGAAATTTGTATATGAATAATTCATTAAAATTGGGCAGATAAGCATTTTCGAATGTTGAAAAGCGTTGGTAGTCTCCTACACATTATTTAAAATGACATTTTCCCTTACTATTCTGTAGGCCGGTATTATCAATAATCAGTGATGACAGTATAGCGCATAGCGTTTGAGCCCTGTAGATACAGGCTCAAGAATAGTCTTAACGTATTTCCTGCGTTTCGTAAGAGGCGAATAAAAACAAACGAAGAAGTGGTAGATGGTGTCACCACCGCCCCGGGCTGATACCATTCACTGCACTTTACCATGGTCATTTAGTTTTGTGTGGGATGTTTTCCCGCTTGAGGTGCAGTTGCCGCTATTTTGTTTTGTAGTAGTTCTTCGACATTTGGGTGGCTGTTAGTAGGATCTTTTTAGGCCCTGCTTTCGGCCTTGCTCAGAGAGAACTTGTATGAAAAAAAGTAAAAAAACTAATTTTTTGACGTCATATTACCATGATAATTTATGACACTGATATTACTAATTTCCCCGATTTTAACACGCACAAGTCACTTCTTGTTTCGACCCTTTCACGATATCCCATTTAACAAGTGTTATAACATAGTTTTGTTGTGATAGTAATATTATCATTTGACGCAAGCTACTATTCCTGATTGAGCCATCGCCAAAATATATTACGACCCTTGATTACAAATCCCATTTTCAATAACTTTTCATCGATAAAAAATCATCAGTTTTTTACATTATAATTTACCTCTATTATCAAAATCACGAAGTCCATAGTTACGAACCCACTAATACCTGCAAACAAGGCCGGAAGCAGTGCTTAAAAGGAACCGATCAGCAAACACTTAAATGCAAAGAACTACTACAAAATATGGTACCAGCACCTGTACTGTAAATAAGCGGAAAACATCCCAAACGGAACGTTTAGTGGGTGGTATCTGCCCTAGGCGATGATAAAACCACCTACCACTTCTTTGTTTCTTTTTAATCGCCTCTTACGACACGCAGGAAATACGTTGCATCATATTTCAGAAAGAAAAAAAAAATTTCCCCAACAATTTATTGTGGAAATATGCCAATTTCACCAGTTTTTGTTCTCATGACCGAATCACGATTGGTTGAAATAATGTGTGCTTCCAATGGATTCGAATCATCGAATCGAAATGTCCTTAGTCCGAGCCTGTGTGGTAATTCTGTTACATATTATTCCCATGAAACTGTTTTGCCCGATAGCACATAAACAGCACATGCACAAGTGTGTTTATATATTTATAATATATCGATTTGTGAAAGATAATCGTAAATGAGAAAAGCATAAGGAATCGTACCACTATACTATCGGTTATAATGCACTTTTTAGGCATAAAAAATACTGACGTGATATGAAAATCGATTAAAAACCGAAAAATCATGAAACCACAGTAAAATATTAAACATATTACGAAAAATACGCAGAAGGCACCATCACAGTTAAAAATATAAAGTTAAATCATTGCGCTTGCGTGTTTTATATATCGGCAACTAAAACGGAATTTTGTTAAGCATAAACCACAGATGGATCGCGCTTATGCAGCGCGATCCATCTATGACTCATACTTAAAAAATTTTTTCCGAAGTATTTCTTTACGTTGCCTTCCTGTTACGACAAAGTCAGTTTTTGTGTCCAGTAGAGCGGATAATTCGATACGATGACCAGAGAATATTAGGAATGACCAGAAACTCGCCAAAATGTAATTTTTAAAACATGCTATATATTTGATGTATTATTATTAAAATGAATCACATATTTTTGCCATATTTGGTATTTTTCATTCCTTTTTGCGTTATTAAAAAGATGATTACCAAAACTCGCTTGCAAATTGTAAATATTAAATGAAAAGAATTAATAAAATAATGGAATATGAAGAACCCCACTACAATCAGGAAATTTGTACAAAATAATCGCAATTAATGTTCAAATTATCATCGACCAAGCAGGGCCAGTCGTTCACGATTGGCCATGCTTGGTGGAAGATAATTTTTGTAATCTATCCTGAAAATCAGTTTCAGGCCTTTGATGTGTCGTGAAATTCGTGGTCAAGCAGTGCGGAATTGTCCTTATAACTTGGGTTTTTATATCCGGCTCTCATTGACGACAACTCAGGTGCTGGCCCTGTTTCAGCAGAAGACTGTGGTATTCCGGCGGGCAACTCCTGTTGTTGAGGAAAAAAAGAAATTATCAAAGACCAAATAAATGTTTCATAGTATTCGTATTGCTTAAATTTTCCAAGAAACGGGTTAGCAACGAAATTGTGTGACCAATACAAGGGGTGGAAAAACTGAAATATTCGTTGAAATCAGAATCGAATCGAATAATGTTTTCGAATCGAATCGAATATTCGAAACAAAAGTAGAGTATTAAACAAACGAAAACGATTTCTCAGAAAATTGATAATGACATCCAAATTCACAAATATTTTCCGTAGATGTACACTTTTTTGAAGCTGTTGATTTCTCAACCCTGGGAGAAACGAATATTTTGGACAGCCTTTACCAATACTTAAGGGAGGTTTCTTATTTTTTGCAAATCAGAAAACAAGGTAACATAACATGTAATTCGTGTATTTTTGCTAAATAAACTTAAAGTGAGGTGACTTTGAAAGTAAATTTATATATGTCATAAAGAGCGAGATAATCTGGTTTTTCAGAAGGCTTAAGGTTTTTCTTCGGATGTACATTCCCATCTCACGGGTTGAACGCTTTTTGTACTGTGTTATTACTACCAGACACTCAATACAAGATATTCAATCATGTATAGATTTTAGTTGGGAGTTTTTTCGGGTGTCCGAGTATTTGACATACATTGTGAAAAAATCCAGATCGTCAAAATCTGGGGGGATAATTCCCCCCCCCCCCAAAAAAAAAGAAATTTTCTATCGAATTAAATCAAATATCATTTCACATTTGAATCACGCCATTTTGCAAATTTTACATGACCATATTATTGGGACTTGCGAAATTAGATATTTTCGATTAAACAATGAAATTGTATTCTTGGCTATTTCTATGGTAAATTTAGAGAAATTTTATACCCTATGAACGGGAAAATGAAGTTCATTTGTAGTTTAACCTAGCTGGATTTATTTACGAAACAGCGAAACAACAAACCTTTCCGAATGAAGGATTTTCAAATGATTTTCCTTTTTTCACATCCTGCAATTGTGAAAAACAATTATTTTAAAAATAAAATAACGTTTGTAGCTAGAAGTACACTGTAAGAAAAATGCGGTAAAATCGCCGCTCTTTGACAGTAACTTGAGTCTGCGATATTGAAATAAACTGTAAAATTGGCTTTTTAAGCCAATTATGGGCTGTTGATGGAACGCACCTGTGCTTTCGGTGCTTTCCATCTACAGTCCATACCTGGCAAATATCTCATCATCATAGCGATTTCAACTTTACTGCAAATAAACAGTAAATCAACTGCAAATTCATAACAGTGATTGTGAAAATACAATATTTTACGAAAATAATAACGTGTCTGCAGCTAAAAGTATAAAAGTATACTAAGAGATAAAATTTTATTTTGTTAAGTGTGGGCCAAAGATAGATCGAAATTAAAAAGCAACTAACCACCAACCACAATATGGGGAAAATATTATATATTTCCAGCAATTCTAACACTGCTCGTCTATAAGTGGTCTCTGGTACAGGGCCTTGCCCAGGGTGATCCACTCTAAGTGACTATTAAAAAAGCCGCTATGAGTGGTATCTGCCCCCCGCGATGGTGAAAACATTTACCAATTCATATTTGATATTTTTTAGCTATAGTGCGGTAAATGGTATCTGCTCTGGGCAATGCTAAAAACATCTAACAGGAAAGGCCCACAAAATTCAAATGTGAAAGCGGATTTTTTCCACATTCCCGTCAGAAACATAAAATACAAAACAACAAACGAACCGATTCTTTCGCCATTGGGTAAGGTTCTTCTACCATCGTTGGACTGGTAATGACGTCATCATTGTCTTTTTCATACCGAACACTATTCGGATTATCGAACGAAGTATCGATATTCGAATTCGAACCAAAGCACGAGCACATACCAGTCAACGAGGAACAACAATTTCCACTATCAGCAAAACTGAAAAAAAAAAATTTGTAAAATGAGTAAAGTCAAAATTTGAAGGGAAGAGTAGCCCTCACCTTTTATCAAGCATGGGCTAATGATGGATCGCACTAAATCAGTGCGATTCATATTTGACCCATGGTTGATAAAATGACACGATTAACCTTTGACAAACATCCTTATGCGAATAAAAAAAAGTGGGGGGTAATTCCTAATTTTGAGAATTAAGAATCAATCGCATAAAATTAAATATAGAAAATACTTCCAAACTCAATGGTACGCGTTGAAAAAAAAAAGAAGTTGGATATAACTCGTGACCTATTGCTGCAAGCTATCAAAAGCTAGCGAGAACTACGACTTATATAATATGTAATAAGGGGCATTGGGATAAGGGATAAGTAAGTGCTAATGAAGTGATATTGTTACTGTGCGATAATTATCCAACGATATGTGGTGTCAGCTTATCTGCCAATTTTTGAAAATGGGTTTACGTGATCGTTTTATTTTAGCACCATGTTAACATAAACCGTCCACTATCTGATTTTATGTTACATTGGCCTAAAATTAATCGTGAAGATTTGTTAATCATTGATCTTTTCTTCCATTGAAGTTCGCTCTGAGAAAGACTGAAAGCATTCCCTAAAAAAACTAACTAACGGTAACACGACTGACGAAGATCTATTAAAATATAAAGTGTTTCCACTGAACCTTGAGTGGAAAACATCCCGAACATAACTAAACCACCACCGTTAAGTGCAGCGAGTGGTATCTGCTCTGGCCGATGATAAAACCATCATATCAACTTCTGAAAGACCGTTGAAAAATTCAACTACGTTTTTTTAAACATGGGTCACTGATGAATCGCGTCGTCAAGGCGCGATCTATCAGTGGCCCATGCTTGAAAAAATGGAAATTCTTAAAATTAGCTCTGAATATTTAGTTTAATTTACTCACGTTATATCTTTGCTTTGTCTCTTGTAGTAATATATACCGGCAGCCAGTACAAGAACAATCAGGAGTACAATCGGTACGACAATAGCCGCAATGTCTAAAAATGATTCAAAAATATAGATAAAAATATAAGTGTGATCGTTTAAAAAGGGTTGATATATAAAAAAAGGTAACTAAATTCCTAAAAAACAGGCAACCCCCAGTACAATTTCTTTACGTAGTTTAACAAGTTTTCTGCTGGAAGAAATACTCGACGTATTTACTAGATAAAGTAATTAAATTTACCTAATTTTTAACTATAAACCAAGTTGCTGGTTCAAGAATCAAGGAAGCAATTAAATAAAATTGGACCAAGATTATTGAGGTACTGTATTCATCAGGAATAGCTTCTTCAGTAGACTATTTTGTGAGACTTCAATCTTCAATCCTATAAGAAATATCCTACTTGCATCCAAATCCGGTAGCCTATCTGATAAACTATACATAATTCAGTGAGAATGTCGGCGAACTTAATTGGTACCAGTTACTAACTGCGAATAGATGGTGAATGAATTTACCATCGCATAGGGCAGATACAACTAACTGCATTTGCAACTACTGGTATTACAACTTATAATAGCTCCCTGCCGTTAGGTGACTTGGTTAGTACCTTTTAGAAACTTCAGGGCTTGTCTAAAGTGATATTCAATAAAAAATATAATGTTCTATTTGCAATATTAATAAGTTACTCACTTCCTCCGCTAAAAATTGGTTCAGCTGATCCTTCCTCACAATTATCGCCGCTGAATCCCGGCGCGCAACTGCAATAAGAAAATATAGGTGTTAAAGTAGGAAGAAGAAACGAGTAAAAGTTGAATATATCTTCTTTTTTTATTGAAATTCACTCTGAGCAAGGCAGGAAGCAGTGCCTAAAAGTAACCAACTAACGGCCATTTAATAGCAAAGAGATACTAAAAGATGTAGTACCAGCATCTACACTCTAAACGGAAACTGTACCTCCATGGTAAAGTGCAGTGAGTGGTATCTGCACTGAGCTATGGTAAAACCATCCACCGAGTGGAAAACATCCCCCTCCTCCAAAAAAGAACCACTCAAAGAGAAGGAGAAAAAGTGAGTAGTTCTGCCTAAACGATAGTAAAACCGATAACGAAATATCGTTATCGGTTTCAATTCAGTTCATAATAATTTGGTATTTTGAGTTCTTCACAGATTTGCACAAATTTTTCAACTGGAATATTCGAAAACATAATTTTGAATAAAATATTCATAAATTAACAGCACCCAAATAGACAAGTCAAATGAATCGACGGGGCTAGGGAAGGAGTTTACACCAATAGCTCATTATTTCGAAATATTTTTTTATTGTGTTTTGGAAGTTGCGAACCCTACTCATTTATGAAAAACGAATATTCAAAAAAGAAAACACTTACACACAATTAGGGAAACCGTTCGCTGTATACACACATGTAGCACCATTGCGACAAGCACAGACATCTGGTGGTTGTTTTTCGTTTTCTTGTCCTGCGTCACACTCATTAGCACTTCCGGGTATAAAACTTGAACCGTCTGGACAGGCACATGTGTATGAATTCAGAGGTCCAAGGAGGCATAAATGACTACAATGTCCAGTTTTGCAACGTGGTTTTACTGTGAAGTAGATAAATTCGAATATTTTTAAAGGAACATAAAACATCGAGAAATATCCAGTTTATCCAAATATTTTTGTCAAGCATGAGCCACTGATGGATCGTGGCAACAAGGCACGATCCACCCGTGGCTCATGCTCGGCAAAATAGAATTCCTTATTGGGAAGCTCTCTTACGCCGCCATGCGACAAAAAAACGTGTTCATTATTATCTAAATATATTCCGAGCAAGGTCCGAACGGAAACCAAAAAAACTTATATCGCTTATATCGTAAATAAAATGAAAAAATAAAACAAAAAATGAGCATAAAAAAATCGCGAAATTAAATGGTAAAACATTCGAGCCCGTGAGACTTAAACCATGGGCTCTCGCTTTGATGAGCGATCCTAACATAATAGCCACGGAAAAAATCGAACACGCAGTCTATGTCAAAACCACAATTATATCATAATTTATGAAAATATGCAATGTGGGGAGGAAGGGGGTTACGAGAACATCCATCAAAATCTGTAGTATTTAGTGTCTGACGAAAAGGAAATCTTGCATTCGTTAAGGAAAATGTTTTATACTGAAATGTTGACCAACCAAGCATGAGCCATAGATACACCGTGTCTGCCTTTTTGGTGCGATTCATTAATGGCCCATACTTAACTGATCATGTTTTGTTTGAAAAAATTATATAAGACTTACCCGTGGTGTCATATTTATATCTTTGTAGTATTTTGACTCCGGATGGTCGTCTTATACCTTCTAATGCTACTGATTTTACACCTTTACCAAACTTATTTTGTTGATATATAGTACCGTCCACTTCAGATGTCCAATATACATTGTTTTCAAATACATCTATTGATGTTGGACTACCAATACCTGGTTAAATTTAATGGGAATAATTTGTAGGTAACGAAAGTAACGAAATACAAATAAAAATGGTAAAAATTCTTTCGTTGCCAAACTTCGAAATTACTCTAACGTAATTCTTGCACGTTCTTAGACACTACTAAAGGAAAGCAAAGGAGTTGTAGTTGGTTCACCATGACCAAGGCAAACCACTCACGTCATTATAGCATATCGCCTAAGATCTGTATGGTTTTTTTAGTCTATAGTACATATGCTGGCTATTCAGTTTCTGTAGCTCTTTACTAAAAAAATGGTAAAATGCTTATTATGCAAATTGCTGAAGAAATGATTTTAGTAAAAAATTAAGTAATTTTTCTTAATCGAAAAACCTACGATTTTGTTTATTGTTAGGCTTAAGGCTTATTTGTGCCATGCTTATTTGTATGTGTTCTCTCAGTCGCATATAAAATGTCTTTGATTAATGGTACATTCGTTAATTCAACAAGTTAAAACATCCTGATGAAACGTTTGCGCTTTTTTGACTGTGCTGTGGCCCCGAACATATTTTCTCTCAGATTTACATGATTTCGGAAAGAGACTATCAATCCTAGAATTCAAAGAACCTATTTCGATTCGATCAATCGAATATTCCAACCGTTTTTTTGTTATAATGATTAAGGTTTAATTTTGTCAAACACGAGTCACAGATGAACATCGTCTCGGCGGCGCGATCCACGTTTAACAAAGAATTGGTGGATGTCAATTTCTTGTCGGTACGTTTTCAACGATCAATATATATATATATATATATATAATATTGTGCTGTATCAATTTTTAACTTATTCTCTAGATGCTTTGGATTTGCGATTTGATTTATTTCAAAAATGGAATTGACTAAGACTACGTTGGAAATATACCAACCACTTTTAGTCCTTGGAACAGGAAATGTTATTTTGTCAAGTATGAGTCACAGATAGGGCTGGGCAATCCGATTCGGTGATTCGAAGTACAGATTATACGAATCAATCATGAATTGTTCATTGGAACAAAAACTTGTTAAATGAAGTGGAACTTTTCATTTTAGCGATAAAATGCACTCGATTTTTGGTCAAATTTGACCAAAATCGATTGTATTTTGCCGTTAAAATGAAAATTTTCACTGTTGGACTTGAGTGTGATTGAAAATACATCGCGTTTAATTCTGTTTAAGCAAATATTTGTAATTGGTAACAGTAAATTACATGATTATCATAATGGAGACAATAATAGTTATAGCAAAAATGTGATAATTGTTATTTAGAAGTAATCAGCGATTCGATCAGATTCGGAAAAATCCTTCGATTCATATTCTAATTCCAAATGATCCGGTTTTTCCAGCTCTAGTCACAGATGGCCCGCGCCTTTGCAGCCCGGTCCTTCAGCGACCTATACTTAACAAAATATATTGGAAAGCAATTTTTTAGACAGGTAGATTCATGGTTTGATATTTGTTTAGTGCAATCAATCACTGAAAAAAATAAAAGATACTAAAACTCACCTCCTCTCGTAACTAGTTTTTGATCTTTTCCTGATCTTGACATTGACATTATCGTATTAGCTTTCTCATCTGCTACGTACAATCTATAAAAGACAAAATAACAAAAGTAAAAAAAAGAGAACCTCATCGAAATTTCGATCAAGAAGAAAATTTTGTGTAATGTCTTATTTTCTTAATTTTGTGATTTATCTGTTTTTTTATGTTATTTCAGGCGATGGCTAAGCGTCTTTCTGAAGGGCATTCTAAATTTTGTTTTGGGCAGTAAACAAAAATGTTTTAAACGGTAATCAATACCGTGGAAAGTATTTAACTATAACGATAATTCAGAGCGAGAGAGATATCAACCATTGTACTTTTTGACACGGTGTTATTTTTCTGGGAATAAGATTTTGAATAACGTTTAAGTGATACAGCAGCGGAGTCATGGCCCCGCGTAATATAAAAATACACGGAGGACAAAAATGTTGCATATATATTACGTTTTCAACTTTCCAAAAACATCAAATCAACGGACAAGGATACTATACACTGTAACAAAAGAACAGTAAATTTACTGGTCATTTGTAGTAATTCCATGTTTCGAAAGTTAAAAAACCGCCATGTTGATGAGATTTATGCCAATTATGGGCTGTTGATGGACCGTACTATTGCGGTGCGTTCCATCAACATCCCAAAATTGGCTAAAAAAAATCAATTTTGAAATTTTTTAAATACCGCCAAATACCTGTGATTTTGTTGCATTTTTGTTACAGTGTAAAGCGAGAGCGAGAGAGAGAGTAAGAGTGAGGGGACGAGAGGCATTTTATGTTTGTATTGTATAACAAAAGGGCGGAACCACATCTACATGGTCTTCAGCATAGCCAGAGAATGAAAACTTCAAAATCAAAATGAGTAAATGTCAAAGAGTACCTTCCGTTATTCTGATAATCGATTGCAATACCAGTTGGATAGTCCAGTATCAAGTCATCAATTTTTCGTACATTTCCTCCATCCATATGCGCCATGTATAAAGCTGTTGTTGCTCCAACTGTGGTCCAGTACATTTCACTGTTGAAAAATTACAGGGTTTTACTTTTGATTACAAAGCACTGTGACAAAAGCACAGTAACTTTAACGCATATTTACAATAATTGTAAATTTCCAAATTGTTGTTGGAATATATATGTCCAGTACGGGGTGGCGATAGACCGCGTCTCAGTTGATCAACCGAAAAACATTCATTTAAAAGTATTATTCTAATTTCGCTTGTAAAATTACTGTCAAAAACATTGATTTGAAATTGTCTTGTTCGTGAGATTTCTACCAATCATGAGCTGTTGTTGGACCGCGTCTCGGGCGACGCGATCCACCAACAGTCCATAATTGGCTGAAAACCTGAAAAGATCGATATAATGGGTTTATTTAAATACTAACAAGTAAATTTATTGTAAGAAAATGGCGATTTAACGACAGGTTCTTCACAGTGTGTATCGGTTGGTGTCTGATGTGTATCTAGTCTAAACATTCATTTTTAAGTATGAACCGCAGATGGGCCACGTTCTATAATCAAATAATAATCATCGGTGCTAGCTATCATTATTATATCAGTGAATCATTCTTATATCCAAACTCACCCGTGTTGTGGATGTAGAGCAATAGCAAATGGACGATCAAGTCTTGTTAACAAAGTTCTCTTGTATCTTCCATCAATCAATGCAACTGATATTGTACCTTGTTCCGTATCTGTCCAATATATATTCCTGAAACAAAAAGTTATCTGTCAAACATTGATGGTATTATGATGTCGATGTTGTTAGACAGTCCAATGCGATTTTCAAAGACTTTAGAGTTACTACATAATATCCCATAATCATTTTTTTTTTCATTAAAATTCACTCTAAGAAAGATCGGTAGTAGTACCCAAAATACTCAAACAATACCTAGTACTAGTAACTACTCAAGTCGTACACCTTTCAAACTGCATAATAATAATAGAGTGCAGTGGTTTCTGCACTGGGTGATGGTAAGCAAATCTATCACTTCTTGAATGAGAAAACAACAAATAAACACCAAAACCCAAAGTGGAGTTAAATTACGCAAATTATGAGAATTTACCGGTTTTGCTTCGTTTAAAAATCAGAATGATTATGCCAACTTTTTAAATACATATTTGAGTGGGTGGCTTATACAGCGGTCATTGATATTGTCAAACGTGTTTTGCTTCGTTCGATTCGAAGTACAAAATTCAAAAATTGTGAATCGGTCATAGGAACAAAACATGCTCTTTTTAAAGATACAATCTATTTGAGTCGGGATTTTGTCGTTAAATTGAAAATACAGCGGTCACTTAATATTGTAAAAATGTATATTTTAGTATCATAATGGTTAGAAAATAGTAAAAATGGGATATTTGTTATTTTTTTTTTTTCAAATCAACGATTCGATCCAATTCGAAAAATTATTCCAATCAGATTCGAATTCGGTTGATTCGGTTTTGTGCAGCACTATTGAAAATAAATGATCTACACCGCTCGGTCGAGCCTCCCCAAGTAATTACACCTTTGGTTGAGTTGTGGACATGGGTTAGCGAACCGTACTCGCCGGGACTCGAACCCGATATCTTCATCTTGATGTAGAACCATGGGTTCTTTACACTGAATACGAACTTGAATACCAAAACGGCCCACGTTCAAAAATAAACAGCATTACATACAAGCTATTATCATTCAAACGACAACCTCTATCCAAAAAAGAATTAAGTTTGTGAAAGGCTTTACATTGAGACCCAGTCTGCTGCAATTCCACTTGGTTCTTTGAGACCTGAAATATTCAGAGATTGTGGATATCCCATGTTGTTCGTCATTGAATCAATAACTGGCATTTTACTCCGATATATTTGTGAAGTTTTTGTTGTTAATGCTCTCGTGTCATCTGAAAAATGAGAAAAATTCCGATTCATCGATTGTTCTCGCAGGAAATACGTTAGGACTATTCTAAAGCCTGTATCTACAGGGCTAACCAACAACTCAAACCCTGCTGGCCTATAACTGGCCGCTGATATAGGGCCTTGTTCATGGTGATCCTAAAAAACGATATCTCCAAATCAGAAATCATATTTTGTTAAGCACGAGCCACAAATGGACCGCGTCTCATCGACGCGATTCATCAGTGACTCATGCATAACAAAAATTTTTCAATTCAGCTGTATAGTTTATATACGTTAAAGGGAAGAAATTAGTGATGGCAAGCAACCTAGTTATTTTTGAAATAGGTAAATTACAACGAAATTACCGCAAAAGTAGGTAAAGAATTGCTAGATTACCTAGTTTCAAAAACTAGGTAAACTAAGTAATTGTCGTTGAGCTGCATTTGGGGCATTTTAAGGGATTTTAAGGTTAAAATATTCAAATAGTCTATTTGAAAGCGTTTGTTAAATGAAAATTAAATTTGACTAGTTTTTTACACTAGGAACCTAGTTGAAAAATAGGTAAATTTACCGATTTTACCAAGTAAATCTACCAGGCAAATATCAAACAGAAAACTCGGTAAAAGTTAATCTAGGCAAGTTATCTATTCTTGGAACTAGGTAATGTACTTTGAAAATAGGTAAACTAAGTATACTAGGTAAACTAGGTACTTTCACACAGAATTGACAACACTATACGGAATACTATACGTCAAAGCTAGTTAGCAAGGTTCTAATTCAGCATTTCAATAATGAAAAGAACGTACCTCCACCAGAAGCGGAATCAGTCCAGAAGACGATACTTGTATATTCATCTGTATAAACATAATCTAGAGCTTGACTCTTAATTTGACCATCGACCAGTAATCCTTGGTAATCGTTCGTTTGATCGTATGTTCTGACTGTCTCTTCGTCCGGTGCTAAGATTATGGGTATTGTGCCTGTAAAAATTGAAATGAAAGGTATAGTTTTGTTGGGGATACTTGAAGGTATTTAGTTTAAACGACTTTCAACTTAACGAATTTTCGCCCAATGCCCAGGATAATAACGATTTATAAAAAAAATAAAACAAATGCCGAGAGGGCATGCTTGGCAAAATAAAATTTCTGAAGGCGCGATTCATCCGTGACTCATATTTTTTTATTGAAATTCATGCTGAGCAAGGTCGACTAACAGCCACTTAATAGCAAGGAGCAACTGAAAGATGTAGTACCAGCAACTGTACTCTATACGGAAAACATTCCAAATAGAACTGAACCGCCATGGCAAAGTGCACTGAGTGGTATCTGCCCTCGGCGACGGAAAAACCATCTACCACTTCTTTGTTCCTTTCACTCCGCCTAGTGGCTAACATGTTGATATCACATGTTACAAATCTCGTGTTCAATTCCCGGTAAGTACGAGTTGTAAATTAACGCCCACTCAAATACTCAACCCGGGATTTTATGACGTGTATAGGCTGGACAGAACCTGAAAGAGGTTCTGTCGGTTGTGAGAAAAGTATGAGAATATGAGGAGTACCTCTTCTCGGCTGTGAGAAGAGTATGAGATATGGAGTATGAGGCGTTGCCTAAGGTGATTCACTCAAAATGAGTAGCTTAAAATATTATTGTTACGTTAATACTTTGGACCACGCTACATACAAGCAGAATTTTTTTGCCAAGCATGGGCCACTGATGAATCGCGCTTCGGCAGCGCGATTCTTCAGTGACCCATACTTGACAAAACGTGTTTCATTTAAAATTCAAGGGCTTTATTTTTGGGATAGTATAGGATTTCATTTTTATCCTACGGGAGAGGAAGGCCGAAAATACGTCTCAAGGAGTTATTTTTACCTTGACTTCTACATTCATCTTCTATTTCTTCATATCCATCGAGACAAGAACAAGTGTACGTTCCTTTCCAGTTATTACATTTTTGTTGACAAATATCCCATTGTAGACATTCGTCGATATCTTTGCAGAAATGCGTGTCGTCTGGATTTACCTGAATATTTGAATGAAAAATATTTGACATTTTAATGTTTTTATATATTATCTGGAATTAAATTGACACAATGTGAAGCAAAATCATGATGTTTGCTGAAATTAACGCTGATAAAATCAGGAAACATTACATATATGTTTAATTTGAAATTTTTGCACCGTTATTATGGAATTATTGTCCATTTGAGTGATATTTGACGAATATTTTGACGGAAGAATGAATTCGATTTTTGGTTCAAAAATCAAAGAAAAATATTTAAAAGTGGTATATAAAATAATGCTCACTCTTTATATAAAAAAATGACGTCAATGACGAATTTTTGATGTTTTCAATAAACAAAATTATTATTGCTTACGTGGAATCCGTCATTACAAGAACAAACATAAAATCCAGTCATATTTTCATTCCCAGGAATTTCCTTACAAACTTGTTCACACGGTTTATCATCACATGTTAGATCGTTTTCACCTTTGTCTGCATTTGTAAGATAAGGTTTGTGGAAAAAAAGTGAGTGCGCTGATGTATTTAGAGGAAAGGTGGCATCATTAAATAAAATCTTCAGTTGGAAATTCGTCTCGAAAATGGATCATACGCTAGACGTAGTGAATTATCTAGAGCAGTTTTCATGGTTTTCATGATATTAGTTTTCATCGCTTCATTTCTAGAAAACCCCATGCCAGATATCCAATGGTAACGGAAGGATAATATTTTTAGGTGGGTATGGTTATTTGGCACCTGAAATGGTTTAAAATTTGAGGTTCAATTACTTTCATTTTTACATTAAGCATGTGCTACTGAGAGAGAGAGTAAAATCATCAAATTCGAACCGAAAATTGAAAAATAAGAACAAAAATAAGTTAAAAATGAAAATAAACTCACGGCAACCAAGTTCGTCAGAATTATCACCGCATTCATCTACATCATTGCATTGTCGATCAGCGGGAATACATTTTCCATTGAGGCATTTGAATGTTCCAGGCCTGAATTTAATATTTCACAATGATACACGCGAAGTCCCGATATCAGATTTTTTAATTGAAATTGGAAATAGCCTCTAAGCCTATCTACTCATGGCGGTATCTACTCATGGTGATAACAAAATATTCACTCATCTTGAGCAAATCCCTATTCCAGTAATTAGTTAAATGAACGTTTCAGAAGTCGCATTGAAAGATTTGAGGTGTCCAGTCAACCAGGTGGTAATACATTCTGAATATTGGGCTTTTTAAATTTAATTTATATTTAGGTTCAAATTCGAAGTTTTTATCTAAACATCACGAAAGCTAGATTTAACACTATAAAGTTACGCCTTCAAAATTACAATTCACAACAAGAATTTACTCTCTGATATCGTTTTGGGAAACTAAATGGACAAGGAAATTTTACGCCTTCAAAGCAAGATTTAAATATATTTTGTATTGTCTACAAAAGGCATTTGTGTAGACTTTTTCAAAAATTTAACGTAATGCAACGTCATGGGTAAGTTTATTTTGTTAAGTACGAGCCACAGATGGACCGCGTCTCATCGACGCGATTCATCAGTGACTCATTCTCAACAAAATGTGTTTTGAAGATTAGAATGACCAAGAAGAGGACATTGGATTAACTTTACTATAGCAGTCTGGTTTTGTATATATAATGTACAATGGTTTTTCTAAAATTTTTGATTTAAGAAAAAGATATTCAAACAGACAAAGTACAAGTAATTTACCAGTAAGTAAAAGATATTGAAATGACTACATGAGGGTTAGGGTTAGCCAAAACCGAATCATTTGGAATTCGAATCGGATCGAAACACTAATTCCATGTGAATGACAATTATTCCATTTTAACATTTTAACTATTTAACATGTTTCCAACGTGAAAATCAAGAAATTTGGAGTTTATAGTGTATATTCAATTCACACTCCATGAGTACAAGAAACAATCTCCATATTTTGACGACAAAAAAAATCGATTTTACTCGAACTCGACGTTAATCGATTTTATTTTGTCGTTTAAAAACGAAAATTTTTGCTAATTTAGCAAGTTTTTGTTTTCTATGAACAATTCACGATTGATACGGATGACTTTTGCTTCGAATCGAATTTCCAAAGCCCTTATGAAGGATACATACGTGCAGGCAGGTTCTTGTGTGGGAGGATTACATAGAGAAACATCTTCATCAGTTCCATCGCCACAATCATCATATCCATCACATAATTTAGATCCGAATATACAGATGAATGTTTGATTACAACGATAATTTGGTGCCTCACATGGTATAGTTACTGAAAAAAAATACAATTTTTTTTATTGAAATTCACTCTAAGCGAGGCCGGAAGCTGTGCCTAAAAGGAACCGAATAATGACCACTAAATAGAAAAGAGATACTAAAGGATGTAGTTCCAGTAACTGCACTCTAGAGGGAATACATCCAAACGAACCGCTATGGTAAAGTGTAGTGAGTGGTAGCTGCCCTGGGCAATGGGAAAACTATCTACCACTTTTAGTGGAGTCTTACGGACACGCGGGAAAAATGATTCTAAAGTCTGTACCTACAGGGCTGAAAAACTCATGGAGAAAAGATAAAGTGCAAGGTATATCCATACGCCTCTAACCTGAATCGAATCTAATTCCTTTTGTTGAATAGAATATTCGAATGAACACTGAATAGCTGTATCTTAAATGAACTAAAATATGCCAAAATTGAGGCAAATTTTTCTTACTGAATAGAATATTCCTTTCAACTTTCAACGAATTAAGCAGCCAAAAAAGAACATACTGAAAACTTACTTATCAATTAATTTGTTATAGCTATCTAATATTTTCTTCAATTTGGAATACTCAAAAAAGATAAATATATATAAATACATATAAATATCAAAAATAATATTCGTGCGAATCTGATTCAAATATTTTTTTCGAATCGAACCTAATCACTATCCATGTAAATAGTCCATTTTCATCATTATAACTATTGAAAATTAGGAAATATATAGTTTATAGTGTATTTTCAATTCACACTCCATGTTCAAGAGAAACAATTTTCATATTTTAACGACAAAATATAATCGATTTTGGTCAAATTTGACCAAAATCGATGGCATTTTGTCGTTAAAAATAAAAATTATAAGTTTATTTAGTCAGTTTTTGTGCCTATGAACAATTCACGATGGTTTCGAATCGATTCGAATCACCAAATCGAATTCCCCATGCCTAAATAGGCGATAAAAAGATTTCTATTCACTCATCAGTAATGCACAAAGTCAATATACTTACCACAAACTGCAGGTGTTTCATCACTTCCATCACCACAATCGTCATCGCCATCACACCGGAAACTAAAACGAATAATTCAAATATTGATGTTGGAATGAAAACTAAAATCCAAGTTTTTTAACTTTCGGGGGAATGAGAAAGCTTTCATGAGGAAGTTTCAAAACCCAATAAATAGGTCGGGATAGTGCAAGGAGTACGTTTAGAACTACGCACAGCTAAATTTCGTGCATTAGGTGCGTAGGTTAGGATACCATGGGGGTACTTATGCCCGATTATCACTCAGAAATTGATTGGCGAAACGAGCACAAAAATCCAGTGCTGTCTGTTCAACTCGCCGTCATACTTATCAGGCCATCTTCGCAAACATTTCAATTGAAAAAAAGCTTTCGCTATATTAAAAACCAGATATAACTTTGACCTGTCTATATCAAAGTAGAGCTTAGCGAAATCGGATCATTTGGAATTCGAAAGTGATTCGGTACTTTTTTTCGGAATTTAATCGAATCACTAATTTTATGTAAATGCCAGATTTCTCGTTTTTAGCCTGACAAATTTGTCTCGATTATTCACTAAAAATGATATAAACTGTAACAGGCAATGTACTTTCAAATAACAGAAGGGCAGTAAAGAAATTGACAGTAATCGAAAATATTTTGGTTTCATTTTTCTGGTTGAAATATGAAAATTCCGCTTCATTTTGCACGTTTTCGTTTCTATGGCCGATTGGGGACTAATTAGAAGCAATTGTGCTTCGAAGCAAATCGAATCACTGATTTGAATTGTCCAGTCCAATACCAAAGGCAAGAAAACTAAAAATTACACGCCAAGACTCGAATATAAACACAAAAATGCTTAAATACCTAAAATTAATATTAAAAAACATCAGAAAACATTTGGGCTTACTTTGGATTTATGCAGACATGATTATTACATTCGAATTTAACATCAGCAGGACAATATTTGTCGTCGGGAAATTTTGGATCACATTGAGCTTCATCACTTGCATCTTGACAATCTCTTCCTCCATCACAAACTAGAGCATCCGAGATGCAATGCCCGGATGAACATTCGAAATAACCTGATATAACATATGATCAATATATGTTCAGTAATTCGGGTTGTAAATCGCAGGCGACACCCGCCGGGACCAATTCTCAATCGGGAATTTTTCTTTGTCAAGCATGAGCCACAGATGGATCGCGTCTGATTCCAATCCCAAATTCCCAATCAGAAATTTTATTTTGTCAAGCATGAGCCACAGATGCACCGCGTCTGATTCTAATCCCAAATCTCCAATTAGAAATTTAATTTTGCCAAGCATGAGCCACAGATGCACCGCGTCTGGTCGACGCGATCCACCTGTGACCCATGCTTAACAAAATATATTTAGTGTAGATAAGCCGTGTTGGATGACATCTCTCCAAAGAAATGTGTTCACCGTAGGTAGAAGATTAGTATTTTTCAATTTTGACCGAAATGATCTTTATTTTTTTTTACTATTTTTAAATTAATTCATTTTGCAGTAAAATCATCATTATATATAAATAAAAAAATAAATATATAAAAAATCACGACTTGGCTGTAAATGGGCGAAATATGACCAAACATTAGCATTTCGTTTATGTCGCACGTTAATAAAACATCATTATATTTATACATTAAATTTCGAATATAGTTTAAACAAAACAACGAGAAAAACAATTAATATATTTATGCATATCATACTCCTCATATCACAAGATAGCAAGATATTTCAATCGTTCAATGAAACAAATAAGAAACAAAAAAACGAGATCGATTTATCTCAAAACGGACCTCTAATATATTCACCTGGTTGACAAGTATGGGCAGCACAATTTCTTTCGTCAGAATTATCACCGCAATTGTCTTCTTGATTGCAGAACCATGATCCTGGGATACATCTGAAAAAAAAATGTTAGAAACAATATAGTTATATACATATGCTTTTTGCATTGGAGCGATTAATTTCGAACTTTGAAATTATTGAAGCAAAGAAACGAAACGAATGAAACGATACGTAACGCCGAGTATTTCATATATATGGCAATAGCTCGTGCGCGTGTATATACATATATTGATATCTATCCTTTTCTTGCGCCTAAAATTACACGATCTCAAATACGTTCGGGCCTACTTATGTTTGAACATAAGTGTGTAAAGCTTGTGAATCAAAGAGTTAGGATTTCAAATACTTTCGCATGGAGCTGCGGTGTAGAAGCTCGAAAGTACCCAGTATCGGTATCGATAATATCGCAAACCGGTAACAGCTGCAAAAACGTTCCTATACCGATAAAGATACTTAAGATTCACCAATACTAATGCAAATGCCAGTATATGAGCGTTATGTACACTGTAACAAAAAATGCAACAAAATCACTGGTCTTTGATCGTAATTTTACTTAGCGGTATTGAAAAAAATTCAAAATTGAATTTTCTGGTCAAATATGGGGTGTTGATGGAACGCACCACGAAGGTAAGGTCCATTAACAACGCATAATTGGCATAAATCTCATCAACGTGGCGTTTTTTTAACTTTTGAAATATGTAATTACTGCAAATGACCAGTAAATTTACTGTACTTTTGTTACAGTGTATACAAATTATACAAAATTTTATAGTCATAATTTTGCCAATGAAAATGACCGAAGAAAAATGTTCGTTATGTTCCATTTGTTTAAAATAATTACCTCTGATTATCACATCTGAATTCACTTTCTGAGCAAAGTCTAGGTACACAGCCTAACTTCGTCAGAATTATCTCCACAATCATCCCAGTTATCGCACTGCCATCTACCGGGTATACATTTGTGATTGTTGCATCGGAAGTCATCTCTAGATAGGTAAAAATAAAATTCACCTAAATTAAAAGACTTTAGTCGTTATAAGCGGATTACTTCAATGTACGGTACAACAAACACATATTCTTTCTACCTAATCAATAAGATCGATAACTCTATACCAGAGGTTATACTTACGGATGACACGTAATATCGGGACAATTTTCTTCATCGGAATTATCTCTGCAATCATCATATCCATCACACTGAGCCCACGTGGGAATGCATCTGTAAGAAAGGTTGATTCAATTTTAGATTCATAGCATATTGTAACATATATATATATATATGCATTATATAAAATGCTTTTTTATATTTTGATGTGTGGATATCGCCAACTCAACGAAGAGGAAGACCCTGAGCATGGCGTTATGCGAGAAGTCACTTCAGTGGCTTCTGGTATAACGCCACGCTCAGGGCGATCCGCTTTATTGTTGGTAATTCTAGTTAAAAGTACCTAATTTACCTAGTACACCTAGCTTACCGAGTTCATTTTCAAAGTATCTTTTATCTAGTTTCAAGAATATATAACTTACCTGGTTTAACGTTTACCGAGTTTTCTGTTTCATGTTTTACCCAGCGAGTTTACCAGGTAAAATAGGTGAATTTATATAATTATAAACTAGGTTCCTAGTATAAAAAAATAGGCAAATCGTATTTTCATTAAAAAAGCTTTCAGAATAGACTATTTGAAGATTTTAACCTTCAAATTTATTAAAGTCTAAGCCGAACAGGAAAAGATCATATCTTTCCAGTAATTCTAAACCTGCCCGTCTATAGGTGGCCGCCAGCACAGGACCTTGGGCAGGGTTATCCACCCCTAAAAGTGGCTGTGAATAAAAAATAATAAAAAAATTAAAAGTGTCTTAAATGCAACCAAACGACTATTACTTAGTTTATCAGGTTTTTAACCTAGGTACTACCTAGTTTTGAAAGTGAAACAAGATTACCTGGTAAAACTTAACCTAGTTTTGTGGTAAATTTATTTTACTTTACCTAGATTAAGAATAACTAGGTTGCCATCAGTAAATTTTTTTTCTATCGTACACAGAAACTCTTACCTGTAGTTTGGAAACGCAAGCAAATTCGCTATGTTCGTCACATCTGTGATCAGGTCCAGCTAAAATACACGACATTCATGTTAAATCTGTAATCAAAGCCCCTAAGCTTCGCTATTATGAGTATTATTCACATTATTAAACATTGCAAACGTACAAATGAAAGTTCGATGTCATCTCACAATATGGAATATAGCAGGAATATTAGAAAAATATATATGAGTGTATGAAAATGAAAAAACTGGTTTTCACACGACTAGTTTAATGGAAAAGGTTCTCGATTACTTGGAACCAAAAAACTCAAAGACTTATAGTATAATCTTATACTCTTTTAAATTCTGATCGAATCACTAATTCCATTATTACTAATATTACTGATAATTCCCCAATAAAATAATTGAAGTAGCGCTAAATGAAACTACGAATTTACTAATAAAGAATAAGAAACAAAATTTCTTTTAATTGCCATCTTCAACTTTAGACCCATAATCGGAAATATATTATTTGTATTTGGTCATTGAAATATAATTCCCCTTTGTTTGGCAAGCTTCTATAGTGCCACATTACCGTGTTAACCAATTGATTCAAATAATTCATACTAAAAATCGAATTGAATCATATATTGGTGGTCTAGTCGCCATAATGTTGAAATCGCAGGTTGAAGATCTCAGGTTCGAGTCCAGTCGAGTACGGCAAGTTAATTCTTGCCCACGACTCAACCCAGGGTGTAATAACTTGGGCAGGCTGAGCCGAACTGGAAAGATCGTATCTTTTCAGCAATTTTAATCCTGCCTTGAATAAGGGGGCACTGGTACAGGGCTTTGAGTAGGGTCATCTACCTCATACAGTGGCTATAAAAATTGCTATATCTACATAATCAACATCGACAGAAAATCTGATAACGATATATCGGGGAAAAACGATAGACCATATAGACCGGGATCTAATTATAAGTAGGAATGTAATATTATACAATTGTAACACATTGACTAAAAATTCAATTGTAAAAAATAATCAAAATATTCATTAAAAATAATTGCAAAATTCAATTTTACTCACTACAATAATCATAGGGTTCGTCACTGTTATCTCCACAATCATCGTCGACATCACAGACCCAGGATTTCGGAATACAATGTCCGTTGTTACATTTGAAATCACCAGGAGAACATGTGTGGGTTCTAAATATAGTAGAAGTAATGACAATTAGATATGTGTTTATCTGAATAGAAAATGATTTACGAATTCCGATTAATATATCTTTTTCAATGAATTTCACTCTAAGCAAGAACGGAAGCAGCGTCTAGATGGAACAAACTAATTTCAATATAACATGGAAGAAAGCTACCACAAAATATGGCATCAGCAACTGCACTCTATGCAGAAATCAACTCAAACAAAATAGAACCACCATGATAGAGTGCAGTGTATTAGCCCTTGCGGGATATTGAACCATATGCAATTCTTGGAAAACTAGTTAATTAACGTCTTTAGTCAATAACTTTAAAATTTTGGTTAAAATTATTTCGTTTTCCAAGTATTCTGAATCAATTGTTTGTTGCAGCAAAAGCACGATATATGCCCATCATCATATCGCTGCCCAATATGCTAAAAAAAAAATTCTACACTTACGAGCAATATTCAGATTCTTCATCGCTCCCATCACCACAATTATCAGTTCCATCGCAAACTAATGAATTACTGATGCACTTATTATTATCGCATTTATATTGACTCGGGAGACATGAATATTCATCTGAACATGGAAAAAAATATGAAATATGCTTAAAAATGCACAAAAATAGTTGATACAAAAAATTACAGTATTTTCAAAGATATTATATATATTATTATGGGGAGTAACGAGGAACGAAAGCGCCATCAAGGTGTGATCAGGTATAATAAATTTTTTTGCTATCCCCATTTTGCTATTACAGCTTGTATCTAATATAATAATCAAGAAACTCATAGACACGAATTTCTAAAATAGGCATGAACAGACGTAAAGGTAATGTATCTTTAGTTCATTTTTAACGACAAAATACAATCGATTTTGGTCAAATTTGACCAAAATGGATTGTATTTTGTTGTTAAAAACGAAAATAACACCTAAATTGGCACTTTTTATCGATACCAATGATTAATTAGAATAATTTGTGCTTCGAATTCCAGAATAAAATTGTCCAGACCCACTTACAAGTAAACTTTGGTTTTCATGTTGATTCGCTTAATAAAGTAGAAAAATGTCCTCAATCTCTTGTGCATTTTTTCTACATATCTTAAAAATAATATGAACCTTAGTAGGACTATAACGTAACGCGTATGACGTCATCAACTTACCGCAGTTTTTTTCGTCGCTGCCGTCACCACAATCATCTTCATGATCACAGAAATAATTTGGTGGAATGCATTTATAATTATCACATTGGAATTCTCCAACCCCACACACACGTGATGCTATAAAATAAAAAAGAAGAATATAATAGTGCCTTATCAATGGATATCAACTTCCTGTACACTCCAACGACACCTAGTGCCAAGAATGAATCGCATATAGATTGAGCTCTGGGCGATAGTACAATCACCTTCGTCTTCTCGTTTTCTATTAGTCGCCTCCTACGTCGCACAGGAAATACGCTTGGATGAATTATAATTTAGATAGTTTTCTAATGGCGGTTAGTTGTTTTTTTTTTATACAGGAAAAACGTTGTTTTGGCTAATTTGTCCTAGTAAATCTACTTTTAATCAGCCATTGACCACGTTTGGCTATTTTTTTCTTCTTGGATTAAAATTTGCCTTAAAGTGCTCTTAAAAATCCGGAACAATTTGCCGTTTTTTTTTATTGTGAGGCACTGCTTCCGGCTTTGCTCAGAGTGAATTTCGTTGAAAAAAAAAAAATTTAACCGACTTTAATAAAACTACAGCGCATAATTTATATAGTGGGATGAGTTTTACTTACGACAAACGTCGGGTTCATCACTGCCGTCCGGACAATCTTCAACCCCATCACATTTCCAGTAAAATGGAATACATTTCTCTGTGGATTCACAACGGAATTGCGCAGAAGTACACATTGCTACACATCTAGTAATAAAATGTTAAAATTTATAAAAAAAAAAACACATTCTAGTACGACGAGAGAGACATAGTTAAACGTTATTAGTTTCGAAAAATGAGATATGTGAAGGCTTCGCGACGTCAGCAATTGCGAAATGTAGCTCAGACCCTTTTTAGAAAAGATACTCCTCAGACGTTCATAAAAAGAGCTAATGTGCATATCTGTACAAATACATGACATGATCTCAACCAGTAAGGCTATATCAACATGTGTGGCACTATGGTCTATATTGCCAAAAGAAAAAAGGTACACGCAATGCGCAGCGTATTATCCATATACACTGTAACAAAAGTACAGTAAATTTACTGGTCATGTGCAGTAATTGCATATTTCCAAATTTAGAAAAACGCCATGTTGATGAGATTTATGCCAATTATGGGCTGTTGATGGATCGGACCTTCGTGTTGCGTTCCATCAACACCCCATATTTGGCTAAAAAAAGCCAATTTTGAATTTTTTTCAATACCACCAAGTAAAATCACTTTAAACACCAGAGATTTTGTTACAGTATATATACTGGTGGTTTCCTCTTGTTCAAAATGTTTATCTAACTTACCTCACGTCCCATCCAAGAAATATTGGCACAAAATGATCAGGACACAAACAACTGTGACCACCACCAGGATGAAGCAAACACAAATGAGTACACCCTCCATTGTTGTCGCCACAGGGGTTTTGAACTGGAGCAACAAAATAATAAAAGTAGATGGATGCAAAAGAAGGTATGTCTAGCGGCATGCGAAAAAAAAATAACCTCGCTTGTGTAACATCTGGGCGTAAACTTAAACGAAGTGTTTCTCAGGTTGGTGAAATATACAATAGATACTTATTCCCTTAAAGTTCCGTTTATTGGCAATATTGTATATTTCCTAATTTGGTAAGTGGTGTGTAAGAATAATTTGAAATGACGTCCTCAAATTTCCCAAAAAAATACCTAGAACGAAATATTTTAATTTGAATGTTGATGTAAATACCTGTAAATCAAGCCTCATCAGCATTTTTTGAATACTTGGCGGATTTGGTAGTCGATATCCTCAAAATAGCCGACAACGATAACTACAATACCAAGAATGCAATGCAAAGCAACAACATATCGAACGAGCATGAGTTACATACGAATCTATAGTTAATTATCAACGATCTACAAAGTTCTTCGTATTTTTCAAGATAAAATAAAAAAGAAATGCTAACATACTTGCGTAATCTTGCATGTACGGATGTACAACGTGGACATCGTAAGCACGGTGTGTTGTATTAACCATCACTGCGTAATCCTCACCAGTAAGTGCGTTTGCCTTGATGAGAAAATTAATATGAAAACTGTGACAAAAGTACAGTAAAGTTGACTTTTATTCATAGTTATAGTATATTTCGAAAATCCATGGAAACGCCATGTTGATGTGATTTATGCCAAATATGGGCGGTTGAAGGACCGCGCCTTGAACGGCGCGTTCCATCAACAACCCATACTTGGCAGAGAAAGTCAATTTTAATACTGTATTTAAACATATCACTATCCAGAATGGTGGTTTTATTGCATTTTTGTTACAGTTTGGGAGGCTTACGTTTTTGACTTGGTGATGAAAAAAATTAATGCCAATATTGTCTCTTACATTGCAAGTATAGCTTAAGTCTTCGTAATCTCAAGCACGTTTCATAGCAACAGTATAAAAGTCGTTCGTTACCTTGTAGAGTGATAATGTATTCCAGTCTGTCCAGTACATGTATCCGTCAAATACAGATATTGAGAATGGGTGTGGCGAAGTGTGTGGCTCTAAGTTGACTTTGAATCTTTGTCCGCCGGTGAGATTTGCATATCTATAAGTATATTATTTGTTTAATGTTTGTATAAAAAAAGAGCTACATATGACGTTGCCATAGATGGGTATCAGAAAAAACGGAGTCAATTCCAAAAAATAATAAGATGTCATTTAAAGTAACATCCGCAGTTTGCAATTGAGCATATTAGAAACATTTCTTTGTGAGCAAGACTTTGGGAAAGTTTAGTTATTTTATTGATTGTTTGTATTTTGATTCTCGCATTAAGTTGGCCAATTTTATTCTATTGGGTCATGATGTGATGGTTTTTCAAAATTTGAATTACGTTAGACAAAGTTATTTTATTGAGTTATAATGTGTTACTGTTTCAAATATCGAATAAAGTTGGCCGAAATATCCGATTGACAAAATCAAGAAGTATTTGAAAATATTTATCCATGAATTTTTACTTCAATATCCTCGCTGTTTGTATTCTATTCTTATACCCACATTTTATTAAATATATATTGCTGATAGTTTTTTGTTTGCAGTTTTTTGATCATTCGATGGTGTTCTGGACGAACTCTATCCGAGGCAAACTAAATCACAGAGCTTAAGAACAAGAAAACATACTCGATGTAATCCAGATGGGCGTCACCCCAGTACATTCTTTCTGTAACGTAATCGATGCACAATGCGTTAGGCCAGCTGATTTTTTCTGTTATAATTAACTCTGGATTATGTCCGTTCAGTCCAGCTCTTGCAATGTATGCTGGATTTCCCCAGTCACTCCAATATACGAATCTGACAACAAACAATAAGAAAAAAGATAAGAAGAGTTTATCAAAATACTGTTACACTGCGACAAAAATAAATTAAATTTGCAGATTTTTGACTCTCTATTTCCTCGTCCGTGAGTTATATCACCCAATTGAATTATGTTAAAGAGTGGGGATTTTACCACCTTTTGTTACATTACAGTACGTTTCAAGACTTGCAACCAATTTATATAGTCTGATAACTCAAATGATTAGTCTGAAAAAATTTAACCACTGTTTGTTCTCCACAAAACGCTTGTTCTGTTGAAAGGCATACTCGATGATGAAATGGGGAAGAGCCGAACTGACGGTCTTCCGGACAATACTACCGGTTAACCGACTGAGCCTAGGACCGTATAACACTCACCCATGCTTTGGTGTAACAGCGACCGCTCGTGGTTGATCAAAACAATATGTGTTATTGATATCAACACATCCTTCTAATAATGTGTACAAATTTGTTCCGTTCAATTCAGACACGAACATCTTGTCCAGATCTGCATCAACCTGTAAAGAGTATAGCAAAGCATGATCCAAATTTTGAAAAAATATCAAATGTTTAAAATATATCCACCCATCTGCTTCTTGCCGCTGTAGACCCAGACTACAGAAGTCCAATCCAAACAAAACTCACAGCAGTTGCTGATGCCTCCTTTTTACCAACACATTGTACATTTTAGTGGCTGTTAGTTAGTTCCTTTCAAGTACTGCTTCAACCTTGCTTGAAGCGAATTTAAAGAAACAGCCGCCTCAGAATTCTGCTCACATTCGCATGCAGTTATCCATAGATAATACTTGATAACAAATAGTATTTTTTCGAAACTTACTACCCGCAACGCGGACCTAACCACAATAAAACACAGAGAGGGGACAAAATACAAGACAAAATACAACACCATATAAAAAATTATGAAGGTGGACATATTCTGAATTATATGGGAGCTTTTTCGTGACTTGGTTTGACAGATTCTCTCGATTTCCGCAAGTCAATCTACTGTTAGTGTTGATTGAAAGCGATGGGAAACGATGACGTCTGTTGCCTTGAATTGCCTGTTTACTATGTAAGGAAGGCATAACAATAACCGTTTTGCAGAAAGTCGGGTCCCGCGCATTCGCATCGTTAATATCGGCAATCAACGAGTCAAAATGGGTCAAAATGTATTTAAAAATGGTAGACTTTTTATCCATAAGTCTGTCCATAAACTGTCTATAAAAATGCAAGACTTATTGAATGACTTGGTAGAGATGATTTTTGGTTTGGTATACAAAGTTCGGATTGATCATTAACATACCCAATACAACTTTTTAGTTATCCATTCCACAGCCAATCCCTCTCCGTTAGGTATTTCTCTATTATGTAATATTCGACGATCACTCCCATCAAATTTCATACTTTCTATCCTACCACGAGTAACATCAGTCCAGAATATCGTTTGTTCTCTGCAATTGAAAAGATGTTATTAGATTTTAAGGTCGTCTTCAAAATATAACACTGAGAAAGCTTACAAATATTTGTGAAAACAAAAAATTTCCAACTACACATTATCTAGTTACAATTTACTATAAATATTCGGAATATTTTAAGATAAACACAAAGAAAAAGTTCGAGTCCCGACTCGTTAAAACATGCTCACTACTCAGCCAAGGCTCTAACAACGATTGTAGGCTAAGCCGAACGGGAAAGATCATATCTTTACCAACAAACTCTAACCCTGTCTGTCCATAAGTGGTCGCCGGTACAGGGCCTTGGTGAGGGTGATCCACTCCGAAAAATAGCTATTGAAAACTACTTCTTGTAGAGAACACACCTCACATAAAGCAAGATACCGTTCTAACCTGCAGTTTATACTTTACTCAATTACATGTCAGTTATACTTTTCATCAAATGAAAATCTAAACATTTTCTTGCGGTGTTACAGTTTTCAGTAGATGCAGATAACCAATAAATAAAATTTTATTAAACGATCTTTTGTAAAGCATGAGTCACTGATGGATCACGTCGATGAGACGCGGTCCATCCGTGGCGCATGATTGACAAAATAAAATTTCTGATAGGGTAGATCTCGAACTTTGAATAGGAGAAAGTTCGGGGGTAAGAAAATATGCAAAATACAAATATTAATAAGTAAGCAGAGCGAAGGGGATTTTTACCTGTAATCGTAATCTAATGCAACAACCGTATCGAGACCTTGTTCAACCATGGTGTAGTATCTTCCATCGGTTGTAATGTTTCGAATGTAGTATCTAAATATTTAGAGATAAAATAATTATTCACAATATCTGGAAGCATAAAAGATTCGATGTGTTTCAAATATCATCATAATTAGAAACTCAAAATGTTCCAATTTTCAAAAATTAAAGGTAACTTTTTGTATGTGGAAGGACTTTTTATG
The DNA here is from genome assembly GCA_963675895.2 of Styela plicata. Classification (NCBI taxonomy): domain Eukaryota; kingdom Metazoa; phylum Chordata; class Ascidiacea; order Stolidobranchia; family Styelidae; genus Styela; species Styela plicata. The sequence continues at coordinate 10,006,442 of OZ023149.1, forward strand.
GAATTTGGCTTACTGGAATACACACTTTTGGAATGAATTACTTCAAACTGAAAATATATATCAAAGCAGCGTCGACGAATTCTCATTCAACGTACTATTAAAAAAGCGTCCATTGTGCAAAATGAACGTTGGATCCACCTCTTCTGGATACATATTCTTATGGAATGTTATCCGTTTAGTGTTAAGTTGCTGGTCAGTTCATTGTCTTAAAGGAAATCGTTAATCGATTACTTTTTGTTACTTTGTACAGTCTTACTTGGGTTGGTAGATTGAATTTCAATAAAAAATAAGGATGTTGCCTGGCACGTTGGCTCAGTAGGATAAGCGTATCGTATTGTCAGGAACGCCCATAGTTCGATGCTTGACCGTTTCACCACCGAACGTGCCCTTCAGTAAGACACTTCGCGGGTAACCTAAAACAGATATACAGTCGCTGCATAAGTCCGTGCCTAACGGTTGTAGGTTCACGGACAGGCCATAACCAATAATTCGAAATAAGGACATTATCACCTGTTACTGAACAGCAGGTATGGATTGATGCCAGAGTTTTGTTTGCAAGTTTTTCCATCTGGTTCACGTAGGTAACCGTTGGCACATTTACAAACGTAAGAACCTTCTGTATTTTCACATAATTGAGAGCACAACCACGGTGATTCCACACATTCGTCAATATCTTCGCATGCTTTATCATCGTCCAGTAGACGGTATCCTGAAGAGCGGAATAGACAGAGTGAATACACGACATATACCAGTTGGTTTTTAAAGCATTTAACACTATATTTATACATTAGCATTAAAATATGTATCATAGCTGGTACTACACTGCAACAAAAATGCAGTAAATTCAGTGTTCTTTGACAGTAATTTTACTCAATGATTTTCGTTTAAGCGTGCAGTTGCTGACACTTTACCTTGTAGTAAAGCTTCATCATTTGTGCAGCCGTTAGTTGGTTCTTTTTAGTCGCTGCTTTCGGCTTTGCTTGGAGAAAACTTTCGTAAAAATATGGATTATCGAGTTTACGAGTCGACGAGGCTTTTTACTTAAATTAAATTAGTGGTAAAATTATGACTCTGTAGCAAAATGAACAAAATAAAGTCAAATATCAGCAAATATCATCAACTTTTACCAAGAATGTACAAGCCACCACTTGTAGAAAAACAGGGATAGTTATGTTGGATAGTTAGCGCTTCCGTTCGACTTTCGGCTAAGGTTATTACACCCCGGGTTGAGTGGTAGGCATATATTAACGAGTCGAACTTACTCGGACTCAAACCCGACATTTTCGATCTGCGATTCCAATATTTTAACGAGTTTTTTAATTAGGTTTTTTATTTTGCCAATTATGAGTCACGGGTCGACAGTGACTAGTAGGTGCGATCCATCAGGGACTCATATTTGACTCCTTGAACCTCGAAAGACCCTATAGTGTTTTTTCCGTGAACCCTGAAAGACTATAGTGTCGTTCACACTAACTCATACTTAAGAGAACCTGTTTTAACAAATTATTTCTGACTCGGTGGTACTTACCATCATCACACGTGCAATAGTAACTGGTAGGTGTATTAACACAATGTTGTCCGCATTGATTTGATGAAATATCTTGACATTCGTTGATGTTACATTTTTCTTCATCACTTCTGTCACTGCAGTCATCTCTCGAATCACAAACCAGATGATTATCAATACACGATCCATCATTACACATGAATTCGCCCGGCTCGCATGTTGGCTCGGGTTCCTCTGTAAAAAAAGTTGTACACGCTGTTACAAAAATGCAGTAAAATTGTCGTTTTTAGCAGTAATTTCACTTGGTGATATGAAAATAAAACGACTTTGGTCGTGGCTCTATTATGGGGCGTTGATAAAACGAGCTGTCCCCATTAAAGTCTCATTATAATGGCCGCCAGTTCAATTTCGGAAATATACATTTACCGTGAATGAACAGTCAATTAGCCGAACTTCTGTGCAGTGCAGCGTGTTGCTAAGGATTCAAAATAAAGTCAATTACTTAGCATGCATTCATGATTTCTATACGCGTACAGCCATACACGTATAAATTTGGATATTATTTAAAAATTTCATCATAACAGACACAAATTTTTTGTTCCAAAAGACAACTTTCTACAAAAAGATCAAAAAGCGCTTTTCGGGTATAAAAAAAAAATCGAGATTGAGATTTATATAACCACACAAAATTCGAAAACTTCTGTCCTCCTTGGTTTTTAAGCAACCAAAAGAAACCATGGAAGTTGCTGATTGTCTGCATAATGCTAAGATGCAATTGATGGCTTAATATTTCATACATGTTTCACTTGTATGAGAGGTAGTTAGTTCGATTCTCTCAAATCCTGCGGTCAATCGTACAGAGATCTACACAAAGTACGTTAAAAAATTCACAGGAAATTTTACCACAATTTTCTTCATCGCTGTTATCACCACAATCATTATCTCCATCGCAACGATAAAAATTATAAATGCATTTTCCATTTTCACAAGTAAACTGATAAGAGGAAGTACACGGTCGATAGTTACAATGAGTTCCTTCGTCGCTGCCATCAACACAGTCGTTGTCGTGGTCACACCTTCGAATAGAAAAAAAATCATAGGTATGAAGACGAGGATTGGAATGCACGCCTCCCTTTTTTTTTTCCAAATTTACTCAAATTTCTCGAGCAAATCACCTAAATTAGCGGCCACTTAGACAAACACAGTTAGCACAGATAGACGAACACAGTTAGCGTTGATCAAACGGTATGAAATTTAATCTTTGGTTGAGCCTACCCAAGTTATTAGTTTATTACCCCCGTTTTGTATTTAAATAACGTTATGTATATATCTACCGGAATTTGGGGCTGAAGTTCAATGCTTGTCAAAAATCCTCTCTTCCTGAAACTTATATGAATTTGGTTCACTCAAATGTTTTGTTTTAGGAATAATATCTTACTCGTAATATGATGAAATACACAATCCATTGGCACATTGGAACTGCCAACTCGAACAATTTTTCCTTTCACAATCATCTTGAAATTCATCTGCACCGTCAGAACAATCAGGATCTCCATCGCAAACAGCATAACTGGGTATGCACCTTATTGCACAGAAGAAATATATAGGTTACGTAAATATTGGTCAATTTAAATCATTAGGCTATAGGTCAGAATATCTTCGAAAGGTATTTTGAGTAATTTGACTGTCAACTTTTACTGACTCGATCTTCTACTGCCAATTCGAAATCAAGATTATTTTAATTTCCAAGTGGCACACCCCAAAAGGATTTAGTCTAACTATTATAAAGCGTTGATTAGAATGTACTTAACAATTTGAAATCGGCTTCATTTTAGATAAAAGATGATTGTAGCCATCCCAAATTTTAATGATGCCAAACAATTTTAACAATTCAAAATTCAAAAAAATGTGTCAAGCACAAAAAGTTCGCTCCAAATCGAAAACAAATACGCTCATTTCCGCCTTTATATAAGTTGTTGTAAAGTTGTAAAAATTTGCTAATTTCAGTTTTATCCCACGAAAACCCAATGTCAGATAAAAGTGAGTCCGAATCAAATCACCAAGGACGTGCCTCACCTGGCATAGGTCACATAAAACAGAAATTGAACGGCTAATTATTTTACCTCGAATTAAAATCGCAAATAAAACTAATATACCTTGAGTAACCCAGTGGATTACTATCACATTTAAATTCACCGGGTTCACATGTTTTGTGATAGCAACCATGTCGTTCGTCTTCATCCGATCCATCGTTACAATTATCATAACCATTGCAGACCTAGGAAGAAATTTTTTATATTTTCAATGAAGAATTTTTTTTTTTGGACCAGCAGGTTTGGTACTTATGTATTTTCGATTCGAACCTTGAAGTCGAGCAGTTTCGAATCGAACCTTTCCGTATTCACACCACTCGTTTTGGTGTGCATCACTCGTACCACTTGCACCAATCGTTTTTGTGGGCACCAATTGTACCATTTGCACCAATCGTTTTTGTGTGTACCACTTGCACCAATCGTTTTTGCGTGCACCACTTGCACCAATCGTTTTTGTGTGCACCACTTGCACCACACGTACCACTTGCACCAATCGTTTTTGTCTGCACCACTTGTACCACTTGCACCACTCGTTTTTGTGTTCACCACTTGCAACATTCGTACCACTCGTTTTTGTGTTACCACTTGAGACATTCGTACCATTTGCATCACTCGTTTTTGAGTGCACCACTTGCGACATTCTATATATGTAAAGTCGATCACAAGCTTCACATCACATAAAGAAATACAACTCAAAACCAAAATAATTCTCCTACCCAGCTCAGAGCAATGCATCTTCCATTATCACATCTGAATGTATCTTCAGGGCAGGTATATTCTCCTGTGTCACAGGTATCTGGTTCATCAGAACTATCAGAACAATCGTAATCTCCATCACAATACCAATAAGAAGGTATACATCGGAATTTATTATCGCATAAGAAGTATCCAGGTGCGCAAGTCTTGGCAGCTGAAAGATTAAGATAGGGTTTTAAAATATAGAACATGTAGCGTGTTCAGAAGAATATTATTATACTAAAAACTTAATTTTCTGATTAAATAATATTTAATTTATTAATTATTCTTCTAACATAGACCTAGGATGAGCAATCGTTCACTGATATTAAAATATAGATTCTGTAGCGTGTTTAGAAGATTATTATTTTAGTAAAAACTTAATTTTCTGATTAAATAGTTTAAATAATACGTCTGATCCATATTATTTTAACCTAGACCTCGGATGAGCAATCGTTCACTGACTTCATAGCTCATAATGTGCAACAATATCTTCATAATCATATTTGCCATTAAATTTTTTTTATTAAAAACATATTCGGAAAATTGAATTTGATTCCTAAAGTGGCAGATCTGTTCCCATGAATAAGTGCTACTTACCACAATGAGTAGGTGATTCGTCACTATTATCTCCACAATCGTCATCTCCATCACAAACATAGTAATTGTATATGCAAACGTTTGAATTTTCACATTTTACCTGGATAGAAAACGGAGTCAGTGAACGTAAATTACAAATGTCCTGATGTTTGTCGTCTTAATTATGCTATTTAATGATTAATATACTTACATAACCATTTCGACAAGGTTGTGGATTTGGACAATCGAGCTCATCTGATGCCTCTCCGTCTCGGCAATTATCGTATGTATTACATACTTGTGATTGTGGTAGACATCTACCGTACTTGCAAGTGAATTCGCCAGGTTTGCACGTTGGATGGGCTAATGAAATGTAAGAAAAATCATAAATTGACGAATGTTGCAAACTGCGATTGCGATTATTTGAAGAAGTCTGCGATCCTCCAAAATCCTCCAAAAATTTTCTCCCAACTCATTTTACGAAAGATAGACATGAAACCCTATCCCCTTTTTAAGAAGTATCGCTGGAAGTCTCACCATTGTCAAGGGTGATATCACTTACCGCTCTTTATAGGGGTTCAGCTCTGTTTGGAGAGTTTCCCGCTTAGAGTGCAGTTGCTGCTAATACATTTGCTATTTCAGTAGATCTTTATCATATACGTAACCGTTAGACAAAACTTTGGAATTCATTATCGTCACATTGCTTTCCCGATTGCGTTGTCCTATACAGGACTTGTATAATAACTAGTGTAAATAAATAGCTTTTAGGGATAAGGATTTTTTTTATTAATCTTCCTTTATTCCTGCATTTATGTAACTATCTGCTCACTACCGGCCTTGCCTTAGAGCGTATTTTTAGCCCTGTAGGTATGGGGCTCAGAATAGTCCTAACGTATTTCCTGTGTGTCGTAAAAGGCGACTAAAAGGAAGCAAAGAAGTGGTAGGTGGTTAACCATCACCCAGGGGAGAATACCACTCACTGCACTTTACCCTGACGGTTCAGTATCGTTTGGGATGTTTTCCGCCTAGAGTGCAGTATAACGCAGATATACCTCAAGTTGGTACATGGTAAGTTTATAGAAAGATCATTTATTTTGCCAAGCATGGGTTACAGATGGACCGCACCGAGGCGGCGCGATCCATCAGTACCAATACTTTACAAAACATGTTTATTGTTTATATAAATAGTCCAGACTGGGCATGTTTTATTAAGGTATTCAGAATCAGCATCAGGTATTTTTGAATTCAGATTAAAAGTTATTTCGTTATTTTTCTTTTCTCAAATTGAGTCATTTTGCAGCGAAATCATGATTATATGCAAAATTTGACATATATCATAACTTTGCTGCAAAATGTGGTCGAATATCGGCAATTCCTCTTTTTTTATTGAAATTCACTGTGAGCAAGGCCGGAATCAGTGCCTAAAAGAAACCGACTAACGACCACTCAATAGAACCATCGAACCATCGGACTTCCGGACAATACGATCGCGGTTAACCGACCAAGTCACCGAGTCGTGCATTATCTTCATGAGACATTATCTTAATTCTATAGTTAATTCTGAAGAACCGTTCAAACTAAACTATAGTTACAACCCTTTTTTATGATACTTGGCAAATCAATGGTTACCATAGGCTAGTCCAAATTCAGGCATCTGAACCATTCTGCACCATAAATACTAGAATCTGAACAACAAAAATGTACTTACCACAATCTTGTTCGTCGGCACCATCACCGCAATCATCGTCGTGATCACAAACATAATATAATCTGATACATTTCTTGTTCGGACAAGTGAAATAGTTTGCTGAACAGACGTGGTCGGCTAAAATACAAAAGGGTTGTTAAAGTCCAATAGAAAAAATTAATATTTTGTTAAGCATGAGCCACAGATGGATCGCGTCGGCTCGACGCGATCCATCAGTGACTCATGCTTAACAAAACATTTGTTTGGTTAATATTCTTTTGACTGGGTAGATCAAGAAGGTAAAGTTGAAATGAAAAGAGGTTTCACATTATTTTTTTAACGAAAATCGCTCTGAGCAAAGCCAGAAGCAAATCCCCCAAAATAAGCTAACGTGCCACATATATTAGTTAATACAAAATGTAGTATCAGTAGCTGAACGCATTTCAAATACAACTCAACCGCTAAATTAAGATACAGTGAGTGCCGTCTGCCCTGGGCGATGGTCAGCATTCAACACCACTTTAGGTTTTTACGAGTTATTTGCTATGGACTGTCCGTGAACCTAACGGGGGGCTTATAACAAACAACCGTTAGGCATGGACCTTTGTAGTGACTGTGTATCTGTTCTATGTTACAGCTACCTGGGAAGTGCCTTGCCTTTCCGACAATACGATCAACCGAGCCGGGCTCATTTAACACCTCTTTGATTCCTTTTATTCACATTTTATGACCCCAGCGTCAGGCCAGCGACGGCTTAATTTTAATGAACAATTTTTCGTAAATTTCCGGATTTCTCGTCTAAATCAATTCAAATAGTTTCAGGAAAACAGAGTAATGCTTGGTTAAATATAAGCTAATGATGGATTGCGCTGGTGAAGCAATGTCCATCTGTGGCTCATATTTGGCAAAATACAATTTCCTATTGAAATACAAAATGCTGCAACGATTTGGTATATTTGGAATTTAGCTGGACAGTTAAACCAGAGAATAGCGTTGAAGGTATTGAAAATATTCTGCACACTTACCACAAACTCTGTCTGATTCGTCCACTCCATCTGGACAGTTATTGTAAGTATTACAAACGTATTCGTAACTGATACACCAACCATTAGAACATGTATATTGATCTTCGTCACATCTTTTGCCATCGCCCTAATGGAAAGAAAGGAAGGTTCATTTATTACTACAATTGATGATGGGCATGAAACTCATTGCACTTTACCAGGGCGGTTCAGTATAAGATTCCGCGTAGGGTGCAGGGTCTGCTTTGCTTGTTACGTAAAGAACTGGGAACTTAGTTCGGGTATAAACTAGGGAAAATAAAGCTAAAAAAAAAACACAAAACTACAACGTAAAAAAATGCAAAAAAAATTACTGGTCTTTGAAATTAATTTCATCTGGCGGTATTGAAAAAAATTCAAAATTGACTTTTTTGGCCAAATATGGGGTGATGATGGAACGCATTGCGAAGGTGCGGTCCATCAACAGCCCATTATTGCGTCAATTTTAATATATATATTAAAAAGAAATATTTGAATATCCCATTTTTAAAAGTTTTTTACACTGGGGAAGTCGAATCGAATAATTTGTGATTTGCGAATCACGAATCGAATATTTCGAACAGCATTATTTGTAACTGTTAAAATCGAGTATGTAGCTTCACAATACGGCTTTAATGATATTAAGGTGATACTAGCATAATAGCAATACCTAATGCTAAATTAGTTTCGACAAATTTGGCGCCCTCAGAGTCCGCTCTCCGATATTCCAGTATGAAAAAAATCATTTGAAAAAATCATGTTTAAGGTAGTTATAGAACAAAAGCATTTGGCATGAGAAAGGTACACCACTGGGGGTGGGAACTACTGTACGTCCTCGTCGTCCACCCTGGGCAACTCAATTTGGCAAAATCAGTAGTAAAACAACACAACTTGATATAAACAAGTTGTGTATACGAAATAATAACCACTGTAAACAAAGCAAAAATGTGAAAGGAACTGTTCGATAAAATATATATTACAATTCCCTGGCCGAATATATTTTGTAATGCAATCAATCATGCAAGACAAAATATTACCTGGTCCAAAATACAATCCTTTCCTCTATTAGTCAAATAATATCCAGTTGGACATGAACATTCTGCCTCACCATCAGGTCCGGCTACACAGATGTGACTGCAACCACCATTGAGTCTGTAATGAAACAAGGTACGTTGCAGAATAATTCTTTAAAATTTCTCCTTTGAGTGACTATTTTCTGAGCAAGGACCTATGTCGGAGGTCACTCCTACAATAATAAAGGAAATTTATACTGTGAAAGGGTATAATTTGGATTCATCAGCCGGACCCCGAAATCAAGATCTTTAAGCTGAGATGTCAGCATGATAAAGGCCAAACTATTTGGTATTATGGTATTATTAAATATATATCTTACAAGATAAATTGGACTGTTTAACATATATCACATTAAAATGTAAATATCGCTGGGGATTTGTGTCGTATGTTGAATAAAAATGCCTACCTTCGTAAGCAAACGTAAAAAACAAATCGGTGAAGCCATGACTATCGAAATGATAACATTTTATAAAGTTGTTGAAATGTTCTAGCAAATCTTTGGTAGATACATTAAAAAATATGGCATTCAAACAAAATGAATATTCTTTTTTTTTTAATTTCGAGGCTTGGCTTGTACATTTTCGAATCAGTTGATTCTAAATGACTACATTAAACGGGTCTAATTATAATGCGACAAGAAAATCAAGCAGTCAAAAGCGTTTATAGCAAGATGAATTGAGAAAGCAAAATTGATTTACCTATCACATGGATTGACCCCAGTACATTCAACCTGTCTACCAGCATTATAAGCAACTATACCAAGAGGTTGGGAATTTGGCGAAGCCATTTGCTGCGCTTCTCCACCTGTGTTCTTGTTAGCTCTGTTGAAAAAAATAGACCTAGTTAAAGGACATATATGAACGATGTAGTTTAGAGATCAACTTTAATGATTTGTCAAACGTAAAAAAAAGTCAAAAAGTTTGCAATTTCGTACAGCTCTCTTTTGCGAAACAGTTTATACAATAGGCAAGAAAGGACCAACAATATTTATTTTTCCATGAAAATTTCATGACAAAGATCATTTTTCAACATATAGTACCAACAACTGCACTCTAATGTCAATTATCACAAAGAGTACTGCTATATTAAAGTGCACTGAATGTTGTTCGCCCTGGACGATAGCGAAACCAACTACTTTGTTTTATGCTAATAGTCTCTTACGACACGCAGGTAATACGCTGAGACAATTCTGTACTCCGTGACTAATACAAATATATATTATTCTCTTTTTATTTCCAGTAATTTTGGAAAAGGGCCCTGCGCCAGCAGGCAGTTAGTAACGAATGAGCGTTAAAGCTGTTGGAAAGATATGAATTTTCCGGCTCGATCACGACAAGACTATCGAAGTTATCACAACCTGGGTTTAGTGGCGAGGTTGGATTAATGAGCCAGACTTACCGGGACTCCGAACCTGAGTTATTCAATTTGCGATGCCAACATGAAAACCGCTAGGCCATCGCGCTCACAAAACGTAATACATTCTTCTGTTACCTGAATACTTTATAAGTCTGCCAGTCAGTCCAATACACGTATTGATTCAATACAGTAATATCAAACGGATGGTTGAAACTCGAAATAATAGTTTCTCTCAATGTACCGTCCAGATTGCATCTTTCGATCTTTTCATTGTTACTGAATTTGAGAAGATACGACAACAAAATTAAATAGTTTTTGTTAAAAAACTTTATTATGAATAAATATTTATCAATAAAGTTTATTTCGTCAGGCATGAACCACAGATAGACCGCACCTCGTCGGTGCGGTCCCTCAGTGGTTCACACTCGAAGAAACAGAATATATAATTTTTTTTTTGCTTTGTGGATAACAAAATCGTAAGAATATGGGAGAACAAAAAAAGGGAATTGAAATTCAAATCGTTTAAATCTATTTTCAAATTGCTTTACATTCCGAGAAGCGAGTAGTCACCGACACCTCAACTCGCATTAAGGGACATGGACTGTGTAATAAGACTATAGGACAGGAAGGAAACAAAGCACAAATTTTTCCTTCCCGTCAGAACAAAGAAAAGTTACTTTTCCAAATCATGTGACAGAAAATCCAAATTCAAAATAATATTATTAATATAACATTGACATGTATTTTCCAACTTCAAATCGTAGAGAATTTTTGATATATAGTCTCGAATGACAATAGAATTCTTTGAAATTCAGGATACTAAAAATTTCAATTGCGATTAGATACGTACAAACGAAATTAGTTTATTCGATATTTAAAATTTTATAAGCAGGATAGAATTTTATAGAATCAGGCTATAAAAAATTATTGGCTTATTATTAGTTTTCAATTTCAGCATCGAATTAAAAAAATTTTGCAAATCGAATCGAACGTTCGAAATCATAGTCTTATTGTAAACCACCAAGTGCGTCTTCCGACATTCAAATTTAGATACATTTTAATAAAATCTTATACATTTTAATTCTGCCGATTTTTAACAGCAGGAAAAATACAATCGAATTATTTATGAATTCGCTGATCACAGATCGTAAATTTTGAACAGGACTTGTCGTAAGTATAATTCCCTAAATATTCAAATTACTGCATTACGTACAACCCCATTTTGGCATAATACCGATCATACTTACGGATTCGCATCGGCCCAGTATAATTTATCGTCATCGAAATCAATAGAAAGTCCATTCGGCCATCTCAATCCAGTATTGACCAAGGCTACTCGTAGGTTTCCTGCTAAAGTTGCTCTCTCAATTTTCGGACTCGAACCCCAGTCTGTCCAATACATGTATTCTAGAATATTGAACAATGGGTAATGAATATTTTTGTTTTCCGTTAAGCTAAGTTTACATATCAAGAGTGGCGTTGTAGCATAGTTAGAGTTGCTAGTTTTAAACCGAAGATAAGACGTATAGCGAGGGTGCCCGGCAGCTCAATCGTCAAAAGCGTTTGGAATACACGCTTCGAGCTACGCATCTCTGATCGTCCTGACGCAGGTTCGAATCTCGTGAGGAAGATGATAATATGTGAGAAGTTGATTATATGAACGCCTCGCCGGTACACGGTGGTTCACGAAAGCGCTGCTTGCTGCTTGCTGCTTGCCCCCCCCCCCCCCAACCACGTCCTTGCACAGAAAAAAAGAAAAATACGATATTCGGAATTGGTATCTGCACGAGAGGTCGTTGTTCGCCATATGGTTAAGCAGTATTCTCGGCTGTCCTCTCTCGCACAATAAAAATGATATCGTATCCTATATAACATATGATTCACTTGATTCGAATATAAATTCTTGCGAGTTGATACGGTTCGAAAAAGGTTTGTTTGGACAAGCACGAGGCACATATCGCTGAATAGACGAGGTCGTTCTGTGCTTGATGAAGCTTGATGCTCATCAGTGACTGAGGATTAGCAAAACATGTGTATAAAATGTGTGTGGATATGTAGCGATTTTGAGTCTTTTTCGAAGATATCACTCGATTAATGAGAAAATAGCCATTAATAAAATCTTTCCATTACTTTTTAACAGAGTCATATTTAGAAGATACAACTAAAAATAATTCAATAGTCTATACAAAAATAAATCGCAACCCTACACTGTGACAAATTCGCAATACTGTTTATTTCTAGTAATTGCACATTTCCAAAATTCAAAACCGTTTTGTTTATATGGAGTATGGGCCAAAAACGTCGATTTTGTAGCTTCATTTTAATATCACCTAAAAAAGTTACTGTAAGAGAGAGGTAATTTAAATGCATTTTTGTTACAGTGATGCTGTGAATTTGCGAAATATTTTCTAAACATTTGTTGAGTATAGATCACCGATGGTTACAAAAAGATTCCATTCAATTATTCCTATTCTTGTCCAACATTCCAAAAAGAACGCAAAATTTTCTTCGAATGCCAGAAATGTGAAAGTCGAATGATTCGAGTTGAGCGCGTAACCACATTGATTCGAATCTTGAATCCAAAAGGTATTTGGGAAATGCATGTGCACTAACCTATATGGAACGATTTGGGACGATTTTCGTGTTTTTAGACATTCGATTCGAATTCTCGAATTCATTAGGGTTACCTAGAAGAATACCCCACAAACATTTCTTCAAAATTTGAGTGTAAGTGCATTAAATAATTGAAACAGTAAAACAGAGTCACAGCAAAAACAAGAAAATAATTAATGTCATACAACTATATACCAAAACTTACTTCTGCAAGGATCGAGAGCAATTCCTCTCGGACTACCGAGTCCTCTGACTAATATAGAAGTGTTCGACCCATCCAGATGAGTTAATCCAATATATTGATTCAAATAATCAGTAAAATAAAGTCGTTTATGAACCCAATCATAATCCAAGCCTGTAAGATTAAAACAAAAAGTAAGAATCGCCAGATGGTAGCGATTGCGAATAATTATTCATCACCAACGTCTTTTATCTAATCGATCACAGTTATAAGGCATTGCCCGGTGCGGGATGGCTGAACCTTGCTTGGGTATCTGACATGCCCGCTTTTTCTATTGATCCAAAACGCTTTAACATCATCAACACTGCTATTTAATAGCAGTGTTGATGATGTTCGAGATATTTGGCAGATATTATCAGCTCAGGAGACTTGAAAGCAGCTTATTTATTGCTTTGTGTGTGATGTATCACAGAATCACAATTTTTAGGCAAATTTTCTTTTGACGTCCAAGTAGCATAATATATGACATTCTACTCGTCATCTAGGACTCAATGTGACCAACACAAATAATTATTAAAGTGGTAGATGGTGTTACTATCGCCCAGAGCCGATACTTTTCACCATTCTTTGTTTGAATGGTCCAGACATTCGGCCTTGAAAAAACGAATTGCGATAATGAAAAAGGTTACTGCTCCACTATAAACATAATTATAATTTACCTTCCACTGCTTGTATCTCTGTTGTCAGAACATCTTTCATTGAAGGAAATTGGCTGTTCCATTCGAAATAACTGATTTTACCTCCCTAAATTGAAACAAAAATATTAAGTCTGAAATATGGGTTTTTTATGGCAACGTCGAGGTCGCGCGGTCGCGATTTTTTGCTAAAGATGCTTTAAATAGGAACAAGTTATGTAGTAGGTGGTTCAAAATATTGAAATTCTAGACAAACATGGCTATCTTTTTCCAAAACTTCAGTTTTTTGAATTACCCTAGTATATACCCCCTATTGACACTCAATGAAACAATATGTAAAAAATGACTCACCGTTCCTACGTAAACTCGTTTATCATTAGTATCATAGGTCAAAGCTATTGGTGCACTTGTCAGAGTTACTGGTGCGAAAGGCTGAGTGTGGTCTTCGGCATCTTCTCCGAATGAGTAAATCGCATTTCGTGCCCCGTAGATAATGAATTGTGAACTTTCTAAAATCAAGAAGGAGGGTAGAAATAAGTGTTTGGGAGATGAAGACGATCTGACTCGACCCTTTTTTGACAATAAATTTGCATTTAATATGAGCCATTAACCACTAAAATGTCTGTAACAAATATCTATTAATGTGGAAATTAGACTCTTGAATCGGTTGTCGGTAACAAATGCCTGAAATATCGGTATCCAGAAAAGTGATATCGGTTGATCACTATTCCTCAAAGCGCATTTCAATGAAAAAAAATACAAGGTTCGATAAAGGCTATTTTCCCTAGAAAAGGGTGATAGCTCCGCACTACCATGGAAGTGGGACTAGCTCGGTGTAGCATCTACATGTCCATAAACTGGACATAGCTCGATCATGCAGACTACCTACGCCGTGAAGAACCTGTCTCACGAAAGGTTTAGTTACAATAGGGGTTCTTAATCAGGGGTACGTGTACAAAGCACCAAAGTAGGGGACAAGACATGCAGAGTGAAATTATAGGCTTTTTAGGCATATTTGTGAAGAATGCGTAACAAGTCATTAACCGCGTTTACAAATAATCGATTCCACGAGAAAAACGATTGCAATCGACTTTTCTCGAAGATCGATTCTTTGTTTTTAAAGCAACACGTAAGTTTCAAATGCACTGAGTTTAATTCCTATTAGTATAATTTTATTTATTTCCGTCGGACATTGTAGACGGGGATACGAGAAAACCTCATGAAAGCTCAAAGGGTATGAGCGCTAAAAAGGTTAAGAAACACTGAGTTAGAAGGTTGAAAATCATTATTGGTGTCACAATTACTAATTCGTCCAATGAATCTCTAGTCGAAAAAATTTCATTATCTTAATATGTTTTGTCAAGTATGTGCCACGGTCCATCTGTGACTCATACTCGAGAAAATTAAATTTCTGATCGTAGAGTATTAAATGCTCATTTTGCAATAAAACTTCATCAAATACCTTCACAAGATGTGCCATCGGTAGACAGCTGTCCTGTATAACAAGCGCATACATTTCCATTGTCTGGTGTTCCAAAACACAGTTGATCACATCCTCCATTTTTAGTAGTACACGGATTTGACTGAAAAATATTTGATAAAATTTTTAAGTGTTTCTAAAATTATATATTGTGTGTACGATGTGTAAAAAAATATAACCTACAGTGTGAAAAAAATACAGTAAAATCGACATTCTTTGACAGTAATTGTTTTTTGTGATTGGGCGTTCCAAAATTGATTTTAATACAAACAAAAACAAAAACTTTTTTCAGAACGATAAAGATATAGTACAATTTAGATATATTTCCTGGGAGTATATGCGTTGTTTTATTTTATTGATTCGAATTTCTAGGAATATCGATACGAATAATAAACGGAATGAATTGAAGTAAAACTACAAAATCAACGTTGACACAAATCTCAAATTAGAGGGAGTTCGGAAATTTGAAAATATACATTTACTGCAAATGAACGGTCCCATTCACTGTACTTTTGTTAGCAATACACATGTATATATATATACATATAATAGTCCCAACGTAGTTTTGCGTTTCGTAAGAGACGACTAAAAGGAAGCAAAGAAGTGGTAGACGGTTTTCCCTTCGCCCATGGCAGATATCACTTACTGCACTTTATCGTGGCGGTTCAGTTCCGGTTGGTATTTTTAAGTTGGTACTACATCTTTTAGTAGCTCTGTGCTATTGAGTGGCCGTTAGTCAGTTTCTTTTAGGTACTGCTTACTTACTCAAAAGTGAATTTCAATAAAAAATATAAATATATAGATTTTTATGTTATCAACAAAACTTACAGTATCGCTGGGCTGTGCATCTGAGGTATATATAGCGATATCTTGCAATGATTCAAGATTGTCTCTTATTGGAGATGGATCGTTTGCATCTGTCGGATCTTTACTTGCCATGAAGATCTGAAAATTGGAAGAAAAAAAAATAAATATAAAATTATTTTTCCTCTTTTGCGGATAATTTGTATGAAAAAGACAGGAAAATAAGAAAATATTTTCGGATGTTGCAGTAAAGTGAGGCGAGTTGATGGCGACACACCGGACTCGGACTCGGACATTGGACCAAAGAATATGTCTTGTAATGCATGAGAAAAATAGTTGACTGTTGGATCGGGCTGCATAGGCATGATTCATCCGTGTAAATCAAAGTAGGATTTTAAATATATATCCGTCCCTATGTATGTAGAGTGACTCAAAATTTCCTAGTCTGTTTGTACAAACAATATTAAAAATTGAAGAGATATACCTTTTTATAGCTTCTGTCCACCCAATACATTTTGTCTTTATAAAGACTAATTCCAAACGGACTAGGAACAATTCTTCCTGATCTTATGATTGTTACGCTTGATCCATCCCATTCCATCTGAAATAGTTATACACAATTCAAATATTTTGTGACACGTACAATGAAATCTTGTATACGAAATTCGTTCTTTTTATTTGCCCATATTTCTTTATGAAAAATTACTAAGTTCATTTATCTAACCGATGGATTAACAATTTTGTTGTTATCAACGCGACCAAATAAGATAACATATTTCCCGCATGTCGCAAAGGCAACTAAAAGTGAATAAAGAAGTGGTAGATAAAATAGTCACTGCCCAGGGCAAATACCACACTCACAGCACTTGACCATGGCGGTTTAGTTTCGGTCCGAACGTTTTCCATTCAGAGTACAGTTGCGGGTACTACATTTTACAGTAGCTCTCTGCAATTATATTTGTAGTTAGTCAGTTTTTTGGACTCTGCTTCCGGCCGAGCGAATTCCAATAAAAAAAAAGAAATATTCTATGGTTAGATAAAGATTATGAGACGCAATATATATGTAACCGACCGAATTCCCTAAATCAGACAAACAGCGTTCATTTTCAACATAAGTCAGAAGTTGAGCTAGAGTTGTTGCCCATTTGTAGGTTTAGCCGAGCTTACTCGAATCATTACCGATTTGAAATAATATTTGTCAAAAGTGGATCACTGCGATGGCCCGCACCTACGCGGCGCAAATCATCAGTGACCGATTAATTAACAAAATGTATCTGGCAAACTGTTTCTGATTGAGTTATACCCCGAGTTGAGTGGTTTTGCGCAGTTTTTTGAAAGGAACTTTATTTCACAGTATGCAATTAACGGTGTTTAGAATTATATCTGGTTACGAGATTTATTTTGCGTCTTGCCATTCCATCCCATGTGGAACATATGACGAACCGCTAAAGTTATCGAGCACAGTCCCAAAGCTGTGGGTTAGAGTGCCTCACCCAGGGACACACCGCATATATTTTTTCGTTCGTCGATCTTGAACATACTTCCTTAGGGTTCGAACCCGCGTCATTCGTTAGGTGTTATGTTCGGCAGCTACTGTCGGTTTCATCACGCGATCGCGGTCCATGGTTTTCGCTTATAAGACCTACGAGGTTTTGGACCTGAGATTGTTATGGAGTTTAGACATTTCTACATCCAATGGCGACAAAACCAAACTTGATATTTTTTTCATAATATTATATTGCTCTTTTCAAATATTATTTTTAAAAACGTATTCACCCTTTCAATGGTCGATGTATGATCGTCCACCCAGTATACTTGATGAGTTGTATAATCTATTGTTATTCCACGTGGATACACAACACCAGCACTTGTCATTGTTGTTCTATTCGAAGCATCCAGTAACGCTCTTTCAATCTTTGGATTTTGACCAGAGTCTGCCCAGTAGAGGTACCTAATTAAACACAGAACTTTAGCTTTAAAAGTTAAAAAGGAGAAATATGGCGAAAGGAAGTTGGTGAGCAGGTAGAAACAAGCAAATAAGTCAGTAAAACAGCAGACGAGAACCAAAAGGGAGCGGGGCATTAAGAGGTTGAAGATAACGTTAAGATAAAGGAACGGCGATAATGGTATTGGGGCAAAGTTTGCAATTTTGATCAAGAAATTCAATCAATAGCCAATTTATTCCACCCTATAATCAGCAATGCGTTTTGTCAAGTATGAGCCACTGATGGATTACGCCGCCTAGGCGCTATCCATCAGTGCCTCATACTTGAAAAAATTAAAAAAATTCTGAATTGAAAGTAAAGTTTTTTGAAAGAAATGTAAAATTGCAACTTTGAAAACAAATTAATCAGATCCGTTGTCGATGAATAACGTGTCAGACTGGGTATTCAGATCCTTCGTAAGAAGAGAAAATGAAAAAAAAAAGTGTAAAAGAAAGGAGAGATAGCAGAACGTACTTCTTGATTGGATTAACTGCAATTGCTCTCGGTAAATCGTTCTGTGTTTTGAGAAGTACCAAACGTTTCGTAGATGTTGTCCAACCTTCCCAAGCGGCTACTTCAATGAATGTTTCAGAGTTGAATGCATTCGTAAAATAGATGTAATCTGAAACAGAAGAAGTTTTGGTTACTAACACTTACTAATTCGATTCCAAATAAAATATTAATTCTAAATTATACCGTTTTGATAATATCTTTTACAACTAATATTTCCGCTTTGAACTAAAATCTAATTAAAAAACTATTTAAATTATATTTGTATTTGGAACACACACAAAAAATAGGGATGGTTTCATAGTCGAGAAAGCGAGCTTCTACCATTTAAAGGAAATGTAGACTGCATGTTTTATCATTGTGTGCGCCTTCCGACTTTGTAACACAGCGACATGCATGTCTTCACATAAGATGTCCTAATCTGTTACATATAGACTGACAAGTTACATTTTCGAAAGAGCCGAGCCTATCCAGGTTATTATACCCTGATATTTGGGTTGTGAATTAACAATCCGTACTCACGAGAACTCAAACCTGTACTATTTATACCCTGCGATGCTAACACGATTTAAATGAAGAAAATAAATAAATGCTATCATGATATGTATTGTCTGGGTCATTGCTCAGAGCAGAGCAGAACACTCGCTGATTGCAATTTCATGGTACTGTGTGTTATAGTTGCCTTTCGCCAAAGTAATTGACCGAGCCATGGTTATTTTTGGACTCATCCTGCCTTCCTTAGAGCAAATTTTGATGATTAATTGAAAAAAAAAACGTCGAATTCTAGTGAGTCCCAATCATATATTGTCAAGTATGGCTACAGATAGACCGCGCCTAAAAGGCGCGGATGAAGTTCTGGCTACCCACATTATTCTGTAAAAATAATCTACTAACTTGTAACCCAGTCATAAGCAAATCCAGTGATTCCAAGATTTCCAATTCCTTCTCTGACAACATGTAGCAAACCACTTCCATCCACTCGATCTGCGAATACTCCAGTGTTCAAATATCCCGTTGTACCGCTCCCACTACCACCCGGAAAATTACTTGCAAACAATACACTCTTCTTTTCGATCGCTACGTTAACACTGGTCGCATTCATGTCTGAAAATATGGAAGACGCTGACGGTTATCGCAAAACAACGAATAAGCTGTTGGCTTTATTATAGATTTTTAACTACACATTGGTCGTTCGACAATTTATATTATTTGCAAGCTTTGGAATAGATTTGAGCTAGTCCTTTGCGGGCTTTAGAATAGTCTGAACGTATTTTCTGCGTGTGTAGTATGAGGCGACTAAAACCAAGCATAGAAGTGTTAGGTGGTTTTACCATCGTTCAGGGCAGATAGCACTTACTGCACTTTACCATGGCAGTTGAGTTGGGTTTGGGATGTTTTCCGTTTAGAGTGCAGTTGCTGGTACTACATCTTTTAATAGCTCTCTGCTATTGAGTGACCGGTAGTTGGTTCCTTCTGAACGCTGCTTCTGGTCTTGCTCAGAGTGAGTTTCAATGAAAATATGAAATGAAATAAACAATTATTGAATACGAATGATAAACATATTGTACTGCTGCTATAATAAATTTGTCTTTCTTAATATCTCAGAATCAAAATGGCTGCCTATATCGCAAGCCGAAACACACACCATACATTCGATGGAGTCGTTAAAATTGAAGAAAATAATATTGTTAAAATACTTACATTGCATTCCAATAGGAGGTAATGCATCAGCGTGGGATCCTTCTAAATCAAATCCTCTGACAATTGTTTGTTGAGAAACAACAGCAAATTCACTATACAGCGAACAAGTACCATCTTCGTTCAGCTATAAATCGATATAAAAACAAAAATAGATATTAGAGATAGAGGTGGCTAAAACCGGTTAGCTTTCTATTGCGGAAAAGAGCTACTAAAAGATGTAGTATCAGCAACTGCCCTCTAAACGGAAAACATCCCGAACGGAACTTAACCGCCATGATAAAGTGCAGTGAGTGGTATCTGCTTTGTGCGATGGTGAAACCACCTACCACTGCTTTGCTATCTTTTAGACGCCTCTAACGACATGTAGGAAATACGTTGGAACTATTCTAATATTTTTGACAGCCTTGATAACGACTTAGAAAATACATACTCGGAATAGAATCGATTACAACAAGCTGGTTACGAGAGATTTCCCTTAAATTCCCATTGATTTTTTTATTTCAAAAAAATTTAACATTTAAATCATCAATTCACTTTCAGCTATTTCACATAATGAAAAGGCTGAGCGAGGAACGCATCTCATATATACGTCCTGTGGGGTTTCATTGACCAAAACACTGAGCAAGGAAATGTTTCAATAGAAAAAAATTTGAAAAAAACGTGTTGTTAAGTTTGAGTCACTGATGGATCGCGTCGAGATAAAAGCGATCGATCTGTGGCTCGTGCTTGACAAAATAAGCAAAATAGAATTTCTGATTGGGTTATCATCAATGTCGGCTTCAATGCTCCAAATGACAAACAAATCATAAAAGGCAAAAATCTAAACGTATTATATTCATTAACAGGTCGTATATATATCTGGAGAAGATGTCAATAGTATAGTTTATATCAATAGCACTATATCGTAAAACTGAAACAAGAAGTGGTAGATGGTTTTACCACCGCCCAAGTCAGATACCACTCACTGCACTTTAGCATGGTGGTTCAGTTTCGTTTGGGATATTTTCCGTGTATCGTTCCGTTGCTGGTAAGACATTTATAGCAGCTTTTTGCTATTACGTGGCCGTCATTTGGTTCCTTTGAGGTCCGGCCGGGCTCAGGATGAATTTTAACAACAAAAAAAAAACCTAAAAGCTAGCAATTTTTTAATAACGCTTTCTTTGTTACCTTTTGTCCAGTTGTACAGGCACATCTTCTGTTGTTGAATACGGGAAGGCAAAGTTGATCACAACCTCCATTATTAGCACTGCATGCTATAGTTCCACTGGGCATTCTACCGTACATCTTTACCGAAGTTACATCAAGAATATTCTCCTGAAGCGCTTCGTACTTGGAGGCTAAAACGAGAAATATATTTGTGGACAAATTATTCGAATCAGCTAAGGGATAGGTCATGAGTACAAAATCTCCCAAATTTGACTATTTCGACCAAAACTTTCAATTAAAATAATGTCGATTATGGTCAAACCGATCGCCTTATATAGTTTGTATAAATCATTACAAAGTAAGTCACTAGTTACAGTTCTGACTTGTATGCGATGGGTAAATTCTAATTCCACCCCTGTAGTTACGGGACTTGGAATTGTTCTAACGTGGTATTTTTACGTGATGTCGCATGAGGCAACTAACAAGAAAATGAAGAAGTCGAAGATAGTTTTTTATTCGCTCAGGGCAGATACCACACACTGCACTCTACTTTAATGAATCAGTTTTGAATGGTATCTGCCCTGGGCGATGGTTGAGGCTTCACTAGATTCGGGTTCCAAATGATTCGGTTTTGCCTATTACTAGGGTTGGGCAATTCGATTCGGTGATTCGAATGGATTCGAAGCAGAGATTATTCGAATCAAACGTGCATCGGTCATCGGGACAAAAACTTGGTAAACGAAGCAAAATTTTTCATTTTTAATGACAAAATGCTATAGATTTTGGTAAAATTTGAGCAAAATCGATTGTACTTTATCGTTGAAAAAAAATATTTGCTTTTGGACATAAAGTGTAATTGAAAATATATTACTTTTAAGTCTGTTCATGCTGATATTTGTAATTCGTAATAACAAAATTCTTATTTTTGATAATGGAGACAATAAGTAGTAGTAAAAATGGGATATTTGTTATTTTTATGGAATGGGCGATTCGACCCGATTCGAAGAAATTAACCGAATCGGATTCGAATTCCCAACGATTTTTCCGTGCCCTACATTGTTAATACGTACGTATTAAGCGAATGAGTGTCTACACGAGTTATTATTACTTACGATCATTTATCGGCGCTCTTTCCACAATTTCTAATGTAAGATCGCTGTAATAAATGTAATCTCCGAATATTGAAACTCCCATTGGCTTGATCAGATTTTCAATAATATCAACTCTGTCACTCCCATCTGCTTTTGCTCTTCCAATCTGAACGTATAAAATAATAACATGACAAAGAAAGTTGTGTAAGCGTCGGTATTTAGAAGCCGATAGGGAATATGAGGATAGAGAGAGAGATAGAGAAAAACACTCAAAATTTATGGGGAAATGGGGGTCGGGTTTTTGCCTAAACATGATCTGCCTCATGAGATATCATGTCAAATTGAGTATGAAATATGCATAGATACCCTCAGTACCCCTAAATCTTGTTCTGTTCTGTCAAGCATGCACAACGGATGAATCGCGCCTGACTATTTCTAGGGTGTCTTACGATACGAGAGAAAGAAGTAAAGAAGAGTCAGATGGTTTTGACATCGCCGAGAGAAAACGCACTCTTGTATTGCAATGATTAAGGGAATTCAAGACAGCAATTCATTTTTAGCTTGCGGGAGAGGAAAGCCGAGATTACAGCATAACCATACGACAAACTATGACCTTTCGCGCACCAGTCCCCAATCGGGGGTGAAGGCTATGGCTTGACATTTTTACTCAATTTTCTCATGGTTGATGGAGAAAGCAGCAAGCATTGTTTACGTGAACCACAGTGCACCGGCGAGGCGTCCAGAAGTACTCTCGTATTTAATCACACCTCACGGGATTCGATACGTTTCCCAATTAATGCCGATTGAGCTAAACCGGGGCTAAGTTCTGTATAGAATGTTTTCTGCTCATCGCAGCCAGTAAATATTGATCAAGCATGCTTTGTTCAGCGTGGGTCATTGATGGATCGCGCCGACGAGGCGCGGTCCATCTATGGCTCATGCTTGACAAAAATAAAAATTTTCTGATCGGAAAGGTATGAAGTTGTTCCCTTTTTTCGTTTCACGTAACTTTTTTATGTACAAGAAGTCGCTAGTTAGTTCCTTCCGAAACAACGAAGATTGCATTAAGGAAACACCCTTACCACGCCATGTTGTTGTTCCGCCCAATAAATATAGTGGGTGTGTATATCAACAGATATATGTTGTACAAGATCCAATCTATCCGTTATAATATTTTCCAAGTTGCTTGCCGTCCATAGCACACCTTGTTATTTTTGCGGGAACGCCAACCCCTCCTTGGTCAGTCCAGAATAACATTCTGAATGGAAAATAGGTAGGACAAATGTTTTAAAATTAATCTTTGCGAGGGTGACTGAAAATGGAGTATCTTGTGATTTCGAAATCGAATCGAATAATTTTTGCGATTCGAATCGTCGTCACAGTACAGGAAATTGTCAAATACATTACAGAATTTACAAATATTTTCTAAAAAGTTCAACGGTTTTGATCACATTGATTTTGAATCGCCGGTAACAGCAAACCGAATCTGTAATCTTAGTGCCAATGTCATTATTGTCTTAACATATTCGAAATATGATTTGTTAAATATACGTCTGAGGGATTGCGCCGACAACATATATATAAATATTATTATTTTTGTTTGAGATCAATGGCTCATGTTTGGCAAATTATGGCCGTTTGTTTTTGTTTATTAGAATATTCTATTCAAGTAGGGGAACAATAACTGGGTGATTAGTATATTGGCACAGCAGGTTGAAAATCTCGAGTTCGAGTCCTCATAAGTGCGGTTCTGAGGTAGGAAAAAGGCGTCAAAAAGCACCAACTAGTAATGTAAGAAAGTTTCGCATAAAAATTCAATACTAGCAACTGCACCATAAACGGAAAAATTATAAAAAAAAACTGAACCGTTAAAGTAGGGTGCAGTGAGTGGTATCTGCTCTAGGCGTTCGTAAAACAACTACCATTCCTTGGTGTCGTTTTAGTTGCTTTTTACGACACACAGAAAATACATCGGAGCAAATTATAAAGCTCAAACATACGGGATAAGTGCAAATCCGTACTCCCCGAAGATATATTATCTTGAATACGCTCACCTGAACAGGGATCCTGACTTCCTAATTACCCTAACCTATAGTTCGTCTACGAGTGGCCGATGAGGCAGAATTGAAAGTAAAATAAATTTACCCGTTTCTTGGATCAACGGCAATACCGACTGGTTTTGCGACTCCTGTTTCATTACCAACATGACTGACTATAGTTGTTCTATATACTTCTCCATTGTCACCCTTGTCCATTCGAATAACTTCAATTGATCTGAATATGGTGAAAAAATGAGAAATAAAGTGTACGAGGATAGATTTATCGTGCGAATGTAATGCAATTGAGAAGAGAACCACTGAAAAGAATCTCAAGTACTCCTTAAGCTACTATAGACGCGATGGCCTGGTGGTTATCATGTTGGCATCTCAGCTTGAATATTTCGGGTTCAAGTCCCGGCGAGTCCGGCTCGTTAGTCCACGCCAACCAGCCAACCCAGAGCGTAATAGGTTGGTTAGGTTAAGCCGAATTGGGAAGACCGTTTTACAATAACTCTAACCATTTCCGTCTATAAGTGACCGCTGGTACAGAGCCTTGGGTCATTCAATCACATTACAGTTCAGTTTCAATTTTAATATATACGGTCGCGTTGGCATCGACAAGTTTTACGTTCATGAGTTTCATGAACCATAGAACCCGTGAGCATAATCCAGGTAGACTTGGTTTTTAGAAATGATCAAACCTATCTTTCGACAACACTAACTCTTATCAACGACAACGACCGACCACTGCGCTTTGGGTGATCAATCAAATCATTGGTAAAAGAGTTATAAAGCGGCACTCATCCAGAGTCTCTAAGTGAAATCATAAGATTAGTTCACTGTCCGTTTTAGAATTTTGTAGAATTATGCACGGCCCTTGGAGCAGCAACCACGTCATTATAAAATATGTGGATTAACCTCCAGAGACGGTTAAACCCAAAAAATGAATAAAGGAAAAGATATGTTTTCTTCTTATAAATATATGTTGATTAAATATCTGTTTTTATGGTACCATCAAATAAACCAAATCAATCGACATTGAAAATATTCAACTTACTTTGCGATTGGATTAGTGTAGTACAGATTCTTTGACAACCAGTCAATGGCCAGAGCGCTTGGATTTCCTAATACTGATCCATGATCGAATACCTCTCTTTTACTTCCGTCCAGTTTAATTCGATGAATTTGATTCTAATGTAATAATGTTATATCATTGTTACTGAATTGATTACTTATCCACAGAAACATGTAAACTCAGGTATCGCAATCAGACATTTTATTTCGTTAAGCCTGATTCACAGATGGATCGCGTCTCGTCGACGCGATCCATCAGTGTATCATACTTAACAAAAGATGGTTTTACAAATTTATTTTAATAGGGAAGGCCCACTGATGGAAAGCGCCTCCAAAAGTGGTGGAAGATGTTCAGTATTGTAGGTGCGGGATTTAGAATTGATCTAACATATTTCCAGTGTCGCGAAACTACTTCTGGAACGTTATACTCTTAGAGTGCAGTTGCTAGTCATTTTGAAGTAACTCTTTGCTGCGCAAGTGGGCGTTGGTTGGATGCTTATAGGCGATATGCTTCCATCTTGTTCAAATGAAAATTGAAAAAAATAAAATAAAGAAGAATTACGGCTTCAATTCCGAGAAAAACCAAATTCATTACGCAATAAATATAAAAGTTTTTTATTTTAGTGAACAATGACAGAAAAACCAACAAGAAAAAGAACCATTTTGGGGCATTTTCACCTTCTCTTACGTAGCCGCAAATGCACGTATATTCGGATGGTGGAAATATTTAAAGTTATTTATTTAAATATACATAGCAACGAGTTGATTTGTCCAGGACATTTCTTGAATGAAGTGCCTCGTTATTGAATCTTAAAGACTCCAATCAATAGTTTTACAAAATATATTACCACTATTAACTGATCTTGAATATAACAAGGAAAAAAACTTACATTACTTTCCACCCAGTAAACTTGTTCATTTTCAACATCAAATTCGACATCCATTCCATTTATAATATTACTCACTGGAATCATATAGTTTGTGTTAGGAACTTCTGGATCTGATGATATTCCACTTATTGTACCGGGTGTGGAGATTATAAGAAACTCTTCCTGAACAGGAGAGTGGGATATTCTCAGAAAGAGTAGAGTGAGGAGAGTTGAGATGAAGTGAGTATTAGGGAGTGAGGACTTGGCTATATAGCTACATAGTGCGTCTACTGTACCAACCAGAGCGGCGCAATCCATCAGTGGCGCATGCATAACCAAACGTGCTTGGTGGAAATATTTCTGATTGGGATATACACTGTAAAAATGCCCAAATATCACCGATCTCACAAGATTTTTACCTGATGTAATAAGAATATAAAATCGGCATTTTCTGCCAAGCATGGACATAAATCTCGTCAACAACGCAAATATTCAAACTATATATAAAATCATATAAAATTACTGCAAATGAAAAATAAGTACTTTTGTAACAGTGTATTGATTTACACGAAATTGAACACCATACCAATGAAATGCTGTTATACGTCAAAAGCAGAATTAAAAGGTTGTCCACTAAGGATCGAGTGCTGTTGCAGGTAATAGTTCTTCGACGTATACGTGACCGTTAGTTTGTTTCCTTTGAAGACTGCTTTCAGGCTGTATAAGTTGTAATTTCTCCTCAGGCACGGCTAGACAGAAGTCATCTTTCAAAAAGCAGCTGCTGCTTTCCCCATCGCCTAGGGCAGATAGCACCCATTGCACTTTATTATAGAGGTTCTTCTCAAGCTGTTTTTTACTTGTAGAGTACAGTTATTTGATAGTACCAGATTTTTTAGTAGCTCTTGGCTATATAAGTAACCCTACAATGGCCATTCTTATAGGCGTTTGTTTAAAGCGAATTTCGAAAAATGAAATCTGTCCAGAGTGACAGGTTTAAAATTAACATAGTGATCCTAAATTTCTCAGCCCACCTCATATTTTTCACAAGTATGTAGATCTTCCTTTGATAGTTTGTATCCCACAGGACATGCACATGAATAATAGTGAGGTCGCTTCTGACTAAGTAGACACAAATGCGAGCATTCATTTCCCCAATCATCACATGGATTATTACCTAATAGAGAAAAACTTGGCTAGTTATGTAGCTAGGTAGTTAGTTACTCGCTAATTTCACAAATATTATATCGCATTGTGCGCGAATCACAGATGAATCCTTGTTCGCTCCATTCATGAGTGGCCTATAAATTTTCCGAAAACTTTAAAATTCACTTTGTTAGGCACATCATATGCATTTAGGAGATTCACATCTCTGACTTCCAAAATAATTTCGAAAAAAACGCGACGTCATTTTTAATTGAGCGCTTTACTTTGAAGAAAAATAGATAAAATATCTGCATTTCTAATATCATTAGAATAGAACATTATCTTTGTCTTCCTAGACAAAACAAACCTTTTGGTTGTCTCACAGGATGGAACGAGTGAATATCTGTCGGTTGGAAAACATTTATCAAAACATTTTCTTCAGCACGTTCTGCATCGAATTTATTACATCTTGAAACTGTTCCTGCTTCTACATCGGTCCAGTATATGTAATCTTCTAATACCGTGATGGCGTGAGGGTGGAGGAGAGTCTATTATAAAGCATATATATAGTGAATAGCGTAGTCATAGCGTTGAAACTCTAAACCTCTTATACAATCATTGGCGGGTCATCCTGAACAATACCCTTCACCAGCGAATATTAAAACACGAACGTACAGACTAATTGTTGTTGGGGGGAGGAGGAGGCGGTATATTATATTTCCAGTTGAGGCGAGCCCAGGCCGCCAGATTAACAGCTACTAGAAGAAAATGAGTTGCATTAAACGAAAGATTTTCAAATGCAATTACTTTAAAATATATCTGTGCCTATAAGATTTGAATGACTCCTCCCTTTAGCGTCATGTAGCTGTCAAAGTGTATAAAAAGATTCAAAATTATCAATACCGCTATGAAATAACAGTGTTGATGGTTTTGAAGGTTTTTGCCCATCCTAACAAACGGACATGCACATATCGGACACCTGAAGAAAACAAGATTTCGCCACTCTTATCGAGTAACCCACCCAGGTTGTTACGCCCTGGATTGAGTGGTGTACATAGAATAACGAGCCGTGCTCAAACCCCAGATATGCAACCTGCGATGCCAACCTGTTAACCACTAGAACATCACGCAGGAGTCATATGTGTAAACATTAGTTCATGTGTTATTTTGTGGTCATCATGTTGAGGTCGCAAGTCAACGATCTCGAGTTCAGACACCGGTATGAGCCAAACGCTCATCTTATACAAAACAATATTTTTATAATTAATGATTATATACAGAATAGGCATCATACGTAACAACAAAATATAACATTGCTTTGTTACAAAAGTGTCGTAAATGAATAGGACCGAACAGTTAAACGCAATTGCGATTTCGTTAAGTGACCTCAATTTGAAACTTATTTCTTCGCATCCATTTGTTTTGAAAAATAAAAGAATCAAGTATTCGACGTTACAAGAGTGGTTAACTTCCAAACCTAGTGAAAATATATTCACCTACACGTGTTTTGTTAAGTGTGAGTCACTGATGGATCGCACCGTCGAAGCGCGGTCGATCGGTGACTCACATTTGACAAAATAACGTAATTAAAATCACACTTACAAAAGAGCTTCCAATAATTTGTCGCCTGTTGTTTCCATCATAATCACAAGAATCAATGAAGTCGAGTTTTGCATCAGCGAAATACAGAGTGTTGGTCGGATAGTCAATCGTTAGTCCATTGGGCCAGTATAGTCTGTCACTGACGATTGTTGTGCGAAGAACACCATCCATAGCAGCCGATTCTATTTTTGGTTTTTGTCCCCAGTCAGTCCAGAACATCATATGAATACTGAAATTTGGGACAAATGAAAAAAAAAGCAGTACGCAATTAACGACTTTACAATCTTATTCGGTTACAACATTTATCGTTCGTCTTGTCATTCCATTAATTCGGTGTAGAGTTTATTGGGTGATAAATAAAATAATAGTAGCACCGTCATGGTTATAGTGGGAGGGGTAATCAATTTTCTACAACCTTTTTTACCGTCGAGAATATAGTCGAGAATATATACGAGTAAATTTCCCACAGAAACGCTTTTTTCGCGTCAACAAATCGCATTTATTTATTACAATGTTTAAGTTTAAAGAAAAATTTACATTTTCTTGCAACGAAAGATACTCAGAATTTGCTACATTTTACAGAATTCTCGAGCCTCGGGTGCTATTTATGATGCCATATTTTTCAAATCTATAGCTTTTCTTTGCTTCCCAGAAAAAGGGAAAAGGTGATTTTTGGCCACAATTTCAACCATGCGCTTGATGAAATCCGAAGTTTGCGGCAACTAGAAAACCATAGTTTATTCTGCTAGGTTATGGTATAATATTATGGTATAGTCTAATGTTTTCCTTTGTAAAATGATTGCATTTTCATTTTATATAGGTCCAATCAATATATATTTATATATACACACTACCATAAGGTATATTTGCCTATTCAAATAGGTATTATCTAAAAATCGTTTGTTAGTTTGACGCTCGGTGCATCTATGGGTAATACCAGACTGGCGGAAAGCCAGCAACTCTGCTACTCAGAAATCCGAAGAAAATGGGTTCTATCAGAAGAAAATTTAGCAACTGGACAATAATCATGATATACAGGTAGCTCGAAGATTAAAATGTCTCCTTCTGAAGGCCTCACATGTAATAGCAGTGTTGACGGTATTTGAAACTTTTGGTCACCCGAAGAAAATGAAATGAACATTTAAGAAAACCGAAGAAAATCAAGATTCTGTCACCCATATGACAAAGTAAAATTTCTGTATATATGCATGTTTGAATTTTAATTCTTGTTGCTTATACTTTTTTTATCAATCAATGAAAAAAATCCTGCCAGAATCCACAAAAAATTTAAACTATGATTTGGTGTTATACTTTTAACTTACTAATCCCTGGAATCCAGAACCAAGCCTCTTGGTTGATCCAGATCTTCAGAAATAAGGACAGTTCTATGAGAACCATCTAATTTTGACACTTCAATAGAATTGAGTCCAGAATCACACCAGTAAACATGTCTTCCTACCCAATCAATAGCGATGTTTTCTGCCAAATCTTGTCCACTGCTGAAAAGCTGAAATCGTATGAAATAAAAACGAAACTAATGCATAGGTACTATGTTATGACGAGCATCACATTTAGCATCCATTCTCTTATTCAACTAAAGAATGTCTAATCTATTTCAATCTACTAGCTACCCAAAGGCTTTGTCGGCGAACATCTTATAGAACTCTCTGTCGTCTAAATCGCCTTCGGATAAATTAAAATCAAACTGCTGAACGGCACAATGGCGCAATCACGTGTTTGAAGCCTAAACATATAAGCCTCTAACATATAGTTACAAATTGGAAAATGGCCACATCCGATGTCAATTATCAAGTATTCGTTTTACGAGAGCTCTAAAGTGGACCAAAGTGGAAGTAGAACATATTTTATTGGTCCAGGGGACGTGGACCAACTACTTATCCTTCCTCTGTGCCTTTGTGTTCGCGGATCCGTATGCAGTACTCCCAAGGATACAGTAGCAAGAGTAATTATGACTAACTAGAGAGGTTCAAAGTCTTGCTTCAAATCTCATTTTTAAAATGCTTGTCCGAGGAAGTCTGACTTTGGTTAGACGAAACGTTGCAGGAATAAATTTGTGCAAGTGTGAAGCAAGACTTTGAACCTCTCTAGTAGGATATATCTGTTTTAAAATATCAAGTTCGACTTCGCCTAGCATAGACTAGCTTACTGAGAGGATATGCAAAAAAAAATCGATCAATGACAAAACGAAGGTTAATCGAAATTTACAATGTCTTTGTCATTAATACTTTGGCCATAAATCAATAATTCAGCAACACATCTAAAAATGAAACAGACAAACATGCAAAGAGATAGAAAAACGCTTAAAACTTAACTAAAGACAGAGTATTGTTGAAAATGCCAATGCTAACCTCGAAATAACAGAAGACAAGACAAAAAAGGAATTATTCAAAGTAGCGTATAACATAGTATCTGTATACAGTGTAAATATCGTTTCACATTTGTACTTATGATTTGAAGAGACATAACCAAAGCTCAGACGTTTAGCGGTTGATTTTAGCACACAATTACTGGGTAATATTCCACTGGCTTGCGAATGGTCCTAACGTATTTTATACGTGTCGTCAGAAGCGACTAAATGGAACCGAAGTAATGGCAGATAGTTTTCCCATCGCCCAAGGCAAATACCACTCACTGCACTCCATCATTTGAGATGTTTAGAATGTGTTTCGTTTATATTGCAGTTGTTGGTACTATATCTTTTATTAGCTCTTTGCTATTGAGTGGCTGTTGGTTGACCCCTTTAGGAGCTGCTTCTGGTCTCGCTTAGGGTGAATTTCAATAAAAAAAAATAACATTTAACTCACAATTTGTTTATTTGTTCCATTAAAATGAACCGACTGCATCCATCCTATCCTTGGATCAGAATAAAACACTTTTTGTGTTTCCCAATCAAAATCAATACCGAGGAAAGCGTTTGCATCTGAAATAAACGTAACATATAAGATCAGAATAAGACCGATGGCTTTAAATTGAGTTCTAAATACTAGAAATATAGGAATTTGCGTTTTTTGGGCCGGCACCGTGTTGGATTTCGTTGACTGCTACGGCTAGGCAATTCGATTCGGTGATTCAAATCGATTCGAAGCACAATATGTTTGAATCAATCGTGGACTGTTCGTAGGAACAAAAATTTGCTAAGTGAACTCGAATTTTGGTCAAATTTGACCCAAATCCATTATACAGTCCTCAAAATATGAAAATTGTTGCTCTTATATATGGAGTGCAAATTGAAAATACAATGTAAACAGTAAATTTCTTGATTTTCACAATAGCGTCAAGTTGTGATATAAAAATGGGATATTTGTATAATTCATATCGAATTAGTGATTCGATTCGATAAAAAAAAATATTTGAATTCTAAATGAATCGGTTCTACCCAGCCCTATTCACTGCATCACAAAATGACAGAAATGTGGCGTGTGGCTTATGGTCAACAAAATAATGGAGAGATGTGGTTTAGTTTAAATTAGATTGACAAAATTTATACGTGTTTCCTCTTCACCCATAATATCTGAGTCTTGAAAATTAGGTATTCGTTAGATAAAAATATGAATTCCCGACTTGAAACGTGCTAGATAAATCTAAGAAAAGTCGTGCTCGGCCACATGCTTGATTTCTTCTGCCACTCAAATTGAAAATTTTATTTTGTCAAACATGGGCCACTGATGGGCACTCGCAGCAGCCACTGATAGACCGCGCCTCGCAACAGCTCATGCTTGACAAAACATGCTCTCACGAAATATTTCTGACTGGGATAGGTTGTAATGGTCACTTATTTGAATGAACAACCTAGAAGTGGGCAGTATTACCGAAGTCCAGGTTCTTGATAGACTTTCTTGATATTTGACTTCCCTCACCATAAACAGCATAAATGATATTCTATCATAATCAAATGCCTAAATGATTGTATATAAGCAAATACTCACATGTAATAACAGAGTAATATCTTCTATCGATGTCGTATTTATAAAGCTTTGTTCCGGAAGAAAATATGATAATTCTGTCTTCGCCTGAAATATAAATTCATTAATAATGATTTATATCAAATGTATAGAAGATAGTTAACTGAGCGGTGGGCATGGAATAACGAGCCGTACTCGAACCCGAGATCTTCAACCTGCCAACCCAACATGTTTAACCACTAGGCCAGCGCAACCACGATGAAACGTTACGAGAATGCAAAAGTGTTGTAAAATCTGACCCTAAATTAGAAAAATTAGAAAATTTGAATTACGGTCAGATATAACCAATGTTTAATTCAATCTGCGAGAAGAGATCACCGTTGATTGATTGATTATTGCGAGTAAAATCATTTTTCATGTAGAATTTGGAAAAAAAAAAACAAGAAGAGGAGTTACCGCATGCTTACTAGTGATGGCAACCTAGTAATTTTTTGAAACGAGGCAAAGTAAAGCGAATTTACAACAAAACTAGGTAAAGTATTACTAGGTAACCTAGTTTTAATTTCAAAACTAGGTGGGACCTAGATCAAAAATCGTGCAAACAGGGTAATTGTCGTTTGGCTGCTTTGAGGCATTTTAATAGATTTGAAAGTTAAAAGGTAAAATTTGATTCTTAAAGCAAGATTCAAAAATAAATTCGATAAAATAGGTTTACTAGATGAATTACCTACTTTTATCAACACTAATGCTTACTTGTTACTTTACACGTATGTTCATCACTATCAAGAGCATATCCTTCTGCGCATTTACATATAAAAGATCCGACTGTATTTTCACAATCTTGACTGCATCCGTAATTTGCACATTCGTCAATATCTTGAAAATAAAAATACAATAAAAATGATTTCTTCTTCTCTGATTAACCACCTTGGCGGTGCATTCCATCAACAGTCTATAATGGACTGAAAATCAAACGAAGGATGCACACGACGTATTTTACATGGCAGTTAGTTCTGGGCAGAACCGAATCATTTGAAATTAAATTCGAATCTGATTAGGATAATTTCCTCGAATCGGATCGAATCGCTGAACCTATTATTTTTACTATTACTATTTTTATATCCGTTTTTATAATGAGGGAATTTACCAACAAAAATAACAAATATTAGCGTAAACAGACTCAAAAGCGACATATTTTCAATTGCACCTCAGTCCAGAAGCTAAAAGTTCCATTTTAACGACAGAATACAATCGATTTTGGTCAAATTTGATCGAAATCGATTTCATTTTGCCGTTGAAATTGGAAAACCCCCTTCCTTCAACCAGGTTTTGCTCTTATCACCAATTTACGATTGATTCGAATAATCTGTACTTCGAATCAATTCGAATCACCGAATCGAATCGCCCAGCCCTAATGGCAGTTTCCTGAAACCACTAGTGTGTAGAGAGCTACATAAATCCTCATCATGTCATCTTGTAGTTGTATTTCACCATAACCAAGTAAAATTACTGATAAAGAGAGGTAATTTTACTCCATTTTTTCCACAGTGTACAGCATTTTTTTGAACATTTCCACTTTCCTATGCAATTTTGAAGTTGCTCTAATAAACTCACCTACGCATGTTTTACTGTCGTTCAGCAGCTGATATCCAGGACCAGAGCAAATACACATTGGACCGGATGGTAGATTGATACATTCTTGAGTACAACCAAAAGATTGACAGAGATCATATTCTGAGTAAAAGAAGAATTAGAATAAGGTTGCGGGACCTTTTTTAAAAATCAAACATATTTCGATACGAGTCCGATTTAAATGTTCTGCTATTCTAATTAGGTATGCCTCGACTACGGTAACAGGAAAGCTTTTTGGCAAATTTGTAGCGATTTACATTTTTTTCACGAAGTTTTAGGTTTAGATCAGTACTTTAATTTTGTCTAACGGAGCTCGTCTAAAGGGTGCGAACTAGCTAATATCGACTCACATTTGACAGAACAAATTTCCTAGATGAAAATTGACCAATGGTTGAATATATAATCGAATTTTTATGCTCGAAAAAAAAAATTCGGAAAGATTCTATTTGAAATTCCTCAATTCAATATTCTATTTTAAAATGATTCTATTTGAAGAAGCAAGCATATTTAGCACCGCAATACTCAGAGCGCTATACTTTCTATTCTACCAAGCATGAAACAAAGATGGTAGGCGATTCGGCAAGACCCCTGGCGAGTTTTATAAAAAGAAGGTTAAGTAAGGTCACAGAACGTAATTTAAGTCTTTGAATTTAGAGTCGAATCTATTAGAAATAATGAAAATTTTAATTGATTATAGGACTTCTGAAAAAATTATACCAAAACGTGATTCTAATATATTGTATTTATGTATGCAATAACTGTTACTCAACAGCAAATTTACCGACCTGACACATTCTTCTATCAAAACAAATTTTATCAAGCTTGGGATGCCGATGAATCGCGCTGTTTAAGCGCGATCCATCTGTAATCCAAGCTTGATAAAATAAAATGTCTGATTAAGTTGGTAGAACTATTTTTTGACAGAAAATACTCAGTCTAGTTGATGTTGATGAAATTAAAAAAAAATTACTTAATTGACCCAAAAAAATGAAATTATAATTTTTATCTCACGGCAAAATTCTCCTTCATCAGCCGCGTCTGGACATTGCCCCGCTCCATTACATACTTGGTCAACGTTTATGCATATAGTTGTTCCAGGGCACTCCCATTCATGATCTTGACACGGAGGTGGAGGTAGCGTAGGAGGTGGCGTTGCTGGAAATATTGGACGGTTTGGTTGCATTTTTAATAAATTCGCTTTTTAATATTAAAAAATATGATTTATCCAGTTTCTCATATTTGTTACCTAGTTTTTGGAGTCAGGTATCTGGTTGAAAATTAGTTAAATTTACCATTTTACCAGGAAATTCACTACGTGAAAGATTAATGGAAAACTCTGTAAAAGATGAAGTACTGGTCACTTGAAGTAATTACATATTTCCAAAGTTAAAAAAACGCCAGGTTTATGAGATTTATCGACATAAAACATTGAGTAGTCCAGGATATCAAAATTAAGATCGGTGCTACTCAAAAGCCCTTAGTTGTCCAATATTTCACGAAAATTTTGGGCTTTTGATGGAACAAGCTAACCGCTAAGGTGCGGTCAATGACCATCCACAATTTAACGTAAATCTCATCAACGAAGCAGTTTTGAATTTTGTGGAAATATATATTCTCTGCAAATAAACGGTAGATTCACTGCACGTTTGTAACCAGAGAACCAAAAAAATCATTTGCCAACTGTCAAAGAAAACTCACGGCAGTTTTGTTCGTCTGTGTAATCATTACAATCATCATAACCATCACATTTCCAGGAGCTAGGAATGCATCGTTGTACATCACATTCGAATTCATCGGGAGCACACGTTTTTACGGCTGGAATAAATAAGCAATATTTGGAGGTAAATGGCTTCTCCCACGATCAGCAAGCGATCGGCAAAAGCTAAAAATCTGTGCATAGGCATCCAGACTGGCTTATTTCTTGAAGACAATAGAAATTCATATTTAAATGAGGAAACAATCAGAATGGCACTTTCGTCAATTATTCTGGTAATGTACTAATACTCAATAAGAGAATTCCAGCCCTTTCATTCGCGGACATTCGGCACAATGATACAGGGATGGAGATAATTTCCATTAAGTTTGTTTGATCAAATTATGTTTCTCCGAAAATATTTCGTGTATGACATGTTCGTCTTCGAACATCTGATACTTTCATTTTTTCTACAGCGATTCATTTCAGTGAAATACTTCGATTAGGACTCTGCAAACAGAAGTTTTGTAGAAAAGTTATAGGCCAACCAAGCCAAGTTATTACTGTTTTTCTGTGTTAAGTGGTGGGCATGGATTAACAAGCCCGACGTGTCGTGATTCAAACTCGAGGTCTTCGACCTGCGATGCTAACATACGTCGTCGGGTTCGTTTGTAAATGTAACTAAAATACTCACGACAAGAACTTGGTTCATCGGAATTATCATGGCAGTCCGTCGTACCATCACAATACCAACTAATTGGTATACAATCCCCGCTGGTTTGACATTGATATTCTGTTTCATGAAGACATTGGCCTGGTAATGATGTCGCTGAAAAATATTAAATAAAAAAAATTAACTTCAATACTGTTCAGATCTTGAAGCAGTTGGAGGAAAGCTGTGGGGGCACCAGGTAATACCAAGCCGATATCGAGTATTCTATTCCACTCAATGTTTTAATCCGATACCTGGTAGATTTTTTTCAAGTCACTTCTTGGAGTGGATCACCCTAACCAAGACCCTGCAAGCGCTGACCTTTATACGGACAGGGTTACAGTTGCTAGAAAGATATGACCTTTCTGTTCGGCTCAGCCTACCCTAGTTATCACACCCCGAGTGGTGGTGGTGAGTGAAGGACATGAATTAACGAGCCCGACTCGCCATGACTCGAACCCGAGATATTGTGATGCCAACGTATTAACCACCAGACCATCGCGGCTACAAGATATCGGCTTAAAACACTGAGTAGTCCAGGATATCAAGATTAACATCAATGCTATTCAAAAACCCTTAGTTGTCCAAAATTGTTACAAAACTACCAAGAGGCAAAAGAAAAACTACTCAAGTAACGAAGAAACACTTGTTAACGCTCGACTCAACAACGCGGATAAAATATTGTTTGACTATAGAAAGCGTACAAATTGATATACTTGTGTTGTGAAGATGGTCAAGGCTTTGCACCAATATTATAAAATCATTACTTGTACAATAGTATATATATATTGTCAAGAAAATTATTTTAAACAAATATCGCATCACATTTTCAACAATGGCTCATAGAACAAGTCTTTTTCACTACCGGGAATGTCATTTTCATATTCGAGATTTTAAAACATGCCCGGTTTGTACGATTAGATTGTTTATATCTGTGGTTTGATATGATGCGAAAAAGGTTTTTTCTTGCTCACAAGGTTTACTTTGTCAATCATGAGCCACTGATGAATCGCGCCGCCTTTTTCGCATCATATCAAACCACAGATATAAACAATCGAATGATACAAATCAGTCATGTTTTCGAATCTCGAATACGAAAATGACATGTGAATGACATGTGAAATATCATGTGAAAAAACGTGAGCACAAATTATCCCCGACTGTATTGAGCAAATTTACACCAATATAACCGGAGAAAATGAACAATTCATTAAATCGCTTTACTTTACATATAAATATGATCAGATTTGGAAAAATTCGATTCGAAATTCTATCCGAAAAAGGGGATTATTCAAACAAGGCAACTTCAGTTACCAGTAGGGCGAAGGAAATACCGTATCATTTGAAATTAGGATCTGATTCGTATATTTTTCTCTAATCAATTCTGTATAAATACATTTTTCTGTTTATCTTTAACAATTCAATCCTATGATAAAAATCAAATTGTGAAGGTCTCTGATTGTCATTATTAGTGAATTCACGCTTAATCTTTCAGGCCACAAATATATAGAATTGCCAGAATTTTTGTTGTTAAAATGCGATGAATCCACTTCATTTTGTAACGTTTTGTTTTTATGTCAGACTGATTTGTGCTTCGAATTGATTAGAATCATCGAATCGAACTGCCGGGCTCTAGTCACCAACAATGGTAAACAAGGCCCGGCAGCAAATCATGATATACTCTAACCAAAAGCCGAAAAAAATAGCAACCAAGACTTAAAATGAAATAAACTTACGACATCCAATTTCATCAGATCCATCGGTGCAATCTGCAATTCCATCACATCTATAGTATGAACCCAAACACTTCTCTCCGTCAGCACATTTGAAATAGCTACTCGGACATTCAAGAGGCGCTGAACCAGATTTATAGATAATTATTTGACACGCATATTATATTCTATAGTTTCCTTGTAGGTACGTGATTTAGAATAGTCCTAACGTATTTCCTGTGTATCGTAAGAGGTTACTATAAGAAAGCAAATAAGTGGTAGAAGGCTTTACCATCGCCAAGGGCAGATACCAATCACTGGACTTTATCATGGTGGTTCATTTCCGTTTAGAGCCCAGTTGCTGGCACTACATCTTTGAGTAGCTTTTTGGTATTAAATGGCCGTTAGTTGGTTCCTTTTGGGCACTGCTTCCGGCCTTGCTCTAGGAGAATTTCAATGAAAAAAAATAAGAGCAATTCCGATTTTATTTTAATTCGCTCAGAGCAAAGTTGTAAGAGAAGTTTAACAATATATAGCATAATGAATTATTATATGAAGAAGTTCTGAAAGTCAATAACCAAAAAACAATCGATAAATGAATGATTACGAACAGTTTGTAGCATGGACAATAAATATACAAACTGCAAAAATCTCAAACGAATCATTGAACTTCTTTGTTAGTACTTTTTCACAAGTTCCCCAAATGTTTTCACGAGTTCACAACAAGAACACACAAAAATTAAAACATGGATGGACAAAGCGCCATAAACGGATTGTTTCATCGAGGTACCGTATCAATGTTTGTTTTATTTCAGAAGATATTATTTAGCACATATAACTTACGACAATCGTCTTCGTCTGCGCCATCACTACAATCTTGATTTCCGTTACAAACAAATGATAATGGAATGCATCGATGACCTGGACATGTGAATTGATCTGGTCTACATGTGCTTTCATGACCTTTAAAAAAGTAAGTTTTTGGTGAGAATTTTTCGTATATTATGTTATAAATTTTACAATCGGGTAGTTATGCTATCATGCTTTCTCATTTTCCAAATATTCATTTTGTTCAAGCCTATGGATCTTCGTAAGGATTTTTTTCAATATTTAAATCGATGAATAGGAATGTTACTCTTGGATTACAGAAGGGAATCGATTCGGGAACATGTTCGATGCGTATCAATTGAATATTCAATTCCGTGATTTGGAGTGATCGGTTATGGGTAAAAGTTTTATCAAATTTTTTGAAAGTTGGCATTATTGAAAATGAATTGTTTTTTGTTTAACTATCAGAAATTTTTATTTTTTCGACCATGAACAGCTGATAAACAAAGCTATTTGTTGATGCATTTCTCATAGTTCCTCATTCGAGTTGATCAGCCAGATCGAAAGAACTACCTTCGATGAAAGGTCAAGAACACTGCTGGGCAATTTGATTGGGTGATTCGAATCGATTCGAGGCACAAATTATTTTAAATCATAGGAATCGTTCGTAGGGACAAAAACGTGCTAAATGAAGTGGAATTTCTATTTTCAATAATAAAATGCAATCGATTTTGGTCAAATGTGACCAAAATCGGTCGTATTTTGTCTTTTAAAAAATTTCCGCTCTCAGACATTGAATATATCGCGGTCACGTCTGTTTAGGCAAATATAAATTTCTTGATTTGATAATGGAGACAATTTGTAATAGTAAAAATAAAAGTAAATAATATAGAATTTCTTATTTATATGGAATTAATGATTCGATCCGATTCGAAAAAATTATTAGAATCAGATATTCGAATTCTAGATGATTGGGTTTTGCCTAGCCCTAGTCGCGATTCCAGTTAAAAAGTTAATCAGTAATATTAAAAATAAATTTATCTCATATCATGCCATTAACAATTATTACAACAAAGTAAATTATTACAACAAAGTAAATTAATTTACAATTTTATCTGGTTACAAGACCGATCTTGCGTTTTGCTATTCTATCTAGGGAACCAATGAGGAACCGGTAATACAATTACGGATGTGCAATTCATTTTTACTGGGAAACTACTGTTACCGGTACTGAGTACTCACAAATCAAAATGAGTATACAAAAAAATTTTCAGATATTTCAGTTCAAATAACTTACAATCAACTTCATCACTTCCATCTCCACAATCGTTCTGTGTATCACAAACCCAGTACGCGGGAATACAATTTCCGTTGTCACACTTAAATTTATCATCAGCACAGGGTCTGCGTAATAAAACGAATTGTCAAACATATATTAAATAAATAAAGATTGCGAAAATCGTATCTTTGTCACAGGCAGATGGCGGAAGCGTGCGCGGTGCAGGATGACACAGCAAAAAACGTAATAAATATCGACACTGTAGTTTAAACGAAAACATTTAAAACAGACTGAACCGTTATGATAAAAGTGCAGTAAATGGTATCTGCCCTGGGCAATGGTAAACCTTCCTTCTACTGTATTATCTCTCTGAACGTTCAGTTGCCACCGCCAACAAGTGTACCGTACCACTATAGATAGTGTCATTGCATTACTTAAACCTAAATACTGATAGTTATGTTTATTTTTATATGCACTCATTTTAAATGGATCGCCCTGAACAAGGTCTTGTACCAGAAGCCACTTAAAGACGAACCGGGATAGTGTAGATGAAAAAAAATGATCTTTCAGGTTCGGCCGAGCCTACCCAAGTCATACCACCCTGGGTTGAGTGGTGGGCATGTCGGCCGGGACTCGAACACGAGATCTTCAACCTGCGATGCCAACATGATGACCCTTAGGTCGTTTTGCCAAGCATGATCTATAACATTTTTGTTCTGTTGTGTATCATCCACTGACGGATCGCGCTGTCAAAGCGCGATCCATAAGTAACTGATACACAACAGAAAAATAAATAAATAAATAAATATGGATAAACCACAAATGACAAACTCACCCTGGTGTAGGACAATTCAGTTCATCGCTTCCATCTTGACAATCATCATCTCCATCACATTTATATGAAATATATATACAATTCTTGTTTGCACATGTGAATGCATATGGTCCGCAGGTTTGTCCTAATAGAATAAGGCGAAAATTAGGAAGTGATATACGAACCCCTTCGGAAAATTTTTGTCAAAGCATCTTTTGTTAAACATGTGTTACTTGTGGATAGCTCGATGCACCGTAACAAAGCTACAGTAAATTTACTGGTGATTTGCAGTAATTGTATGCATCCACAGTTAAGAAAACGCCATGTTGACGAGATTTATGCCAATTTTGGTCTGTTGATTGGCCGCACCCTATATTTGGCCAAAAAAGTCAATTTCGAATTTTTTCAATGCCAGGTAAAATTACTCTCAACAACCAGTAATCTTGTTGCATATTTTGATACAGTGTGAGATGCGAGCCGTGTGTGACGCATGCCTGACTAAATAAAAATTCTAATTTGAGAAGAGACTACAACGTACTCAGATTGTTGGAGAAAAAGTTCCAAAAAGATGGACATGGTACGATAAGAAATTTCAACGCAATGTACAGTACCAGTTCGATAATTTTCCAAATACGACATTATCACCAAGTTCAATATAAAATAAATTTTCGATTCAAAATTGTATCGAATATGCAAATAAAATGATTATGAAAATATGCGATAATGAAATATAATGATAAGGAATGAATTGAAGTTGCCACAGGAGGAATTACTTATATTTTATATTATTGAAATTCACTTTGAGCCAGGCCGGAAGCAGTGCCTAAAAGGAACCAACTAACGGCCACTTAATCGCAAAAGCTACTACAGGATGTAGTTACTACCTGCAACTGCACTCTAAGCGGAAAACATTCCAAACCGAACTGAACCGTCATGATAAAGTGCGGTGAGTGGATCTTTCCTGGGCGACGTGAAAACCATTTACCACTCCTTATAGGGGACAACCTCATGAAAAAGTTTTGCAAATGACTGAATAGTTTACACAGACATGAAACTCATCATTAATCAAACATGAGCCATGAATGAAGCAAGCCTGGGTGGCCTCAACCATGTCCGATGCAACAGAACAATTACGCTTATCAACAAAAACTGATTAATGAACAATAAGATAACGATAAAAAGGAATATTTAAGATCGATAATATTTCCAATGCATTGTGTAATGGTATGTACAGTTTGGTTTTTGTTTATTTGGAATAGAATGATAATTCAATATACGAGGAAATATTATCAATATATATCTTGAGATGGACGCAACAGGGGTGCAAGTTAGTACAAAAACGAAATAATTTCTGCATGAAATATTCCGGTATACAAATTTCTGTAATTGCCATCTATATATTCATTAGACCCCACCATCGCCTCCACAATCTTCCTCATCTGAGCCATCCCCACATTGATCTAATCCATCGCATACATTTGCTTTTGCTATACATCGACCGTTATCACAAGGAAACTAAAAAAGAACAATTCAATTCTTTATGCAAAAGATTAACGGATTGTGAATGTTTGAACTGGGAACTAAGAAAATAGAAAAAGGGTTAAAGAGTGTTCGGTAAACATCAGTTTTTTTATTGCGCCATGTTTTATCCTTGTAGTACACTTACGATAACAATGAATCATTCGAGAAGACTACTTTATGCAACCAGACATATATTGACTTAAATTTCTATAAAAATCGGCATCATTGTTAATATTGAATACTTGAAATTTTAGATTCACACCAAATAATTTTGTATTTATAATAGTCCTAACACGCATTTTCTGCCCGTCGTAAGTGGTACCTGAGGGGAAGCAAAAAAGTGGTAGAAGATTTTACCGTCGCCCAGGGCAGATACCACTCACAGCACTTTACCTTGGCGGCTCACTTCCGTTAGAATGTTTTCTGATCAGAGTGCAGTTGCAGGTACTACCACATCGTTTAGTAGGTCTTTGCTGTTAAGTAGCTGTTAATTGGTTTCTTTTCGGCACTGCTACCGATCTTGCTCGGAGTGAATTGCAAAGAAAAAATCAAAAAAAAATCGAGTACGAAGCACAGATGAGCCGTGCCTCTACGGCACGGTCCATCAGTGCCTCATGCTCGACAGAAGATATCTAGGCAATATTTTCCAACTGAACTTGGCTAC
This sequence comes from Styela plicata, assembly GCA_963675895.2. Taxonomy (NCBI): domain Eukaryota; kingdom Metazoa; phylum Chordata; class Ascidiacea; order Stolidobranchia; family Styelidae; genus Styela; species Styela plicata. Next base: position 10,050,224 of record OZ023149.1, read on the forward strand.
ACTGACAGATAAAATGAAAATGAAACGCAAATCCTGGATTTTGATATAAAATCACACCTGGTATGTAGATGTACATTGCGGAGGGGGTGGTTGATCAGGATCTTCCTCACAGCTCGTACCGTCTTCCATTATCTTGAATCCGATAGGACATCCACATGTTCTGGAACCTAGAAAAAATTTTGTAACTTTTTTATTGAAATTCAGTGAGCAAGGTCGGAAGAAAAGGCCGAAAAGAATCCAACTATAACGGTCAGTTAATAGCAAAGAGCTACTACAAGATGTAGTACCAGCAACAGCACTTTAGACGGAAAACATCCCAAACGGAACTACTATAAAAAAGTACAATGCAATACAGACTCAACCGGTTTTAAAAAAGGTGGAAATATTTCATCATTTTCATCTGGGTCGCTTATACAATTCCTCTTTGTTTTAAGTAATCCAATATTGCGAAAATGCCACCAGAATATTCATGTTTTCATTTTTTTTCGATAATGACCCATATTTGTGGATCGCAAAAACCTATGTCTTATAAGCCAAACATTTCACTTATTCGAAGGTTGAACTTTTTTCAAAAATACGTCGTTCATCCTCTATGCAAAAGTCTTTTGTGCCTCTATGGCAGATTCCCGAAAGCGAGCCAATTTGACGAAAATTAAATGGAATAGTTTGTCCATCTCTCACTTTCTTCCTGCGTGCGGTAACAGGTGAATAAATGAGAACATAGAAATGGTAGACGGTGTATCTTTCGACCAGGGCATATACCATTGATTGCACAAAACGGTTTAGTTTTGCATAAATTTTTTTCCGCTTTGTGTGCGGTTGCTGGTTTCGCCTGTGCTGTTACGTATCTCTTTGCCACATGAGTTCTTACAGCAAATTTCAGAACTAAACAAATTAAACATTAATGAGGCTTTAAATTTACTAGTAAAAATAAAATAATTTACTTGATGGTGCCGGGAAACAAAATTTTGCACAACCTCCGTTTGGATAATTTTCCCTGTTGCACTGATTGCTACCGTATCTGTCCTGAAAAAAAAAAATGAAAATCGAGTTTGAATGTAGATTGAAGATTTGAATGAAATAAATTCCCGTAAACTCGCAAATTTTTTTGCCCAGAAAATGTGTCAAACGAGACAACAAAATTTTTAATCGGTCACACTACGATCGACTAACAATTCGCACCTATTCACTGTGGAGGTTCGACAATGTCGCAAACAGTTTTATGCAAGAAGTTTTTTTCCAAGAATCTCTGAACTTTGGAATTCCTTGCTTTCTTGTTCGTTTTAATAGTGCTTTCTTGCTTTAAATCTCGCGCTAATAGACATCTATCAGGGATGGGGGTTACTTAGCTTCCATTCCTGCATTTCATGTAGCTCTTTGCACTTTAGTGGCTTCAGGAGAATTTTCTAGTTTGATTCGTCTCCTGTGGTCTTGCTCTGAGCGAATTTCAATAAAAAAAGGCCTGCCATTGGTTAAGAGACTTCTTCATTACATTTGACCGAGTGTAGAATAGCAGAGTATAATAACCAGCCCTGTAGGTAATACCAGTCAGAAGTATTTTGCCAAAAAACAACGTTTGTTAAGTATGAGTCACTGAGGGATCGCTCCGTCTGCGGCTCATGCTTGAAAAAATTAAATTCCGAACTGTACTGTGGATTTCTTAGATTTATTTAGAGTGATGGAAGCTACTTCTAAAATAACATGGCGATAGAACAAAGATGTATCTGAATTTCGCAATAGCAGAAATTGGTATCTAAAAACCTCTCTGTGTACCTACCTGTAGGCTTTTGTCAAAGCCGGCTATAGCATATATACTGTTGATATTTTCAAGTAGAGTGAACGCGTTTCCCGCGTAAGTTTTGTGTGTTTGATATAGCTTTTCAGTTCTGGAATCCGACCAATAGCTAAAATAAAAGAACATAAGTTTCACGAAAGCATATGATTTGTTTAAAAAAAACGAGAAAGTTGAAAGTTTTGATGTCAAATCAACGAATAGTATGAAATATTCTGCCTAATAACCCACAAAATGCGTACTTCGCGCTATGACGTAGCTGATTATTGATAATTTCAAGCGCCGCATTCCATTGAAAACGCGGTGAATTTAAAGTTTGCTCTCAGAATTTTTACGATATGTCGAGCATCCTTTTACATTGTTCTATGTTGACAAAACAGCAGATGCACCGGGATATCTTTTATCGCAATAATATCGACAAGTCATTTTAAAGACAAAAGCACCGTTACATCAATATTAGACTAAACCTGAAGTCTGTTATATCAAAACTTCTTAGCAGTATGCTACAGACCAGAGAAGTACCAAGAACCTATAAAATGGTACCCTTGTGTTAGAGAAATTGGTTGATGGCACGAATATAGATAGCTGCGATGAGAAACCTATGCCTCACCATTTTTCACCAAGTGTGAGTCAATGTTGGATCGCGCCTGGCAGAATAGATTTTCAGATTGGGTGTGGTAGAAAATTTTATAATATGATTAAACGTGCGAGGTGGGATCAACTTATCTGATGACTTTTTTTAATATTAAAACAAAGGAAGACAGCTTTCACGTTAAACAAACACTTACATATAACTTTGGCCAAGGACTGCAAGTGACATAGGGTTAAAAAATTCTGTATCAGTTTGAAGTTGTCGTCTGCTGTATCCGCCAAATGATATAGATTCTATTCTTTCCAATAGACTGTCGACCCAATACAGTCGATAACCCCTGGAATGAAACAAAAATAATAAAGATATACCTGGTATACTTGATTATTGAACTTGAATAAAACATGCTTAGACTGCACGTAATACATTTTCTGGTAGCTATCTGGCATATACCATACCATAGATATGGTAATGAGGTATTATCGAATTTCTTATACTATATATAATTATCTTATATAATTATATTATATCATATAGTCTTGATCGCCGGATCAGACTTTGGCAGTGACATGGGCCGCCGTCCTGGCAGCGCTTATCCAACACTATCTCATGCCTAACATAACACGTCTGAACAAACGATTCATGAATGGCATTCTTATTCTCATTTTTTCTTTCCAATAATAACTCAATAGTAACATGTTTTAAAAACGCTATTCTGACCGTTTTAAACAACTTTCTTACCTCAAATCTGCACAAATAGAGACAACAGAACCGAGCATCGAATCAACAAATGTATCAGCATTAGAACCATCCATCCAAGCTCTCACGATCTTCGATGGGCGAACTATATCGGACCAGAATAAATATCTGAAATATTTAGATTACTAGATATTAAAACATGTCAAACTATTAATTTTTATTGTTATGATGTTGGCATCGCAGGCTGAATATCTCGAGTTCGAATCCCGGCGAGTCCGTTCGTTGACGCAAACCTCCCACTCAACCCAGGGTGTAATAGCTTGGGTAAGCTAAACCAGGCCAATCAGGAGAGATCGCATCCTTTTAACAGTTTTAATCCTTTCCGTTTATAAGTGGCTGTCGGGTATAGGGCTTTGGTCATGTTGATCTCCTTAACGAGTAGATATGGAAAAAAGAAATTTTTTTCATTATTTCCATTATTCAACAAAATTAGGATGTATGCAGAATTCAATCGAATTCAGGACTGCAGTAAATTACGCAAGAGCAAGGTTTAAACACTTTTTACGTGAGATATAAATTAGTATAAATTAAATTTATAAAGTATATGTATGTTTCGAATATTCTTGAATCTAGAATAACTAGAATCTTATTCCACATTTTCAAACAAGTTTATTAGGCGACCTTTCGTTAGATCATAGGCTAACGAACCTCAAAGTTTAAACAGACCATCAACCGCCAATATGATCACACTTTAAGAACCGACGGAGTGAACAGCCGAGCGTCTTGGCGGCGGAATTGGTTCGATTACAAACTAAGGGGGAAGTCAAGTCAGTCTTTGATAATACAGTCATTGATAAAAGCCCACAATCCATCAGTGGCTCATGTTTGACATTATTATTACTGATTAGGAAGCAACTAACCAACTAACTATACTCACCCATAATTAGGAGCAATCGCTATACTGGTGGGAATAGACAATCCCGTGGTGACAATATTTTGCCTTGATGTTTTGTCTCGTAAACTAAATACTCTGATGTAATTGTAAGAAGAATCGAGAATATACAAGTTCTTTGCAGTCCAATCATATTGAATACATCGTATAGTTCCGAGATTATTATTCACAAGTTCTTCTGGTGGACCTGGTATGATTAGAAAATACAAATATATGAGACGGATCCGATTCAGGTTTCAGGCAGAGGTGGTTTGAGATGAAGCATCATAACCTTTCAGAATCGGATCGAAATAATGGTTTGAAATGAAGCATTATACCTTTTCAGCTTCGAATCGAAATGATTTGTGGATCGCGATGAAGCGAAGGAAAGTTTGGGCGATCGGGGCCCTCAAGGATCTCATATCCAGAAGTACAACATCCCTGGGAATATAAGCTACTGCGTTCACTTTCTTATTTAATATATCCCGATCTATGGATTTGAATAAAATAGACATACCTGAATCATTATAAAATTTTCTGTAAATAATGCTCTTATATGCTTCTGAATAATATATATAACCCTCTTGTGCATCGGTTGCAACTGACAAAAATGCTTCATTAGGTTGTGCAGGGATTGGTACAATTGCTTCATCTGAATGATAATCCCCTTCGATACCTCTGACAGATGAATAAGCGGCCATGGCAAGAAATGTGTCGATTTCTAAAAAATTTAAAAAAAAAAGAATTTTCAAATGAACGTAAAAAATGGACCCAGTGCACTGAGATAAGTGTATAGTAAATTTGCTGTTCTTTCGCAGTAATTATATAGTTCTGAAATTTGAATTCGTCTTGTTCATGTAATTTACGCCAATTATGAGTTATCGATGGCCGTGTCTAAGACCGTAAACGATAAACCGCCCATAATTATACGAATTCATAGTTGCATTTCACCAGCAGAATTACAGTCAAAGAACGGCAATTTTACTATATTTTAGTCACAGTGAAGCTCGAATTTGAAACAACCTTGAACTAAAGCAATGAAAAAAAGAATCTCGTTCAGATTCAACTTAGAAGTCCTAGTATGAATGGGCTAGACGATTCAATACGTTGATTCAAATCGCTTCGAAGCGCAAATTATTTGAATCAGTAGTAGAAATTTTGGTTTGTTCAGCATAAGACACAGATGGCCCGCGCCTTGACGGCGCGATCCATCAGTGTCCCATGCGTAACACAAGATTTTTTCATTAATTTTCTTTCTTATTGGGTAGGAACAAAAACTCTTTTTTAAAAAAAAATTTGCAGAAATTTTACCGAAAACTATAAGCTTTAGATTTCAATATTTATATAAATGAACAAATATTTATTAAAAATTCGGATTTGCCCAGTGCTAGTCGAGTTTTTGCCCAATCTTTTTCATTTAAACTTATTACCACTTATTGTTCCTTCATTAACTTAATTCGATAACAATACATACTCACTTTGGCATTTCTTATATATGCTTCCTTCAATATATCCATATTCATATCCAAAATCACATAAACATCGGTATCCGAGACCCAGAGTATCAGACGTGTGTGTCAGAACACATAAGTGATCACACCCTCCATTGCCTTCAGCGCAAGGATTTGGAACTGAAAAAATGATTATAGGCTTTTGTCCATACTATGTTTTTATTCGAGACATACGTTCTTTCATTGCATTGCCTACTGTGTAAAAAATTAAACATTTTAAACACATACATCTTTCTGTGTTTATTATAATATTGCGATTTAAATATTCGTTTCGATATTTGGTTTAATTCCGAAATCAAGGGAAAATCGATTTCAGTTGCATACCTTTTGGTTGACGAACCGGGTGATAAGAAATAATTCCATAAGGTCTGACTGTTGTATCTCGGACTACTTCAAGCTCCTCTCCAGTAAATTTATCAGCTTTAACGACTCCCATTTTCGTCCAATCGGTGAAATATAAAAATCTTTCAAAAATTGTGATGTCCCACGGGTGCGGACTGTTGTGTCCTGAAACTATCGTACGCCTGACAGTGGGAAAAATAAATGGTACATTATATGATACGCGTTTGTCTCGTCGCCGACATTTGAAAAAAAATCACGTGGTCTACAAAATATCGGCGAAATTATTTGAGGTGTTAGTACAATTACGTTATCCAATCACAAATTGAATTTAGATGTTCATTTTGATATCCAATTCCACAATAAAACATTTGAATCTTGCATCCCAAATATGGACGCAATTGTCAACTATGAAATCCTACCTGTCTTTTCCATAATAATCAACAGTATCGATGAAATCCAAATGTCCATCAACCCAATATATTCGTTTCTGTATCAAATCAACTGTGATTCCATTTGCCCATTGTATCTGTTTATCAATCAAGGTGACACGAGTCGTACCATCCATATGAGCTCTCTCGATTCGAGGGTTTAAAGAACCCCAGTCAGAGAAAAACATGTAGCTAGAAAACAAGTAGTTTGCTGTCATAAAAATTGGGCCGGATCTACCAAGTTACCACACTTAGGTTGAGTGGAGGTCATGGACTAGCGAGTCGGACTTTAAATCGTGACTTGGAAAAACGTTCACCCTGTTTTAACATTGAAACCACGGAAAGTATTGACTTGGGTGAACAAATCAAGGGCCATTATTTGATCGAACGCCAAGTCTTCTTTTTTTTGCCAACTAATGTCAACATATCCTTCGCCAAAAATGTGAAACTGATGGATCGCGCCCCCGTCGAATGAATACACTTTGATTATATTGTGCTCAATGTGATTTTGTACGATTAGACACAGACAACCGTGACATTTGTTGATATTTTTAAAATTAAATTTAGAAACAAAAACAATGATTTAAAATGCTACGAATTGATTGGAGTTACAAAATTCAGACACCATCTTTTTAGAATTCAATTGCAAATGGCACAAATCGCAACATTTCGAACGATTTTACATGAGTATTATATGAAAAAATTTAGCCTACGTTCAAAACATTTCGAAATTATGTGAAACTTCAAAATATCGATTTTGTTGCTTACTTAAAGCTTTTGCGGATCATACTGCATCACAGAAATGAGTTTTAGAATAATCCGAATATATTCAATATATATTCAAATCGATTCGAATCTTATTCTAGAATCAGCATTCGTAGATTCGGTATTTGATTTCAATAAAAATGGATGTGTAAGTGGAAACCTATTCCTCATCCCATGGACAAATACTAGTAGCAAATACTTATCGCCAGCATACAAATAACAACTTACCCTACAGTTGGATCGAGAGCGAGTCCCCTCGGACTAGTAAGTCCAGTAGTAATAACACCAGCACGATGTTTTCCTTCGAAATCACAAACTTCTATTCTTTCTACTGATGTTTCGATGATGTAAAGATTGTTCGCTAAAATTAAAGATAGAATAATAATAAATTAGACATATACAATAAAAAATGCTGTGAAATCAATGCTTTTTGATAGTAATTTTACTTGTTGATATTGAAATAAATGATAAAATCGACGTTTTTTCGGCACATTTGACTGTTGATGGACGGCACTGCCTAGGTGATATACTTTCGTGATATAAATAATTTATCTTTGACGTAAAATTTGACATATATCATGATTTTGCTGCAAAATGCAAAACTTTATAATGATAGAAAACGAAATTGCTTTCGATCATTTAATCAAGGATAGTCCTAACGTATTTCTTGCGTGTCGTAAGAGATGTAGTTCCATTTGGGATGTTTCCTGTTTAAACTGCAGATGCTGGTACTACATCTTTTAGTATTTAAGTGGCCGTTGGTTGGTTTTCTTTGGGAGCTGCTTCCGGCCTTCCTTAAAGTGAATTTCAATAAAAAAAATATCGTTATCGAGATATCATTTTACCAATCCAATCTACTGCTATCTGCTCTGGATCTAAAATTCCTGTATTGATGACGTCATGTACATTGGTACCATCCATGTTAGAAGAACGAATCTTAAAATAAGAATTTTCGAAAATTATTGTTGTGGGAAACCTACGCGCAAACTTTTAGATATATAAAATATTTCTTAAATATATAAAAATATAGAAAAATCTTTTTTATAACCACTTCTTGGGGTGGATCACCCCGAACCAGCGACCTCTCATAGACGGACAGGGTTAGATTAGAATTGAAATTGGTGGAAAGATAGGAGCCTTTCCTGTTCGACTTGTCCTACAAAAGTTATTAAACCCTGGGTTGAGTGTTGGACATGGATTAACGAGCCGGACTCGAACTCGAGATCTCCAGCTTGCAATGCCAACATGTTAAACCATTAGGCCATTAGGCCATTGAGCTTTAAAACATGTTACGCATATATATATATATATACATTTATTTCCAGTTGCAGAGAAGATGTGGAGGGCCAAGGGTATATAAGAATGATGTTCATGTAGATGTGGACCAAAAATCCGGGTTTAAAACTTTTCGCGGGAAATTTACGGAGATATCACTTATTTTGAGGCCCAATGACAAAGGCCAAGAGGGAACGGAAAATCAAATCACTGAAAAGAGAGTGGAAATTTCCTTATCCCAATAGTCAGGTATTTTAGAATTAAAAAAAAATGGAAGTGTCGTTTTTAGATTATTCCTTAAGCCATTCATTTTGTAGTGAAATCACGATTTGCTTGTAAAATGGACAAAGGATGATCAAATGTTAGCAATTTTATAAATTTGAAAAGTTGAAACATTATTCTATTTATGGCTTATATGGTGAATTTTTGATACCGTTCAAATTGAACGATAAGGAATGTGATGAATAGAATAAAGTTCAATCGGATACTGACAAGTTATGTGCTAAGTGACATTTGACCCCTTTACGTTTCCATTTTTGTTGTAAATGCTTGCTGAATTGACCTTATTTTGTTATTCCTTGTTTCTGGAGCAAACTAATAAAAGCTTAGTTAATAAGTTTGAGCATTCGTCAATAGGTATATTCATATTTGATAGCCTTCCTTACCTTGTTTTCAACTTGATCTGCCCAGAATATCAATCCTTTATCATAATGATAGTCAATCCCCACTGCATACGAAGGATGTGAGACAATAACTTCTTCTTGGTCTGATATTGATTCGGGATCATACGCAAGAATTTCCTCTCGTACCGAGTAGAGAATCTTTGGCGCTCCATCTGAAAATAAATAATGAAAATGACCAATAGATATAATTGTTTTTAAATAAAAAAATGGGTGATTTTTTTTAAATATTTATGAAATAAAAATGCGCAGCGTTTGGAAAAGGTATTGCAAAATTGTGCCAAAATAAAATATAAAAGGTGTATGTAAAGTATACAGAAATAGATCCAATTCTCCAAATATTCTGAGTTCCAGATTGTGTACGAAGTATTTCGTAAATGGAACATTTTAAATTTGCAGGCCACAACAAAAGACACAAAGCATGTGCCTATTCCATCTTTACTATACGATTGTGTGAGTGTCATACTCAGAAGTGAGCCAACGATACGAGTATTTGTTAATTCTGATCATTCCAACTATAATTTATTTCTTTCTCAACAAAATTAGGATATAGATATAGGTCAATTTGTCGCGAAACAATATGAAAAAACTCGTTCAAATGGCTTTGTAAGATTATTCAAATTTTGTGTAAGTAAAAGTTAAGTTAAACAATTAAATAAAAAAGTATAAGTCAGATAGTTATGTTTATTTCTGAATAATATTTAATCTAAGTTCACTTAGTTTTCCTGATCTATATCTATAAACTCAAAAGACAATATCGAATAGAAATAATGAACTCACCCACTGGAAGAGCTTTACAATGTTTTGAAAATCCGTTTTCAAGTTGATAACCTTCCACACAAGTGCATTTGTATGTACCAACAAGATTGAAGCAAGTTTGTTCACAATATCCAAACAATTCACACTCGTTGACATCTGCAGGAAATACAGAAGTGTTAAATTAATTGGTATTAAGTATTAAAAATGACATACTACAGCGTTGTCAATGACATCATGAGCTACGTTAATTGACACCAAATTGATGATATACATCGAATTTAAACTCTAAAATTTGACGTAGCTTATGATGTTGCTCAATAACGAACGTACAAGTATCCGCAAAACAATAACCGGTTATTTCCATTGACTGAAAACTACTAAGTCTCCGAAAAATATTAAATTTCAAACCAATCCGATTATAATCATTCGGCACTTTCTCTATATTATGATGCTACTGCACAATTATACATGTGAAGTAAAAATGGTAGGCATAACTCCAATTATGCTAATAGAATAAGCCCATGTTATTGTTTATCTTACACTTGGAAGAGAAAATAGAGTATTCAGTGAAAAGTCAGAGTCGACATGAATAAAATTTCAATTTTTGTCACACAAAATAACATCTACTACAAAATTAATGACGCGCTAACGCTGGCATTATTTGAATACCTATGACATGTGTTTCCATGGTTAGTCGGTCAAGTTGAATCCAATCAAATTACATACGGTACAACTACAGAGGCTACAACAAGTAAAACCTTTTGATGCTAATCTGTTTCATATTGCACGAAAGCATCGGCAGACGTGGCTTAGTTCACAAATTTAGTACCGTGATTCCAAAATTTAGTAAAAGATCATTTACCAATGCAAGTTGATCCATCAAAATCGACTTGATATCCGAATGGACAATAACAAAATCCTCCAGCAGTTGATGGTTGACATTCGTGATCACAACTCAATGATCCACACAGTGTTGAGGCTGTATGAGGAAAAAAGTAAAATCCGCATGTGAAAGATCTCCGTCCACGGAAGCGGGTGGTTGGGGTTCTGATTCGTCGCTGTCAAATATTAAGGGGTCCGAACCTTCTAAATCAGCATAGCAAGTTTTCGTATGATCCGGATCGCAATGATGAAAAATCTATGTCATAATGGCATGTTATAGACATACAACTGACATCGAACCATGTTCACACAGCGTTTCGTAATTGATTCAACAACCAGATCTTATTATATGTCGAATTTTAATTAGTAAAATTCAAAGTAATGTTATACAAAGCTACTAAAACTCTACGCCGGCCATTTTGGGCTAATTAGCAGAATTTTTTGTTGCCAGTCATTCGTTCAAATCGAGCTGAGCTTTTTCCAAACCAATTTAATAAAACTCACTGCAGGGTTTATCATCGGTCGCCTCATCGTCTTCATTCGGACAATCAGGTGTTCCGTCACAGACCTTGGTTGCTTCAATGCATTCACCGGTACTGGGACATTTCCACTCATTCGGGTGACATGTTACATTATAATCTACAAAAGTTGTGACATCACAACAGTAAAGCAGATTGTAATTTTACTGGGATTGCAAGAATTGGCATTTTGGTATCGCAATATATAGTTAGAAAGTTTTGGTAAGGGTAGTAAGAAAGACATCGCAGTCGGATAGGGAACATGATAAATCTTCAGAACTGAGCCCATTACTGAAGTTCATTCTGGCCAAGCAGAAAACATTTCGCAGCCAACTTCCTGGTAAATTGTACAGTTCTACCAGACAGAGTTAGGGCTGAAGTCCCTGATATATTATATACGTTGACCCTCAAAATAGCATACTCACGCGCTGGAGTAAAATTTAATATACAAAGGTAAAAACAAAAAATACAAAGTACACAAACAAAGAAGTAAACAACGTACTTTCAGTGGCTTAAGATCAACGAGTTTGTAAGTTACTTAATTGGTCTAATCGCAACACGAAGACAGTGTTTTAGCGTGGCAAGTCTTCAATCAATAGGCCGTGTGCTAATTCCGCTATACAAATGCTACATGTCAATAAGCTGCTTTAGTTGGGTAGAGCAGATCGTTTTCATGCTCCGCTTCGAGTGTAAAAAGATGCACGGCCAAAACACAAAATATGTCAATGTTATGGAATAGAAAGGTGGATATGATAAATTAATAATCTTCCTTATATGCGGCAGGTATAAAAGCAATACTACTCACGGCAATCCTTTTCATCGGAATTGTCTCCCCACAGTTGTCAGTTCCGTCACAAACAAACAGTTGATTGATGCAAATACTATTATCACACTCGTATGTGTCTCCTCTGCATGGCTGATATTCTAGGTAAAGCGGTAGTTAGCCAGTTTAATCAGACGTATATGGAAAACGATTAGTCACAAAATGCAGCGACACTGACCAATGGTCACGTAGACGAGTAATTGACGTACCCCATAAAAAGCTTAAACACAGCTTTGTCAGTCCTATGTTGCTGAGCCGCCAGTGACAAAGATTCTGAAACCTTGTGCGTTTCTTATAATTTAAAAAAGGCTGTTTAAAAAGGGTACACGTTTAATGACCACTGTTTTTGCATTTGATATAGATTGTCCGAATATTCATTGACCAATGCCTGACGTGGCGGAAAGTCAGCCATGTAGGTTTATACGTTTCATAGGGTGGAAATGACTGGAACGTACGCAGTAAATCCTCAGCAATGTGAAGTTGAATATCGAATCTAGTTTTAACAAGAAAACGTTACCACATGTATCCGGTTCATCACTTCCATCACCGCAATCATTTCTTCGATCACAATAGAGTTGTATCGGAATACATAGTCCACTAGCACATTGGAAATCTCCATTTCTGCAGAGAGGTATGGCTAAAAATGCGAAAATTAGATGAACATGTAAAGCAAAAGTGATGGGAAAGGAGAGAAAAGTTTAGAACATAAAAAACACATCAAATTGCAACAAGAATAAACTTAGGCTACAATGTTGGGAATTGTAAATGATTAGGCGACTGCTCATTTGTAGCAACAGCAGCATAAGTATATTTCACTCACTGCAATTGAATTCATCGCTTTCATCTCTACAGTCTGGAATTCCATCACAATATTGATCAGTCGTATAGCAAGCTCCATTTGCACATGTTTTATCATCACACGTTGGATAATCTGAACAAAAGGACACGTAAAAAGTATTCAAAAGAAACGTGCGAGTACTAAATCACCACGGATCCACAGGAATTTCCCTAAGAATTGAACGCGGTGAAGTCGCACGTAGCCAAATACACATAAATTGTATTGCCGGCTACCATTTTGCGTAGGATACACGAGAGATTACACCCTCCCACGAAATGCGTGTACATGCATGATCACACCTGCGTGGGGACAATCTTGTATCTCAACCAGAACTTTTGTTTTGTGTTACAGCTCGCATTCTATCGACGCGATTTATCAGTGACACATGTTTAACGAACGATTTTTTTACAAAAAATTTTCGATTGAAATAATGAATATCACGCATGGGTCCAATATTACGTGGGTTATATTCTAATTGATTGAAAATGAAGATTCAAGTGTCGTGTTTTTATCTTTTTTGTTTTGAAAATTCACTTTCAGCAAGGTTAGAATAAACAGGAACCGAGATTGCAAATAGCTACATAAAATGTTAAAATTAATAAATGTGCATTAGTGGTAACATTTGATACTGAACTGATGAGGTGGAGCAGAGTTTAGGACCATATAAACTTCTGTAAACTTACTGCATCCTTGTTCATCGTCCCCGTTCGGACAATCTTCAACGTGATCACAGGAGAAATTAGCAGGAATGCAGTAGTTATTGTTGCATGTGTATTGTGTTGGTGAACAAGTTCTTCCAGCTAAAATGCGAATCACAAAAACTTTTTAGGGAATCTCCTTGGACGCAGAAAGTCGATCGGACATTCGAATGAAATCGAAAACCTATTTACTTCAAACCTTCTAAAATGGGCTGCAGAAACTTATACGAAGTATATATTTAAGTTTGTTTACTGCATTTTACGCCGAAGAAAACTTCTGCAAAACAAATGCTCCGATTACAAAATATTCTACATGTTCTGTTTTACATATTATACATCATATTCTTATGCGAAAAATTTCGATTTCCCGGCCTCGTTCCCACGAAAAGTAGATCAATCTACAGTTGATGAGGAAGGAGCAATACAACAGTAAGTTAAAACAAAATCGGCGCACTCGATCGCGTAATGAGTGGGCCATATGTGCTATAATATATTTTGTCAGATTTATGGGATTCCGGAAGACAAAGTCTTTCAACCTGTATAGCTAAAATTCAACAATTCAATACCCTATATTTTCCAAAAATAAAAATAAATCTTAAAATGAAATACATACGACAAGACTGCTCGTCTTCACCATTACTGCAATCATTCTGACTATCACATTTATATGCATTAGGAATGCAACTGCCATCGTCACATTGAAATTCATTCGCAGCACATGTCGAAGGTTCTAGAACAAATTGAAAAAATTTAAAGATGTAGTGGAAACACAAACAAAAATGCAGTAATTTTACTTGGCTATATAAAAAAATACTTTGACTTTGCTGGTCAATTACGGACTGTTTATGGAACGCACCGCCAAGGTGCAGTCTAGCAGCCAATGCCAACTATCGCACATGAACCATACTGTACGGTACTTTATAAGCTAATTTATTCGGTTCATTGTAAATAAATGTCTTACGTTGAATAAGCTGTTATACTTGCCATTTGATAGAATGCTCGTGGTTGCACACAAAAAAAACGGTGCAGTGTTACGATTTCTGCCGTGGTTCTCAAATAAAATTATTATTCTTTTATTCAGGTAAAAGTAATTTTTTTTCTATGATGTAGTGTTCGATTTAACTCGGAAATCACTAAACAGGCCTCAATTGCAATCAGAAATTTCGTTTGGTCAAACATGAGTCACAGATTGACCACGCACCGATGGTGTGATCCATCCATGAATCATGCTTGGCTAAATATGTTTGTGCAATTTTTTTTCTAACAGTGATGTCGCAGGCTATTGTTTAAGCTAGTCCGCTCAATATTTGATGACGTACCACAGTCTTGTTCATCTGATCCTGGTGCAGATTCTCCCTGACAATCTGTCACCCCATCACATACCCAATCTTGAGGTATACAGGTCCCACTTGAGCATTCGAATTCTCCAGTATCACATCCTGCATTAAAAACATTCCGATTTTACGTTATCCCAATAAATAATGAACAGTGTATAAAAAAGCCAATTTTAGATCGAAGATTCTAATGAATTCTGTGATACGATAGCTCGTCTCTGAGATTCCATTTGATTCGAAAAAGATAGTGAGAAAAAATTGCCAATTTAACAAAAACTCACGTCACTTATCCCAATTTGAAATTTTATTTTGTCAAGCATTTGCCCCAATGAACAGCGTCCCATCGACGTGATCCATCAGGGACTCGTACTTAACAAAAGATGGGTTTACAAAATTTACCGTAGGGATGATATTCCTCCATTTATTCTTAAAATGAAATTATTCAGACTGATTAGATTTATGTTTGGTATATAAGTCTAAACATGTCAAGCAACTCTGGTCGTGTATTAATGATGAACATGGGTCACTGATGGGGCCGAATAAGCCCGTATATGCGCGCTCGTTTGTACTCATAATAGAACAAAATGCATTGCGTGTCTGCCAATACCCGCAAAGTGCCTTGCAGAAACAACAGAGCATCGAACCACCGGTTGTTTGTATAATACGATCGTGCTTAACCGAATGACCTTTATCGAGTTGTTCAAGTTCTTTTTTAGGAGTGTTGAAATATTTACTACGGCCTTTTTGTTAACCTACCAAGGCGCTTTTACCGAACAACCGGACGGGCGCGGACGTTCAAGGTGTTTGTGTATCTGTTCTATGTCACAGCTATCCCACAAGTGCATCGCTGAAGGATCATGCTCGGTGGTGAATCGGTCAAGCATCGGTTTACCGGACTGTACGAGGACGCTCAACCGACTGAGCTGCCGAAACATGCTGGCTCCAAGAAAAACACAATTTGAGCTCCACCGACAGCGCCACCTAAACGTACAATTACGATCTACGCAATGCTGAGACGTCACTCTGAATATAACAATCCTTCCATTGTTTTCGAACACGCGAAAAAATAGATAAAAAGATAAGAATAAAGAAACCCTAACGATTTTTGTAGGAATATACACGATCAGAGATTAGCTGGTCAATAAATAAAACTCAATTCGTTATGGAGGAGAATATATTTCTTTTGTTATTTTTAGTTTACAGTTTTCCAAGAACGAGACCATTTGGATTATGCTTATCAAAACAACCACAAATTTAATTTTCTTTCCTATCAAGACTGTTTATTCTGTATTGATATGTGTAGTGCTGGACTAAATTCAGTGCGCGTAACCGTGTGCCCATGCTTGGAAAAAAGAATTTGTTCTTTGAAATTCACTCTGAGCAAGGCCCGATGCGGCGCCCAAAAAAAACCAACTAACGGCCAGTCAATAACAAAAAGCAAACACGAGATTCAGTAACAGCAACTGCACTTTACGCGGAAAACGTCTCAAAGGAAAGCCTCCTATGTGGTTAAGTGCAGTAATCTGGTATCTGTTTGTACCCAAAATTCAATTCAAACCAAACGGACGAACGGTATTGCCCATCTCTATAGTTCACGAGGATAGCAAAACCTAGCACTGTAAAAAAAAAAGTTGTAAATTCCTCGTACTTTTACTGTTAATTGATTCAGCGAGAATTAACTGAGACTATAACATATTTTCCGAGAGAATCGACCGAAGCGCGAACTATCAACAGCCAATACTTGGCGTCAGCCTCTTTAAAATAGCCCTATTAGGGATTTCGGAGATATATACTTACTGTAAATGCACGGTAATTTTACTGTAATTTTGTTACAGTGTTGAGTGTTGTTGTTTTTTGACCGAAATTTTAAAGGATATTAAAATAAAAGAACATATGAGCAGCTTATTGAGAATTTCTCTTTTGTTAACCATGAACAACAGATGGATCGCGCCGACGAGGATCCATCAGTGATTCATGCTTAACAAAACATGTGAATCACAAAAATGCATTCCATTACCGTAATGTCCTTGCGACTTTCCAATATATAATTACTATACAGAATAACTAGTAAATTTTGCGTTTCCATAGTAAACCAAAAGTCGTTTTCGTTATTTTAACGAAAATATTGTTGTTTCAATTGGGAATAGCAATAGGTCAATTGCCTCCTAAGTTCAAGTGCAAAACTGTTATTTTATACAAGTAAAAATTTATTTAATATGGCATTTCGTTGAAGTTTTGGTTTCGACAATACCAACAATATCTATGAAACAATTCTTGAGTGGATGCTTTTATAATTTATCGTTAGTTTATTTGTTTGTCTTGGTGCGCATTTCTAGACGAATGAAACAGAGGAGTCACACGGCCCTATTACTGTGAAAAAAAAATTAAGTAAAATTGTCGTTCTTTAACAGTCATTTTACTTTTTGTTCGGCAAATTGTTAGACAGCCATCAACAAGAGGCTTTTTAATTTAGGAAATTTACCATTACCGTAAATGAACAATTAGTACTTTTACTGTACTTTTGTAACAATGTCTAAATGGCATTTGTTGAAGGTATCAAGCCGATGTATTGGCAAAACTTGGCTGCCTATATAGACCGTGTTTCCAGGTGAAATTTATCGTTGATGTACATTAAGTGCTTCTTTTTAAGTGTGTTAGTTCTCCGCATGCTTTGTCAAACATGGTTCAGCTCTTTCAAAAAGCTTTTTATCAAATTTGGAATATGTGACCTATATTTGACTGGTTCTATTATATTGTGCAACGAAATATTCTTTGAAATTTTTATGACTAAATTCGGAGTATTCGCTTGTTTTCCAATTCTGAAACAACATGAGAACTAACCCAGTGTGGGAAATTTACATAATTCTGTAATATTTTAGGGTTTATATTCTGATTTAAATCAAAATATTATATAATAACAAAAAATGTTGCACCACTGTACCAGTCTGTCTCGTACCAACACTGTTTATTATTTGCATTGTGCAGTTCATTAGGTGTTAATTTTCCGACGATAAAATGCATTTTCTATACGTTAACAACCAAATATTGTCGTATTAAAACGGTATGAAGAGAAATGCTATGTCACCAAATGTTTGCATAGTTGGTTACGTGAAATGACAGATTTTTGGAGACTTTTGGCGCCATGCCGTACATGCAGTAATATGCTATTAAAATGCAATAAAACTACGTCGGATAGGTTATGAAATGTACTGTATCAAATAAGATGATGATGATAACGTATATTTTACGTTTTATAAAACTGCGGTAAAAGGCCTGGGGATTTAAGTTTTCAAACAAGAAGTCAACTAAACAAAAACATTGAAAATGCTCCTAGCAAGCGCGATTCCAGAATACATGATACTGTTGATAATACCCTAGATTCCTATCGTTGATTGATCTTACATTTTTTTGGCACGCACTTGTAGTAATAATATGTCGTAACAAAATTGACCGCTTTAAAAACCAGCTTTTAATACTTTGAAATAAATATCAATTGTATTGAATTTCACGCAAACAATATTATTCCTGGTTATATGTTTATGCTTACACACATTTTGTTTATACGTTCGCGATTTTCACCGGCGCAAAACCGAGGAGCTTATGGCCACGAGTTTGCACGAAGGGTTGGAGGCATCCTCCCGAGGATCTTGTAGTTCCTAGAAATATATCTTTAAAATAGATAAAAAATTTTCAGTTTAATACGTTATTATTTGTGCTAGATTCTTTTATTGTTTTCCTTGAAAATGATAAATTTATTTTTCAACAGAAAAGAAAAAAAATTTGCGGTTCTTCGGCTCGCAGATTACAGTTGAAGAATTATACTTTGATTTTGTATGTCTCCGCCACCGTATGTTTCGTTCAGCCGTCCTTCGCTGCGCTGTTCAAAGTTTTTTCTCCAAAGAGGCCTTTTCAAAGCATTCACTTGAACACTCAAATACTCTACCCTCAAGAAAAAATATGAATATATATAACGCTCACACAAAATAATAAAAATTAAATAAAAATAAAAAATACTCACCCCGTGTGAAACCAACGACACAGAGGTAAAAATAAAATAGTAAAAATAAATAATTAGAAGCCCTCATCTTTGTTTTTCAGTTAAAAAGGTTGGTTGCATTGGAGATATTTTGTTAGCAAAAATTCTTGTTTTTAATAGCTATATGCTGTAACATAATATATAAATAAAACGATGTTAAAGAAATAATTTTAATTCTAATAAAACAAAAAAATGTAATCACGCATGGGACTTGAACAAATTATAAAATGAGCAGTTGCTAGACAGACACCTGACTGCACTCTATTAATCGGGTTTCCTGTTAAAAGTGCAAGTATACAGCTAGTACTCCATTTTATGTAACACTTCACAGTTATGTGCAGTGGCTGTGCTTGAAAGTAGGGCTGGGCAAAACCCAGTGGCTGTGCTTGAAAGTAGGGCTGGGCAAAACCAAATTATTTGGAATTCGAATTTGATTCGAATATTTTTTTCGAATTGGATCGAATCACAAATTCGATGTGAACAACAAATATCCCATTTTCACTATTACAACTTGTCTTCATTGTGAAAATCGAGAAATTTATAGTTTATATTGTGTGTTCAATCCCCGCACAATTTTCATATTTTAACGAATAATATAATCGATTTTGGTCAAACTGTCCCACTTTTATTGGACAGATTTATGAACTTTTTTTGATATGTCGTTTGGCCTTGCCAACGTACCAAGTAATTGCTTTAAAATCTAGTACAGATTCGTGGAAGCAATCTGACAGTATTTTATCAATTTTCGGTTCTTTTTAAAATATATTTATTATTCGATTAGAACGAAGATAATGTCTGCAAACACGTGAGAATTTCGCTCATATTCAATGGCTTTCAAAGCAACTTTAAAAAGCGGTTTAAATTGATATTTTCAAGAGAAATTTAATAATTCGATTAGGGAACACAGTTTTTAATTTCATTTCCTCTGATGTTCATTCCGTCATCATCTGCAAACACATGCCATAAATTTAATAATAATATTAATAAGGCACACACTGTAGGGTTGATAATAGCCACGCCTTCTGAATGTCTTTTTGACATGGAGCAGAGAAATCGTAAATTAATTTTTTTCAGTAATTTATTTTTTTCATCATTTTTAAGATATTGTGTCAAAGCTGTCATATCCTGATAGTATTAAAAATAATATTACCTTATGTATTATAGGCAAAACATGTATAAAATGACAGCAACGTCTTCTGTATGTTTCCATATATTGCCAATTAAGAAAGACGCAATGCCAAGTTTTTGGTATAATGTATACATATACCCATTTGAAGATTTCATCTTTGTCAAGTTTGACTAGTACATTTCAGTAGTACAAATCCCAACTATTTTTAAACATTCGATATTTTGTTTATTGGAAGCAGTGCCCAAAACCGAAAATTAACGGTCTCACTCAATAGCAAAGATCTACCACTAGATATAGGACAAACGACTGTACTCTAGGCAGAAAACATTCCAAACAAAGCAAAACTACTATGATGAATTGCAGTGGGTGGTATCTGCCCTGAACGATGGTAAAACCATCTACCATTCATTTAGTTTCCTTTAAGTCGCCCTTTACGACACCCAGGAAAATACACCAGGGAACATTTTAAAGCCCGTTCCTACAGTATACTTATATAATTTCCTCAATCAACTCAGCGGATAGGCTTGTAACATTCATTCCGATTACACAGCAATTCCAAGTTCTAATGCCAATCTTAACCATGTCACTCACTGTACAACTAACGAGTGTATATAGACTGACTGGCTCCCCATTATAAATAAATAAATAAATATACAATCGCTATAAAAAAAAATATATATGGAACAATCCGACCACCTCATATGATCAAGGATTTTATTTTGTTCAATATGAATCACTGATGCATCACGCCTCTGCGGCGTGATCCATCAGTGACTCACATTCAACAGAACATGATAATGCAAAAATTCTATGACTGGTATTCAGCGACCTTTGAAACTAGTTTGAAACAAAAAAGATCTCTATGGTTGTTCTCTTGTTGATGCTGCTTCAATCAAATTGAATTTCAAAAACAAAAATGAAATATATAAAAAAAAGCCTGGCACTGTCGAAATTTTTCATATACTTCGGTATTGATCCACAAATAGGTCGAGTATAATTATCTATTTATGGATCATACTTGGCCGCATAAAATCGTATATCAAGTGTGATGCCTATACATTTTCAGAAAACCCTTTGAACTGCGAAGCGAAAGACGGATGTCCAAAACACAAACACGAACGCAAATTTGCAGACTAATTATTGGTAATATAGGAATAACAATGCAGCGTGAAATTCAATCCTATGAAAATATAATATTTCAAAGTAATAATCGCTCTAATCATGAAAGCGGTCTATTTTGTGAAGGCGGATTATTGCTGCTTTTCAAGGGTAAAATGTAAAACGATCGGAAAAGTATTAGTTCACCGTAAGAATTGTATGTGACTTTCACAAAGAATTAAGACGGGATTCACGATATTTTGCCCCGCAAAATAGTACGAAAGTTCCCGAAATTTGACGATACATTTAATATCTCATGTTAAAAAAAAACATTTCAATTGTGTCATTTTCACAAAAACGCAAGAAACAGCACAAGTTATTATTTCGAAAGAACAGCTTTCCGGTCTTGATTGGAGTGAATCTTGGAAAAAATACAAAACATATATTGGTTTCCATTCGATAAAATTCTAACTTATAATTACTATGATAACATAATATATTTCTATATTCAATATATTATGAAACTTTTTCGTTGTTGGAGCTATTTTTCATGACTATCAATAAGTAAATTCTGCCATGTAATTGGCTGGGCAAAACCGAATCATTTGGAATTCGAATTTGATTCGAATATTTTTGCGAATGGGATCGAATCACGAATTCGATGTAAATAGCAAATAGCTAATTTTTATTATTACAACTTGTTTTCATTGTGAAAATCAAGACATTTATAGTTTATAGTGTATATTCAATCCGCACTACACGTCTAAGAGCAACAATTTTCATATTTCAACGGCAAAATATAATCGATTTTGGTCAAATTTGACCAAAATCGATTGCATTTTGTTTTTAAAGAAGAAATTTCTAGTCTATTTAGTTTATCTAGTCTAATATGTTCCAATGAACGATAAACGATTGATTCGAATATGTTGTGCTTCAAATCACCGATTCGAATTGCCCAGCCCTACATACAATATGACAAAAGATATGATATTAACCCTGTCAAATTCGACAAACGACAATAGGAAATAGCGTGCTATTTGGCTCTTTCATTCTAACTTAACATCGATAATTTTCTGCACTTTTCCAAAAATAAATCAATCATAATCTTCTTACAATAAAAGAATTGTTACACGCTCTGTCTTTTTATATTGTTTCTCTTTTTTAATCACTTTTTTAACTTCAATTTTTAATTTATCAAAAAATCGAAATAAAAACGGTTGGATTCGACTGCCGCCTAACCAATATACAGCCTGACCAACAGCTCTTATTAATAGTGATGATAGAAAATCGTTAATTTCTGTAATGTGGAAATGTACATATTCGCTGTTGCCAGCAAACTACAGCTGTGCTAGCTAAATCCTTGTCGCACAATCGTTCTTCGAAATGCTGAATGGAGGTTTTAATTGAATTCGCATAGAAATTTGTTCAACAAAATTAAAAATTGAAAGAGAATGATGAAAAAATAATTGATTGAATAAAAACACAATTCGCGATATCCTCAGCAAGCGCTGTCGTTCACTATTGTTCAACAGACAAAGAAAATTCTTATGAAATCGCCGTAAAATTTTTTTTATATGTTTCCATTCCATTTAAACCGAACCTCATGTCACCGAGCACAAATTGTCAATGCATTATCTATAGAAATGTTGTAAAAATTGGAACAATTCCTCCCGCAAACGGTGTGACATATCAACGTTTGGTTATGTATGGCTATTCAAAGACTGTGCTGTTGGACATCGATCTATCTATGGTTCGTGTGTGATGCGATGAAACGTAAGGTCGAGAAATGAATCATTGTCCGTATATTTTGCCTCAAAAATTTTACAAATTCATTTCTAATAAGAATTTTTTTTCAAGTATGAGCCACAGATGAACCGCGCCTTTTCGGCACCATCAGTTACTCAAACTTGAAACAGCATAATTCGACTACATAATTTTACTTTTTTGTGCCAAACTTTTGTGGGTGGTTAAAAATATAAAGAATTGAGATATACTAAATTTAGCTTGAATAAAACTTGATCAATAGCTTGTTATGGCCACCGTTCTTACACTGCAACTTAATTTGGTCAATTTTTGTTTTTTTATGATCAATCTCTCCTCCCGAATTAAAATCTTCGGCTTTTCCCCAACATGAAAATCCTAAATCGGCGCGGTATTAACCGCTCACATGTGATAAACGCTAATATGTTTTTTCCTCAGTAGTGAACAGAATAGTGTGATACTGTGATTCCAATGTATGTGCTTGTTTTCAAGTATTTATATACAAGTAAACTGTAACATAAATGAAATCGAATTACCATGTTTTGGCAGTAATTTGACTGAAATTTGACTTTCCTAACTTACTTTCCGATAACTTTTGCGTAATTGCTAGTGTAATTACATGATATAACCAGAAACTAAACAGAGCACTGAATATACTTCAAAATGGCAAAGTTAGATATTGATTTGTAGAGTATGAACTACCGATCGACCGCGCCTACATGACGCGATCCATCTATGATCATTACTCAACAAAAATATTCTCTCATTTTAGTACCGATTCGGTGGCTTAGCTATAGTCGTATTGTCCTCAAAGAGTTGCGATTTCTGGCCACTTTATTACGAAACGTGTTCTTCAGCAATTAACTTCGCGCGTAGGCAAAACATACAACTAAGGCACATCCACTAAAAAGCCCCGTACCCATGATTGGTTGGATAAAAGCTCCCCAATAGGTTCTAGGACAAGCTATAGCAAATAATTTGAGCCTTGCTCACAAATATTTTTCGATACAGTAATACGGATTATCCGATACGTCGTCCGTCATCCAAATAGGAAACACGGTCGGAACACTTTAAATAACTTGATATTTGATTCGATGTGCAGAGCTCATACTTATTAGCCGATTATATGTGCAAAAGGTAACAAAAACTCTTCCATCCGTTCAACTATATTTGTAATACGCTAAAATTTTCAGCCTCCGTGTTTTTGCTTTATTCAAACAAACGGAAGCGAGGTGTTGAACTGCATCCGACTTTATAGTAATATTTATAACAATGCACAACTTTAAAATATAATGAAAATCGTTTATTTTCGCAGTCAGTGTTATTATCTTCTTTTGTATAAAATATACGAACTTTACTATTGTTTTGAATTAACTAAGTGCAGTTGCTGGCGTTTAATGTTTTAGTGTAGTACCTATACATACCGTGGCATAGACAATATTAGCAACAAATTATGATCGGCTATTCGCCGGGTTCAGCAAAATATTAATATTTTTAGAATGCGCCTGGTATTTATTAGGTGGTTTAATTATAATCTCTACAATGAGCATTATCTGCCCGCCATAGGTGATAATTATCACCCAGAGGTGGGCAGATAATGCCCATTACGGACTGGTGCAGCGGTTCGGTTTTGGAATTAATGCTTTTAATTAGACGACAATTACATGTTTATCGTATTTGTTTTGTGTAGGCCTATAACTTTTTATCACATCAAAGGTTTCTGGTGCAATCTTTCTATAAGTGCAGCGTAATTTCGTTAATTTCAACAACACATTGCACAACCGATGCATATCCAAAAGATGAGTAAAGCAAACCAGATTTATGATAGATACTTTATCTAAAATCAGTAATAAAAACTCAGGGTCTTTCGAGTAATTTGAGCATTTTGTCACCGAGTAGAATTATTTTTGAGGAACAGCGTTTTTACTCGATTTTTGTTACGTAAATTTATTACATTGAACTTCCAAATAGCTTCAGTTTATATAAACCATGTCAATGGCGCTTTGGATTATTGTTTCATTCATCATTAGCTTGTGCAGACTATCCCAAGGTTAGTAAAATTACCGAGAGAATGTGTCAACGTAGAAAACTGTGATCTGTTGTGTGCATAGGACAATAAGATTAAGCATATTGCATCTATTTCAATTGGGCCACCCACGTCGAGATTTCATACATATTGAAATGTAATTTTATTCCACCTCATGCCTTAGCTTTTTACACGTCGGTATCATTTCTTCTCAGATTTCCTCCATCCTTACACTCGCGTCGAAAAGCAAAAGTATGTTTTTTCTTTTATTTTATTTTTTATTGAAATTCACCCTAAGCGAGGCCGGAAGAAGCTCCCAAAGGGAACCAACCAACGTCCACTCAATAGCAAAGAGCTACTAACAGATGTAATACCAGTAACTGCACTCTAAACGGAAGTGAACCGTCATAGTTAAGTGCATCGAGGGGTAGCTGTCCTGGGCGATGGTAAAACCATCTACCACTCCATTGCTTCCTTTTAGTCACCTTTTACGACAAGCGAGAAATACGTTAAGACTATTCCAAAGCCCGTACACACTGGACACTTTGAAAATATGTATCCAAACGTCCAAGAAAAACACTTATCGTGGGCATGAAGAACAAGTGTTTTTTTATTTTGACATTGCATCGAGGTGAGAAATATCGGACTCGAGCAGTGCGGTTTGAGAATCTACAGTACTCGTCGCTCTAGCTGCCTCCCTTCCATCAACATGCGGGATGAAAGATCGCTGCCTGGAAAGTGCATTTATTGAACGTCCTTTAACTTCGTATTTAATATAAAATTGACACACATCTTCTATGTGTTTTAATTTTTATTGCCCATATTTAGGAAATTGGCCCACTATGCATAAAACATATTTTTACATTATCATGCTTGATTTTTGCTTTTATTTTGCGATGTTCATATCCCTCAAAAATTACGGAATCATAATATTATTTTCTCTAAAGAAGATCAACTTTTTCAATTTCCATTGCATTGTAGGTATCCAATGCTACTCTTGCACTGATAGCGATTACGACGGAGAAGCTGCAGAAACTTGTTTTGACGTGGTTTCAGGATCAACACTCTCTAGAACTTGTCCATTAGATGCTGGTTCTACAATCTACTATTGCAGAACAATATTTACTGCCTCAGACGGTATGTGGACAGAATTGATATCGCTGTTATAAAATACTGATGAGTCTGATTTAAAATTGTGGTCGTCGGTATGACATTGTAAGAAATTTTCTTGTTCCACGTTTTCAATGTTAAACAAAATGCTAATAGGATGAATATTGTTGCTTTGATAAGGATCCTATGTATCTGTGGATTGTGTATTGTACAAGCTTTTTCAATAAAAAGGCTCAAATTTTTATTTTGCACACTGCAAAATATTAATGAATATTAATAATTATTGAATTCTCGACTAAGAATAAGCAACTATTACATTAGATTCAAATTAACTTGTTCATAATGTTTGCAGGTGTTACCACATCAGTTCAGCGTGATTGCGCTTCCAGTACTTCCGATGAAGATATCAACACAATTTCAGTTCCAATAGAAAACAAATGCAATGTATTCACTGATCCATACAATTCACCAACTTCAACAGCTCAATGTTATTATCACTGTACAACTGATTACTGCAATAATGTGACAACATGTAAGTAAAGTGTACATATGTATCTGCACGAGGAATTTTTAGCCATTATCACTAAAAAAAAAACTTTCATTATAATGCATTTTAATGCTAGTTTACCAAACATGCGGCACAGATGAGCCGCGCTTTTGCGACGCACGCTTGAACGGTTATGTTATGAGAGAAATTTTCGTACTAAGGCAACCTCAAAATGTATTGTAATCCCACATCGCTTATAAACGACGATCTGTTCATTAAGATAGAAGATGATTTATGGTTTTTACTTGTTGTTTCAGCTTCCCTTAAACAGTGTACATCAGACTGCAATTATTATATGGGAGGAAGTTGCGACTATCTGACCGGGAATTGCGTCTGTACACATGGATTTACGGGAAATAATTGCACAGAAATCAAGAGTAAAGTTATAGCATTTTTAAATGCAAAAAGGCTATGTTTATTTTAAACCCTAATCTTATTTGTGCTAATTTGTAACAAAAGTTCATATTTTATATTTATATGTGATGCACTGTTTTTGATATTTTTGCCAACTTCCAATGGTACGTCACCATGAAATACGTAACGCCCCTTTAAACTTTTGAAAAGAATTCCTATTTAGTTTGAAAATAAGCAATTTTAACCCAAAATGAATTTCATCTCGCCAAGCATGAGTCACAGAGGTACCGCGTCTAGGCAACGTGATAAATCATTAACTCACACTCAACAGAACAGGTTTTTACAAAGAAATCTCAACGTATCGTTATTTAAATGATCTGGTCTATTAAATGATTATAAATAACTCAGGAGCTCGATTTCATTTGTCCTACGACTTTGATTCTAGTTCAAATTACCGAATTTTTGAAAAGCATGAGAATTCATAACAAAATTAAATTTGATTCTTTAAAAGCAAATCTGATCAAAATGTATCTCATTTAGTTTCTCCTGCATTCCGGAAATGTGTTCAATGCTCTTCAGAAACAGACAAAGAATGCATCAACTCTACGAAAAGTGTCGATTGTCCTGGATCCGAAACTTATTGTTCAACAACAACTTCAACTGTATATGATCCTTGTGAGTTTTTGATTATTTTTATCCTTTTTAGGTTAGTTTTCCCAACTGAAATACATGGTCATTTTTGCAACCAGTGAAAAATTAGCTTATTTTTAGTATGTTCTCAATCGGGTAACAATGAAAAAAAATTAATAATTTAAATGAATGATACATACGGAACTTTTTTTCTTTCTATAGTAATTATTTCAGTCTAAAAAAATAATTTTTTATATTTTGAAACTTTTTATTTTATGTTGCAGCGTTTAGTATCATCAACAGTGTGATTGTCAAAGGTTGCACTGTAGAATTCAAAGCAGTTCATGAATGTACTTTTAACCATGTTCATACTGATCCACCAATACATTATACTGGATATGAAGAATATAATTGTTATTCAACTTGTGATACAGATGGATGCAACGCTGGAACAGGTATCGATATCGTTAGGTGTTGGTGATATTGAATATCGGTAGTATCGGTATCAATTCTTTAAGTATCGGTATGGACCGTTGACGACAATTTAGAATTCTGCGAGAATCGGTATCGACCTGTTTTGGAAATTTTGGTATCGCTATCGGCAATATCTATATTTTTTTAATTCATAGCATCCGTATTGGGCGATATCGACTGGTATCGGCAATTTTCATTTTCGGCAGTATCGTTATCGGCCTGTTATAAAGTATAGGTATCGGCAAAATGTTGTATCGCATTCCTGGTAACATAGCAATACGCATGGGCTGTGACAAATCCACATCCCTGGTGACATAGCCATACGCATGAGTTTCATATCCGCTTGCCTGGTGATATTGCAATAAGCATGGGTTGTGACATATCCTCGTCCTGGGTAACATCAATTCGTCAGCAAAACAACACCATTCATATTTCACTATTTGGGCAAGTCTAGGGCAATGAAGATCAAAATCATCCTAATCGATTTGTAATGGCATCCCCAACTATCATTTCAAATTGATAAGAAATAAAAAAAAAACATAAAACACACAACATTTCCATCCATTTGGCTGTTGTATCGATATGCAAAAAAATCCAGACATACAGCAGGATACCTTTCTTACCTCTTTTAGAGTAATTCAAGAACTATTGTATTTTTCATGTCATTTCATCAATTGCATTGGAAGTGATCTCTTAATTCTTTTCATCAATAAACAAACGTAATCAACTTTCTATAAATCAATTCAATTTAAAAATAGGCATGCATGAAAATCAAACCCAAACCTCAATTATTCTTAGCAAATTACTACAACACGAAATATTTTAAAGCTTAGCAAATTACTTCTTGACCTCATAGCTGATGGGTTATTGAACGGAATCGAGGATGAAAATCTACAATGCATTGTATGCAAAGATGTGAGAGGTTATGGGAATTGCAACCCAGACCAATCCTCACTTAACTACAGACAATCTTGTCCGACTGGATCAACTCATTGCAAAACAACAGTTAACTATCTACTTTCAGAGAAAGCTGACCGACGATATAAAGGTGAATTACTTAAACAGATTACTAATTTCAAATATGTTCTTAAACACGATTGATAATATTTTGTTCTGAGTGCAACTATTCGTGATGAAAAGGAAAAAATACTAGGACTATCATGATGAAAAGGATACTAAAAGGACTATCATGATGAAAAGGAAAAAATATATTGATCATTCGGAACATTCAGTTTTTGGTATAATCCCAACATCAGAATAGTTGGGAATCGAAATAAAAGGATGTAACAGAGAATACGTTATGAGACAAAAAAAGGAATTTTTCACCTTCCAGCTAATTCCAACCGTCGTACTGACGGTCTCAAGTATTTAAGCCTTGCAATCTTACTTTTAATATCGTGCATTCTACAGAAACAAGTGACTAAAAATACATAGATATGACACATCATATGATTTTATATTGCAATTAATGATATAATAGTCCACCATCAGTTTACAAAATCAGTCTGATATTCAATTATTTTAATTAGACGGGAATTGTTTTTTTTATTTGAAATTTTGTTTTACGCACTGTCAAAAGCAGTACTAAAAAGTAACCAACTATAGACAACTAATATGGCAGAGGAGTCGCACAATATGTAGAACGAGAAATTGCACAAATTGGATGATTAATCGTCTATAAATTCGTGGATTGTTTTTAGTCGTTTAAACGACAAGCGGAAGAAGAATTGATACAAATTTAAAGCATTTAAAACTGTAAATATAAATTTGAAAATACTCTCTAATAAACTAGTGGCCAGTTGCACAAGATCCGTGTTCTATAATATATTGGTTCAATCCTTTCTTGCATTTTTTTTTTCACTTTCATCGCGTAGCTACTGATGCTACATATTAAAGTAGTTCATTTCCATAGATCCTAATATTCTCAAAACATCCATATTTCCAAAAAGTGCATTTTTGAAAGACAAATACTAATGTAAATTAAACAGCATTTCCCTTATCATTTCAGGTGAACCAAGTTACAAGCTAATGAGTGTTATTCGTGAATGTGCAAATTCATCTGTTCCAACTCAATGTACAGAATCAACAGTTGCATCATTTAGTTTCAAGAAGATAACGTGTTCTGAAACTTGCCAAGAAGATGGATGTAATATTGGGTGGCGTAAGTTTGCCAAACAAAATTCGTACCAACTCGATTGGCACAAACTTAAAGCCAGTCTTTATGCCCTAGAGGTTACGACTAAATCTACCCTAACATGTTTTCTGTTAGGAGTATGGGCACATAAAAAATAAATGGTTTTGTCAACGCCCATTGCAGATACCATTCAATGCGCTATGACTAGGGCCGACCGAACAAGAGTATTCTTAGCTTTTTATTATATTTATTAGTAGTCGCTGTTACAGAGCCTTGGTTGGGTTATTAACTCAGATGATCAACTTAAAAAAATAAATTAAAAAAAATTCTAGGCTAGATGTCTTCCGCTTTCACAAGTCTAGTAGGCAGCAAGTCTATGACGGTCCCTTTGTCCATCAAAAGATTGGCTGCTCGAAGCTTAGTAATTATATACATAGCGTTCGTTGGGGTGTAAAGCCGCTACTGAAAAAGCAAATAATATATACTTCACATATTGACGATTAAATCTCAATAACCCCAAAACGTTAGATAACACATAATAAATTTCAAAAGACAGGAAGCTCCATCTTTATAAACCAAAATGCTTTTGGAGAAAATTAAAAACATTTTTTCACAAATTACACATAAATAAAACATAAGGAAATTTTAAAGCCTGCTTCTATAGAGATCTTCAAATTTATAGTTGGGTTACCATGTCCACAAAGACATCAACGTCACAACCATCGACTAACACAAAAACTCTAAATTGTTTAATAACAATAATTATACGAACAATGCATCAAAATCTTTTCTTTTACTGTGTACCGTCCTTAGGTGTATTAATGAAATGTTTTTAGCTGCTCGACCAAAATGTATCACATGCAGTACAGGTACTAGTAGATATGACTACGATAGAGACGGATTTGATGAATGTCTTGAAAATCCACCAGTTGCAACATCATGCCCCCGTCCATATCAAAGTCATTGCTTTATAGAGGAACAAGGAATACAGAAAAGTAAGATTGTCACTCTTTCCCTAACTTTTAAATACATTCACTCCCTGAGTAAAGGCAGTGGCGCAAATCACATCAATGCAAATCACAGCAAAACAACTCTGAAATCTAAAACCGTTTAAAAAAGTGTTATTTCGGGGTCTAAAACCGGCCAAATATGTCTGCCAATAACTGCGCGCCAGAAACGCACAAAGAAGTTTGTGGTTCTTACGATTTAAAGTACTTAAAGGCCATTCTGCGTTTTTTGTGGTCGGCTAGAGGATGGGAGGCATCATGGCACTACGCCCCAAAAATACGCTAGTGTGAGAAAATTTGATTGTAGGTGATGTTCCAACCGCGCAAAACATCTGTGCTGCAAAAACAGTAGATTTATTTTTGCGACGACCGTTTATTTGTGAAATTCAAAATCGCCTTGTTTAAGAGATTCGTGTCAAGTTTGAATTGTTGATGACCGGATCTCGGCGGCGCATCAATATAGTTTATTCAATTTTACACTTTAAAATGGGAACAATTCCATATTTATTAACTCTTTCTCTTTCTCATGCTTGGTATTGAAAACATTGTATATTCAGACAACATTCGTGGAATCCCAAGAAGAATAACAAGAGGATGTTCCAATTACGACAGAGGAAATGGATGTTCTTCAACAATGATCCGAAATATAACAATTGAGAATTGTAATTATACTTGCACTACTGATGGATGTAATATAGGTATTGCATTTTATTACACAATATTCAATGTAATGTTCTGAGACGGGGGTGTAAAAAGTGAATTTTTTTATTTAAATATAATGAAATGTCACATTTTCGTATTTTAGTAGTGATTATTAAAAAAATATCGACAAGTATGTTGCCAAGTATGAGTCACTGATGGATCGCGCTGCCGAGACACGCTCCATCTGTGGCTCATATTTGATCAATTTAAATTTCTGCTTGTTTTTCGTCAAGTATGAATCACTGATAGTAAGCGACGAGTAGGCGAGGGCCATCTGCGGCTCAGAATTGATAAAGTAAAACTTTTTCATGCACGTCATTCGCTATCGAAATCATAAACGTTTAATGACGGGGATCTCCGATGGGTGCGCCGAAAAGGTTTGTCTATTTGCAACTTATTTGTGACCAAATAAGATCCAAGTTTGATGATTCGAACTGAAAAATTGTGATACTAACATGATTAATGATAGGCAACATGGTTACTATTAAAAATTCAACACGATATTCATTATGAATTCTTTCTGTTCGTCAATTAGGTTTGATTGAAAACATAACCCTAGGACGAAAATATTTTTAAAATAGTTTATTGATGAACTATACAAATCTTTAAAATGAAATACAGAAAAATACGTTGCTAAATCAAAGTATTGTATTTGCCGTATATTGATCCGAAATAATCTTAAATTACTAAATAGTAACGTGTTACGAATAGATGTTTCCAAATTTACAATGGTTGTTTACAATCAAACTGTGGTTATGCGTTTTCTTTGTCCATTTTACCAAATCAAGATCAATTGTCGTTGCTCTATTGAGTATTCTGTTTTTGCCCTTAGAAAGCGTAATCCTCATTTCTCAACACTCAATTTCCCACATTTCTCAAAAATAACTATCGAATTATCAGTCAGGGTTTGTTTAGAATCCCAATATTAATGTCGTCCGAAATTGACCATTATAACCAAGAACAACAAAGCATGGAGTATGAAATTGGTAAAAATAACAACAAATCATTTCCCCGATATGTTTCATAATTTTCACAAATATGTACATCAAAATATCATTTATTCCAATTTCATCCCAATAATCTTTCCATACCCAAAATGTATATGTTATAACATTTTTAAGCTTACTTTTCTCATGGTTGAAATCTCTTGCCTGTTTTCCCATCAATTTTTCAGGTGGTGCATCTCCAGACTCTCTACAAGCTGTTGTCGCCGCAATTGTTTTTAATCCATAAATATATCAAAACTACTGGCTATCCTTTTTTTTGTTATTGATGAACTTTGTGCATAAGTCACAGTCAACATTCAAAAAACATATACTGAACCAGGGGTTCTCATCCTGTAATACGCGCATCACACACTAGTGGAAGACAAAAGATTTAGAAGTATTTTTTTATCTGATCAAGAACTGTTACAGCCAAGTTTCCGAAAAAAGTCTGCAAATATTACCTTTTATATTGTATTACTGCAGCAGTAGGCTTAAACTGTCTACGTGCGTGTTTTCATTTTTTATTTATTTTTTTTGTAAAGAAGTTCTTACTGTTGATTGATATTGAGTCTTTCTGAAGTTAGGTGGAACGTAACGATAAAATTATGATCAGGAGGTACGCGGTCGGAAATAGTTGAGAACCACTGTACTAAACTAACAATGATTTGAAGCATTTTCCAATTCAATTGCATAATATTGACAATTTCGCATATTTTACCCGTGCATTATTAATCAAGATTTTTTTCTTCATTTCTACTTACACCACTTGAATTGTATCGTAATCTTCGATCAGGAAATGTATTTTGACAAACATGCTGAGGCATTAATGCAGTTTTCCTGATTGGGTCTATTATTGTTTTTGAGCATTATGAGTTTCTTGTAATACAATGTCATAGAAATCAAAGATATTATTTTTTTTGTGTTAAAACAGAATGTGAAAATGCGATAGGATTGATGGTTATCGTGTTGGCATCGCAGGTCTAAATTAAACTCCCAATGAGTAGATATTTGCTCATGGTAACCCACACTAATAATTTACTACTAAGAAACTGAACGATGTAGTATTGTATTTAAATCTTATAGTGTGTGCGTTAATTTGTAAAAATTTTAGGAAAACTTTCTGTAGTCGCAATCAAAGACATGTCAAGATATTTCATCCAAGATCAATATTAATCATCGCACTTTACCATGGGGATCAGTTCCATTTTGGATGTTTAATGCCCGGTATTGCTTAGAGTACTTGCCAATAAAAATAATATTAAAAATGAGGTCTTTGAATTTCCAAATATTTCTAAGAATGCTTCATAATCACCACTTTATATGTTTATGGTTTCGAATTCCTTGCCCTCCACTGCCATTCTGCTTACGTTTATGTGCATTGACTGAAAACACGCCTTAATAGGCATTGAGATTGGGATTCCTCAGTCGTCATTCCTGCATTTCATGTATCTCTTCACATAGAGGTAGTTTTAGGAGACTTTTCAAGTATGAATCGTCTCTTGCAGCGTTGATCTAAGCGGACTGTAATAGTAGTAATAAAAAAGGTATTACAAACAAAAATTGATAATATGAAATAGTGTTTTCTCGATCAATTATCCTCGTTTATCGTCTTATTTTTCATCGAGTGCCTGGTAAGATCGCATGTTGCCCTTAGGTGAAGACACATACTGCTTCATTTCAAAATATCGTGAAAAATATATCTACATATATATGCATGCCTCCTATATCTCTGCGAAAACCTTCCTTAGTCTATTTCGTAATTGTTTCTAACAAATAACAAACCAGGAAAAGCAATTACTGGAATATGTATACTCAAGACAATCCGGAGATTATTGCTTACCGATACCGAACAAAAAAATTAAAATCAATAAAGGTAAGTGTTATAGAATGTTCAAAAAATTGTTTGTGCGCGGCAGTACCGCAAAAAATTGGAAATATTCCTGTTCAAGAAGCTCCGTTAACAACGGTTTAGGGGAATATTTAAAAAACATTTAGGGGTCAGAAACATGCTCATTCCGATGATTGAAACTGGAAATATTAATTCAATTAACATGGTACTTTTATCTATATACTAGGGCAGAGTACTATTTTGGTTTTCCTATTTATATAGACCATACTACAATTCTTTTTGTCGTGGTAATTTTTTTACTTTTAAAGTCGTAAAAACACTTTTTAAATATGGACTTTTGCCTGACCACTTCAATGAAAAACAGTCTTGCAACACGCTATGTATGAATCGGTTTTGTGCTGAGTGCTGAGTAGTGACTATTTAACTTAGTTATTTCCTAAACTAGGTAAAGTAAAGGGAATTTATCATGAAACTAGGTACAATATAACTAGGTAACCTAGTTGCACTTTCAAAACTAGTTAGTACCGAAATTGAAAAACAGGTAAACTAGGCAATTTTTATTTGGCTGCATCTAAAACAGTTTAATAAATTTGAAGGCGAAAATCTTCAAAATGCTCTATAATCTATATTGCAAGCTTTGATATATTGATAATAGTTGCAAAAAATGTATAGTTACCTATTTTATCCAATAAATTTAGTAAGTAAAATACGAAATAGAAAACTCGGTAAAAGTTAATTCAGATAAGTTATATTTTCTTGGAACTAGAAAAAGTACTTTGAAAATAAACTCGGTGAACCTGGTACTTTTATCTAGAACTGCCAACACTAGTGCTGAGCTGAATAGCAAATAATAGGCCAGGCCACAGCAAATAATTTGAGCCAACCACCAAAACATATATATATATATACATATATACATACAAAACATGATATTGATATATCTCAGACGTGGATATAATATTTTCCAATCCGGTAATACGGAGAGTCCGATAAGTCTCATTCAAAGAGGAAGCACTACCCGATCAATTTTAATAACTTGGTATTTACTTTGATGTGCAGAACACTTACTTGTAAGCATATTATATTAACAAAAGTTAACAAAACCACTCACATCCGTTCAATTATTTGTAATATGCTAAAGACTGCAGCGCCGTGTATTTCTTCATTCAAACAAATGGAAGCGAGGTGTTGAACTACATTCGACTTTAATATAACATTACAAAAAGATATACCAGTGATATAAATTTTTATGAACATTTTCTATTATTGTATCCACATTATGAAGATTGATTTTTGATTTTTTTTTAAATAAAATATTGATAGATTTTCATTCAAAAATTAGCTTTACCCTTTTCTAAAATTAGATTGTCTTGTTAGATTTTTCTTTGACAAATTCGGTAAAAATTATTTCTGTCACGCCATGCTTTATTAAACTTGATACATTGACTGTAGTCAGAATCTTCTATAGAAAGTTTTGTTGTCAAGTATGAATCACTGTTGAAACGCGCTGCCGAGTCGCGGCCCATCTGTGGCTCATGCTTGACAAAATAAAATGTATGATTGCGAAGTCGCCGAGGTTACGTGAATCAGTGGCACTCGTCTACTCGTCAAATAGGAATTTTGATTTGGAAATGTCAGAGACAGGAAATATCGGATCGCCTTATGTGAATAGCGAATGGAAATTTTTCATTTTTATGTATTTTTTTACAGCGGAGCAACTGGCAAAAGAGCATGTAGTAGTGGCCATTTATAAAAGAACAGCGAGGTTAAGAGTTGTTCGAAAGTTCCCTAGTCGTCCGAGCCTAATTGAGTTATTATTCCCTTGACTGAGTTGTGGGCATGGATTAAAAAAAAACGGAATTGTCGAGACTCGAACCCAGGATCTTCAATTTGCGATGCTAACTTGACAACCATTAGCCTATGCATTATGTAATATTGATTGTTTCATCTGACTTTTTTGGGTATTGAAAGTCATTCAAAATAATTGGAAGAAACATTTGAAAAGATCTTAATATAGCTTATTGATACACTGTGCAAAAAGTTGAGTAAATTTACTGGTCATTTGTAGTAATTGTACATTTCAAAAGTTTAAATCTATCTTACTGATGAAACTTATGCCTAGTATGAGCTGTTGGTGGCACGCACATCGGCGATGCGTTCAATCAGCGGCCGATACTTAGCAAACAGCTGCAATTTTTTAGTTTCAGTTTAAAATACCAAAATAAAATTACAGTCGTAGTAAAACTGTGATTTTACTACGTTCCTGTTACAGTGTCAACCATACATCGTGAATACACGAAACAAAAACTTGGCAACTTCTGGCTTTTTCATGTACCTTTAGCAAAAAATATATCATACAGTGTATTGGAAATGGCCCTAAAGATCTTACAGTTGATTATGAACTGATATATTATGTATACAGAAATGCTTCCTGAACCGCTTGTTCTATTTTCTGGAATTTAGTTCCCTTATTATTATTTTTTGTTTCATGGTTGAGTTTAAAGAAGCCCGAATGCGTAGCTTATGAACATGAATACATGAGTTCAGAACTTATACATTTGTTGAGCGCGACTGTCTATAGTGGATATAAAGTTGTCAAATAATAAATTGGGCAGGCAGGACCGAACCGAAAAAGGCACCTCTTTCCAACAAAACAAACGGCGTTCGCTTTCAAGTGATCTCTGTTAGAAAATATTGCTCAGGGTGATACACTCAAATGGGTAGATAATATAATATATTTAATTTCACAATAAGTCAATCTTCTCGTCGCTTCAACTTGCAAGATAGACCCGTGAGACGGTGGACATTGAACGGATTTTTTTGACGTAGTTACTCAAAAAATGGCTTAAGTAACTGCTAAGAACAGGAAATCACATAATTAACAAGATTCTCTGAGTCCCGTCGGCAATAAAAATGGTTGACCAAGTAACTTAAAATCTTGTTTATATTTCGTAATAATATCACCTGCCACAGCTTCTTGTTTCTGGGTCTTCCTCGATCAGAAGCGAGCGTTATTGCATATAAGCACTATATTTACTCATTTTGCCACAGTGTACCCATGTAGATGCCTGTCTATGCATCATTACAAGTGTGATGGAAGTATACAGTGGAAGTATATCAGTCTTTTATAGCAAAATGTACAGGAAGTAAGAAATATTTTGAAAACTTGAAAAAATTAACACAAAGGTACTTCTGGCGTAAAGTTCAAACCCGCAGTAGATTAATATTCCATAAACAAAAACCTTCGCCTAGAGCCTTTGCTTAGTACACTATATGAGCTTCCTCATGACGCGATCCTTGTGTTCAGTGCTTTTGATTCGAACCAAAAACCCGTTTACATTTAAACTTATTTTTGTAGTCAATAGATTTTATCGAAAGTCGATGCTCAACTCAACATATAATTACCAAATGGCGACCATCTAATATTTCATCTGCAGCAGTTTTGATAACATGGTATTCGGTTCGATACGCTTCATGCTAATGATGTGTATATATTATGTGTATATATATATACTAATTTAAAATAGAAAATCTATCCGGATGCGAGAAGCATCTAATACCAACTATAAATCAATCAATAATATTAAATGGAATACATGAAAATCAATAACGGCCACATTACCTATAATGGAAAATTCAACCCATCAGAAAATTTATATTTGAAATAGGCTATGAGGCTCATTTCCAATCAGAGAAAATTTGTCAAAACAAGTTTTGTTAAGTATGAGTAACTGATAGATCGCGCCGTCGAGGCGCGGTACATCTGTGACTCTTGCTTGGAAAAATATTTTTTTTAAACACTTTATATTTTAGAATTGCAGATACATTTTGAATACAAAATGTTTCCGCGCACGTTGCTTTATCAGCCCACGTATTTTTTACATCGTCTTGTTCGAAAAAAATGAAAATAGATTCGACATACGCTGACAAATCAGCTATGTGATAGCGGCAGATTGAACTATATAAAAATAAAAAATAAAATCTGTGGCAAAATCGCAGGAGGCGTGACAATTTTCGAGTAAAACAATACTGTAAAGGTTCAAAATATTTATTTTTTTTCCATTGCATTTTAAGTGTTGTGACTCAGCGCAGTTTAAGAGAAATTTCACATTGCAATAAAAATCTATTCCAACATTAAGCTATATGTGCAACAACCTGAAAAAGTTTAAGAACCATCGATGCAGATAGTTTTTCTCATATGGAGATTTTCGCCTTCGAAATTATTAGAAATGTTCCAAATGTAACCAAACAAAAATTGCCTAGTTTGTTTTTTTAATTTAGGTACTACCTAGGATTGAAAGTGCAACTAGGTTACCTAGTTATACTTTGCCCCTTTTTTGGTAAGTCAGCTTTACTTTACCTAGTTTAAGAAATGACTAGGTTGCCATCACTACTCAGCACTCCGTGCAAAACCGATTCATACATAACGTGTTGCAAGACTGTTTTTCATTGAAGTGGTCAGGCAAAAGTTAAAAAAAAATTTTCACGACTTTAAAAGTAAAAAAATTTATACGACAAAAAGAATTGTAGAATGGTCCATACAAATGGAAAAAAAGGAAAATAGTACCCAGCCCTAATGCAAAAATACAAGTACTGTATTAACTGAATCAATATTTCCAGTTTCAGTTATCAGAACCGCTTGTTTCTGACCCCTCCGTGTTCTTTAAATATTCCCTTAAACCGTAGTAAATGAAGCCTCTTGAACAACAATTTCTATTTTTTGTGATCCTGCAGCGCGCAAGCGAGATTCCATTATTCATAAAAAAAATCGATTTTATAATTTCATCGAAATATCACCAAATAAAATAACTGTCAAAAAACAGTTTCTGAGATGGATTTGGCGTCGGGATGTTAGTTATAGCTGCGGAAGATGATTTAAAGTAAGTTGTCAGGCTATTACTATAGATATATAATATAGTATTTTGAGTATTTTGAGAAAACGAGTTAAATCATTGAATGCATTGAAGTCAAAGCTGAATGACCACAGTAAGGGATGAAATGTTGCCCTGACATACACATACTGGTCACGTTAATAGATGGCGTGGAAGGTTTTTTAATGACGTAATACAATGAAAAATTTTTTCATCATATGTTATTTCAATACTTCACAAACATTGACTTTTTATATCCAAATATCGTTCACCAAACACGCATTTTCTGTATACATTGCATAAATTAAATTGTAACATGGTATTTCTATGAAAATCAAAAACTGAAAAGTATTGATATTTTTTTTTACAAATTTTGTTTCACTTTATATTGTCTGAAAAATTGTGAAACTCAGCAAAAATGTATGCATTCGATTCAGTGCTCAACAGAAAAATCAATCTCGCCAAAATATCGACTTGCAAAATCTTAATATCGATTTTTCCCGAAAGAGTATTACGACGAGACTTCAGAGTGAGGACAATATTGAATGTCTCATAATATTGACAACGGAGAAAAACAATAATCGCTACCTATAGAAATTGATCATTAATTTAATCAACCACGGATATATTTATACCGTGATAAACCGATGAATAAATAGGTTATATAAAATGTTTATGCAACGTGGTTACCCAATACCTTTTTCCATGGTAGCCACGGATAGGGTTGGTGCCTTTATTCTTATTTATAAAATTCTAAATAATTCTAATTTATATGTGATACGACTTGAACTCAATTAAATCAGAAATTTTTGATTCTATCAAGCATGAGACACATATGGACCGCACCTCGTTGGCGCGGTCCATTAGTGACTCAAGCTCAACAAAAACAAGTGCGCACATAATATTTCAGATCGAGGGGTGAGTTTAATAGTAAATTAAATTCGTAGTTCAAACTTCGATATTAATGATCCTGAATGAGTTTTCTTTAATCAAAATTGCCCCAAAAAGAAAATATTGGTCACATATGTATATACATATACTAGGAATGGGGGGAAAAGTATTTTGTTGTAATATATCGAAAAAAAATATTATCGAGAAAAACGCACGCAATAAATCACGTTCACGTAAAATAGTATATCGGGGGTATCGACCAATTTTAACTCGATATCTATGCGTTATTAGTGATACCGGGGTGCTTCGGCAAATCCTTACAAAAGTACATTCAAGTTAACGACGCTAAAACTTCACATCGCGGAGTGCATTTTGTGAATAATTGACATCGGTCGATCAAGAGGATTATACTGGGACCAGCTGCCGTAGTTCGTCTCACGATCGATAAATTACGCATTAGCACGCGTAGACCATAGATAGAGAGTATCGCGAGAGTGCGCCCATCTGTGGTGCATGCACAGTGGGATCGAAGAAGCAATAAAGATTGATGGATGTTATCGATTCAACGCTGCAAGTTTCAGTCAATTAAATATTGATATTTTCGTAGGTAAATTGTTGGGACCTTATATTCAAAATACTTTGAAGGTTAGAATGGAATGTCGAGTTGATTTGGATTGCTGGTAATTGGGTGATTGAGAACGAACTTTATAACTACCGAATTTAAACTTTTTGAATTATTCAAAGATTTTGCGATATACGTACATTCAGGGATTGAATTTGTAAGAGGATATCGGATACCAATAACGAACAGTATGTAGAAAATCAGGATTTTTTTGTAGCAAGAGGTCATGCTAACGGCGATGCGTGTAACGGAGCTTGAATGTAACTACTTCTTAAGCAGGTAACATTGCCAAGAGACAGAATATGCTACTTAGCTAGAAGTACTGGTTTTGGTGTAGTTGGGTCACTTGTAAAATATTGGAAAAAATTTAAATTTTCGTAACTAATTTTGCTGGTATAAGGTTTCACGTATATGTCCTTATATTGTAACGAATTTCACATTTCTAAGCAAAATAGGTCAATCAAAATCTAAAACTGAATTAAATAGTGGGCGTCTGCATTGGTGACCATATTGATGATCTCAGGTTGGGATCCTTAGTAAGTCTGGTTTACGAAATCAGCATGCCGAGCACTCTACCAAAGTGGAACTATCAGGATAACTTCCCAACAGTAAGGAAGTGGGTGAGTGAGTGAGTGAGTAAGTAAGTAAGTAACTGTGTTTGTTTATAATGAAAGATTATTCAGAACCTCGATCAAGATTGATCAACTGAAATTGAGGATTATGAATAAATATTTTATACGTTGTTTTCATCACAGGATTGATTTAACTACTTTTTAAAAAAAAAATATGAAAAAACAGTACCCTATATTCTTCATCTCTGTTACATCTTTGGCGATTATGATGGACATAGTCGCTCTTGCAACGCCTGGATGGTTGACTTCGACGATTAATATAAATGCTGTAACAAATAATGGATTTACAGGAATCTTCGTGGCATGCAAAGAAAACGTGTGCTATGGAAAATGTAAGTGGTTAACACTTGCTTTGTTGACAACAGATCACTGATAGGCTAAATACCGATTTGGATCGCAATTAACTAACTATAACTTCACTTTTATATCAATTAATGTATTCAAATAATTTATATTGAAAATTCCCATTAATAACCCACTCAAAACCCACATTATGAGAAAGTATGATTGCACACTATTTTAGTGGGTCAGTTATGTATGAAATGTTCGAACTCCGGGTGCAGTAACAATCGCTATTCCTCCGTTGGACGTTCTCAGTCGAAAATTTTATTTAGTGAAGCAGGAGTCACAGATGGCTTGCGCCCCTTTTAGGCTCTGTAGCAATTTTTGATTGGGGTAATCTTTATCTTTTATTTTAATCAATATTATCTCGCTTTAGTACTTCTATCTCGCTCAGAACGAATTTGTAGAAGGAATGTATTTCGGTCTCGCGAGGAATTGGGAATATATTTAAGTAATTTTTAGGTAAAATCATCATAAATCAACTTGGCGACAAATTTCGTAAAAAATAAATGAATTCAAGAAAGTTAAAGTGTTGTTAACCAAAAAAAAAAAAAACGCATAGCATGTGAGACAAAAAACACGATTTGCGAATAAATTAGCACTGTTTACTTTTAAAATTAAAAATCCATCACTGATTGATTAAGCATTTTTAAAAAATAAGATACCTTGAAACCAATTCTTATTTTTACTTTTCAGTGCCATCCGGTAGTGAAACGTTTGTCGCCATTTTGTTGGGTCTCTCAGTGATTTCACTATGTTCGGCTGTTTACTTCGCTGTTCGAAATTATCTTGGGAAAAACAATCGCAATGTATTGGTTGTTGAACTGTGCGTTGCTGCGGGTAAGCAAGTATCTATAATTTCATCATTTTTTTTTTATTTTTTTTTTTAAGATTCATCACTCGATGATGCTTCTTTGGCTAAAATGTTATTCTTATAGTCTTAATGGTCTCTCATTCTAAAATGAGAAGTAGGTATTTTACATGTCCAACAAAAACTAAAAATGATAATTCAGGAACAAAACAAAAAATTCGTTTTGCGACCCAGTATACAAGGCATCATTGTACAATGCAGTATAGTATTCAAAGTTATGTACACTGTTACAAAAGTACAGTAAATTTACTGGTCATATGCACCCATTTCATATTTTCAAAGTTAAAAAAGCGCCATGTTGATGAGATGGCCTTGGTGGTGCGTTCCATCAACATCCCATATTTGGCAAAAAAAGTGAATTTTGAATTGTTTTCAATATCGTCAAGTAAAATTACTGTCAAAGACCAGTGATTTTGTTGCATTTTTTGTTACAGTTTAGGTTTTATCAAAACTGTAAATATTGAAAATTGTATTTTGTCAAGCATGAGTCACTGATGGATCGCGCTTTCGCAGCGCGATCCATCAGGGACTCATACTTAACAAAGTGTGTTTGGACAAAAGATTTCTTACGGGAAATTAAATTTAGCATGCGTGTCGGATCGATAGATTATACCTAATTTAAATT
This sequence comes from Styela plicata, assembly GCA_963675895.2. NCBI lineage: Eukaryota > Metazoa > Chordata > Ascidiacea > Stolidobranchia > Styelidae > Styela > Styela plicata. Next base: position 10,093,785 of record OZ023149.1, read on the forward strand.
ATGGTATGTGGACCGAGATGTTATGCTCAACCAGAATCATGTTATCTGAACATAATTTGCCACTGATGGATAGCACAAAGATTCGAAGCACAAATTATTCGAATTACAAATCAACCTTGATTGGAATAAAAACTTGATTGAGGTCGAATTTTGGAGGTAGAATCGATTTCGGTCAAATTTAAAATATGAATTGAGAATACATTATCTGCGTCTATCTTGATTTTCATAACAAAGGCAGATTGTATTGGTAAAAACGATATTTGTTATTTATATATTATTAGAATTATGCGAATCGGATTCAAGTTTTGAATTATTCGGTAGTTATTCTGCTGTGGATAGTTTAAAAAGGTGATAGCTTGCCAACGTCATCCATTTCCATATTCTTTTTTTTTTCATTTCTGAATATGATATTAATCGCTTTTCGATTTTTAATCTGTTTTTTTTTTTTTTTTTCTTATTCGCCCAACAATATTTAACACTTCATTTGATTTTACAGTTTTTTTCACCATATCTGGAGTTGCAATATACGGCGGAGTGAAATCAGATCAGGGATTTTTAAAATACGAATCACTCGGATATAGTTTTGTACTTACTTGCGCTTCTGGGGTACTCTGTGTTATTTCCAGTTTTATTGCTGGCAAAATTTCATTGCTGCGAGATGATAATTTTGATGAAAATGATGATTCAATGCTGATTTTATAAAATTTAATTTTAATAAATATATAAAAAAAACGATTTTTACTATTTTCCTTAAAACCAAAAACTTACAACGCAATTATATTGGCGGATTAAGAAAAACGTACAGAACTTACGCTATTAAAACTCAAATGGCATAATGTTCCTTACAATCTATTTTAAACAAAACTATAGAAGCTGATATTCTGAACTGTAATTTTTTGTATTGTTTTCCATGCGTATTACGAAAATCAGTTCATTCGAATATACCGATAATTTGAATTCCTCGAACAGAAAAAAAATTTGAAATGCAAAAAACTAGTGCAAAAAAGGATTTTCACGAGAGAAACAATGTTTTGACAAGACATATAGTCTATTTGTCTATGAGTGTTGAAACTGCTTACTTTTTTTCAACATTATCAGTTAGGATTTGTCACCTCACTAGATTTCACTCTTACTTGTAATAAATTTATTTCATTGTACAAAAATAACGTAAAATTCTATTGGTTGAGTCCTGGGAAAGTGGGCAAATATAGCAGACACCACAAGTGGTAGAAAAAATAAAGTACAATAAAATTTTATCGATGACTTTGGTGTTGCTTCTCCTTAGATTAAACGTGGTTTTAACGTGACTTGTACTCTGTTACCGGATCTCGGCACCAAAATCGTTTGAAGTAGTTTTAAGTGTATTTCGGGGGCGTTGACACGGTGCGTCTCGACCTTCGCGCCGCGGTGTTTATTTGATATTTCCCCTCAACAACGCTATATGTATTATAGCGTGGTTGCACATCGCGCCTGAAATTCGAGAAGTCTAACAAAATACTTTTCACACAAATTTATTCTCGACTGATATAAGTAAACAACTGTAGCAATCACTGTAATAATACGTTGTTAGTATTATTTATTAAGTCAAGATGAAAAAAACAGTTTGCAGACATAGATGACGCGACTTTAGATCATACAAAAAAAAGGCCTAGATAAAGAGTACAACTCCTTTATATACGTCCAAGACGACGCTCTGTGAATGGTTGTAAGGTTGAAGTACGTCAGAGATACGTAGCTACTAAGAAGCCAATAGAAATACAGAATTCGCTGATACGTAAACTAAAATCACAAACCATGACATAAGGTTGTATATTTCCAATATTGGGCAGAATGGCCTGGTGGTTTCCATGTTGGCATATGATGTTGAAGATCTTGAGTTTGAGTTTCGGCGAGTTGAAAAACTAGGTAAATTATGTAGTTGTGAAAAGTTCTTGAAATAGACAATTCGGTGATTTCAATCTTTCAAATTATTTAAAAAAATGTCTAACTGCGACAAAACTATGATTATCTAGTTTATCTGTATTTTAATATAGGTACTACCCAGTTTTGAAAGTGAACTACGTTACCTAGTAATACATGACCTAGTTTACCTTGGTGACTGGGTTTTACTTTACCTAGTTCAAGTCAAATATAGGTTATCTTCACTACTCCATACACCACACGTTTACTCCATAGACCTTACACGTACCTTCCTACATAATGAGTTCAAATCTAAACAAATCTGAAACGCAGACGCATGATTAACAGTGACCGTAATACACCGAATTCGGAAAATTTATATTCACCAGGGGCGGGACGTCGGACTGTATTGCTTTTTCAAATCTACAGTTTTCGATTGTACCTTTTTCTAACTTATTTAACCTGACTGGGTTTTGTACTGTTTTATTGAAGCTTTCATTCAATAAAGAACATTGTTCAACAAGTTTCATTCAAGTTTCCAGAGAGAGCATACTATTTTATTATATACGATATCCATAATACCAGACATCACAAGCAGTAAAAATTAAGCTATTCAAGATTGGAATATTCGAAGGGATAGGAATATGTGACTGTTGAGTGAATAGATATGTTTATAAAAGTTTCGACACACTTCCGCATTTTGATTCCAGTCAGACATCTGCCACAGTGTGCGAAAATACAACATCATTTTTAAGAAGAAACTTTTGATAGCAAAAGTGATCGTTTTTTCTTATAATAGTGAGTAAATGACATTCATTCATATATATTGTTTTAAATACAAGACAGCAGTATTTGCTTATATTTATATTTGTTGCTTTTTTCCTATGATGTCAATCTTCCCGTCCATTCTGAATAACATCCAAATGCTGCCAAGAATTTTGAGTTAAAGCAGGAAAATCAAAAAATTTTAACAGAAAAACATCACCTTTTACAAGGTATTGATACAACATTTTGTAAAATGCTTTTTATATTAAATTTTTTTCACACAAAAATCAGAATCTGTATGAATTGTTTCACATGGCATTTTGAGAACATTGCGAAAGCTTTTTGACTCCACACATAGGACATAGTTTAACAACGTTTTTTATTCAAGATCTCACAAAAATGTCAGTGGAACATGAAGAAAATCCTTGTTCAATATGTTTCGAAACAAAAGAAAATTTGAGAATGTTTCCATGTTGACATATTGCTTATGTGGATTGTATAGCCGAACACATTTTTTGAAGTTATCTTCATTTTCGAAATTCGCAAATCCTTTTTACGGGTCTGTGCCTCGGGCTGTAGCTGTTTTTAATTTTTCGAGTCTAATATTTAAGAATTTTTGCTAATTCACATACACAGATTAGCAGTAAGCAGCGGTAGCTTGTAATGTGCGGGTGTTTTTGCCGATATATCTTCGTTTTTCAATTCCTTTTTATACAAAAGCATTGAGTAATGGCACGTTTTTCTTAACACCCTCATACTATTAAAAATCAATACACAAAAAAGAATTAAAAACTAACTGAAAATTAATTACTGTTTATTTTAACTTTTTCGTGCTTTGAAAGAAATATAACATTAATAATGATATTATGATACAAGAACGTGGTGACTTCTAATAATACCTATCCAAGCAATAACAAGCAGTGAAAACCTGTGTTTGATATATCATTAACATTTGAACATTTGAATTTTGCCAGTCATAATCAGATAATAGGAATATGAATCGGGCAAGGTCCATAGGTGGATCGTATTAGACTAATGAAATGTATTCTAAAGAAATAATATTAAACGGAACTATTAAATATCAAAAGGTTCTTTATGTTTACTAGGGGCGTACAACCAAATAATCAAATATTGGGGATTTCAATATTAATGTAATGGTCGAAACTAGCATTGGAAAATTTAGTTCAAAGTACCAAGCTCACCTTGAGTTCATACCTAAAATCAACTAGGCAATCTCGCCCACTAGTATCGAAGGTTAAACTAGCTTACCTGCTAGTTTTCCTACCTAGTTTTGTTAAAAAAAAATATACTTTCCTAGTTTACAAATAGGTTGCCATCACTAGTAGAGAGAGACAACAAAAAAAACTTTGCTGATGTTTTAGTTACGGTATTTCAAGGGTCCTTTAGAAAAAATTATTTAAAACAAGTTACTGCCACCGCTGAAATACGTAAAAATATAAAATTATGATAAAACTCTCAGTCAGCATGTTCTAGGAAAGTGATGGGTCGCTAATAAAATTGTTCCGTCAAAACTCGATCCATTTCTACCAAAAGCCGATCGAGAGTGATTTTAAAATTTTCGCGAATTTTTTTTTTAATTTCCAAATAGAAATTAGATGTAGCTTTATTTAAATTTATTGAACATTGTATGAATGATCATATTTAGGTCCCTTTGCTTTTAATTGTAATACGAATGACATTGGGTGTCATTAAATGTCATTGTCTCTCGCAGGTCGTTAGACTTAGAATAGTGTGTTGAATATCATCGAAACCTTTCATTTTATCGATGGCACGAATCATCGATGGCTAGCTATTCATAAAACATGCTTGTCATATTTTTATTCATTATGATTCTTTGCACCCCCTCTACAATCTGCACAATGGGAGGAACGGAATAAGTATGCCCCGATCCCCTTGTGAACCAAGAAAATAAAATACTTCCTCCCCCATATTAACTTATTTTCAGAGCTGTATAATGTCATGAGTGTAGAAAACCAAATCCTTTTTAAAACATAAGAGATCTTTCCAAACCTTCAGATGTGAAGTATTTTGAAGATTTTCTCATGCTGAAGTAATTCCCATGCTGTTCGAATATTTCCTGTGTTGATTGTATCGCAAAGATAGTTTTGGAAAAAGCGTAGAAAAATGATTTTCATATCTTTTTTGCTGATTGGTCATTTTTACAGTTTCAGACAGGATGCTTCTTTATAACGGTAGTAAGAGCGAATTAAGTTAGGGTGAAAAAGTAAACAAGTCGGTCTCTTCTATTTTTAATGTAACCGAGCTATGGTTTTTTCGAAACACAAATCCGCAAAGGAGGATCGATTGGATTCTTCCCCCGGAACTGAACATAGGTGAGTTCATCGCTCCCGCTATAAACACATAATTGGTCTATAAATAATCTATTGTTTTTCAATAACGACGTAAACAACCATGACATTAATTATCAATTAAAGGCCATCACGGACATGTTCACAAGAGAATCCCGCTTATTAAAAGTAAAAGATCCGTGACCAGAATAAATTTATATAAAATTATGACTGATATAAATTAGACTTATTTTTAAGTATACTTTACACTCAAATTCAGTCAAATACTCAGAATTCGACTTGCCCTATTTTCAATAATTTGCGTGCAAAATACCTACCATAGAATGTAGTTTTGATACATCAATATAATACAATAGCGCAATAATAAACTATACATTTCTCGATTTTCACAATGTAGACTAGTTGTAATAGCAATAATGGGATATTTGCTATTTACATAGAATTAATGATTCGATCCGATTGGAAAAAATTATTCGAACCAGATTCGAATTCCATATGGTTCATTCTTGGTTAAAATGCTATATATCACTTATAAAAATAAACGGAATTAATGTTGTTGAAGGAACATGAGCTTTTTGTTTCGACTTCACCTATTGTCCCGCGTCGAGTGGTGGACACTGTTAACTAGAGATGTACCACTTTTTCCCGCTACCGATACTCAAAAATACCGATACCGGCCGATACCGATACTCATCACAAATGACTTCAAATATGCTTAAAGTACATCATTAAAGTTGAAACTTTCCAAAACATTCCAGTAAAATTCCTCTCTAAAAGAACAAATAGCAAAGAAATATACCCATAGTAGATGAAATGTCCTCGAAGCAATAACAAAAAAATTGTGGAACAATTAGAGAACTTGATACAGTTAAAAATATTCAAAAACAACATCCAGAATTAACGACATCATTGAGACACCCAATGAAAAACAACATATAATCAAATTACTTCCCTGCAAAAACGTCTTGATTGAGAAAAATTTGCCAAATCATAAAAACGAGCAGGGTACTGATCCACTGTATTACATAAGGTTTGATATGTTCTGAGGATTCTACTGGGCCGACTGATACTTTTTGTAGCAGCTTTTGTCATTTAATTGACCGGTATTTGGATCTTCTTGGTACTGATTTAGGCTCCGGTTAGAGAGAATTTCCCAATATTTTGACCAATTAAAAGTATCGGTGGTATCGGCTATTTTGCGGCCGACACCGATACTCGCCGATACCGATACATCGATACATCCCCACAGTGTTAACATAATGGAATTGGGGGCATGAGCTGAAAAAATTGCGCATTATCGCACCCGGCAGAAATGGCTTCAGAAAAATTTTGAAATGTATATAAAATAGATTCCTGCTGGATTTGTAAATACAGATACAAAATGGCCTCATGGTCTACTATTTTTCATTCGCTTACTGAAATTAAAATTTTAAGGATTTCTTATGTAACTACTAACCTGGTTTTATCAAGTGCTCCTCATACAAATTTTCGCAGAATAACGTTTTTTTTAATATATACCTCTCAAGACAAGTTATGTAGGCATTCATCAGAAGATGTCTCTTTCACAGAAACTGCCCTTAAGCTTGGCAATTGAAATTCCTTCACCGGAACTCATAAATCCTTTTCTACCAGGACATAATCAAATTGCCATTACAATGTAAGGTTTAAATAATGCGGAATATGGACCTCATCAACGGTACACTGTAACAAAAATACAGTAAATTTAACGGTCATTTGCAGTAATTGCGTATTTACAAAGTTAAAAAAACGTCATGTTGATGAGATTTTATGCCCAATTATGGGCTGTTGATGGACCGCACCTTCGCGGTGCGTTTCATCAACACCCCATATTTGGCCAAAAAACTCAACTTTGAATATTTTTCAATGCCGCCAAGTAAAATTACTGTCAAAGACCAGTGATTTTGTTGTATTTTTTGCTACAGCATATCCAATGGTCTTTGAATGTTACTCGGTAACTTTGTCAACACTTCGATTTTGCTCTCACTGGAGAAGTTGTCAAAATTGAAAAAAGAGCCAATTTTTTAGCTATATTCTACTAAAAGCTGAAATTTCTGCTTAATAGCATTAATTTCACTGTATTTTTATTATAATATGCAATTAATCATTTGTCTTTATGTGCAATTGAACTGCCCAGAATCCATAATTTTGTTTTAGCAAGAAAGCATATCTATATGTACTGGTCCAACAAATTATATTGACTGGTCTTTTGCTTCATTTTACTTATATATGTCTATGGTTTGAGTAATCAGTTGTGGGGAATTTTCGATAATGATCTTGCTCGCTATGGACTTCATTTTGAATCTGTTATTTGGGCGAATCTTGCGATTTACTAGATGTTGTCTGTGATCAATCGGTACGTCTATTTGACAAGTGTCTACATATGTTTCAACTTGTTACTTTCAGTTCTCATGTGGAGAATTAAGTGTAACTTCGCTTTCAATAAAACTGATTTCTATCGGAAACTTCTTTATCCGGGCATAGAAAGTGTCGTTATACTCAGTGCATCCGTTCATTCTTTCACGTCATCGCTAATTCCGTTAACGGTAATTGTATTAATTATATGTATTTTGCTAATCAAACTCAAAAAAAAAGAAACCGGCAACAACTAGAAACTTTTTTTCTTTTTTTGAAAAGTAATTTCTATATCTCAAGTATGCATCTCAAAATGATGAAAGAATATTATTTTAATTGTACGATTAGGCTTCAATGTTTTATATCAGGTTGGATTAGAAAGAATAAAATTGCATTTCAGAATCTGAAACAGATGTCGTTTTTTATCAATTCTCAGGTGCCTCGTTTTCATGTTAGAGTTTGCCAAAAAAAATGAGGTCAAACAAGTTTCAAATGCAGAACGAATACAGGTTTACGAAGTTCGATATTTATTGGAATACACAAAGCAAAAATTTATTTAAAATTATTACCCTTTAATATCACAAAATAAAAATAAAAAATTCGTCTTGTAGCAACAGAAAATAAACTTTCTTCAATGCTGAACAGCCAATGATACATCAACGTTAAATCGATGTTCTCTTTATTGACAAATATGTTAAAATTCAAACATCTAAGATGTGAGACGAGTAATGAGCATTTACATATATTTAGTAAAATAGAATATATATCATATTCAAAAAATCAGACGACTACCAAATTCGGCGCGACTAAGTACGAATGCAATCAATCAGTGGCTTCGAAGCTCTAAGCGATGCCAACAGTTTGAGACGCGCTGGTGAAAGGCTAGCAATATCGACATTAGGGGTTCAATAACGCATAAAATCGCACCAAACAAAAAGGGATGTAAAGTGACGTTTTCAAATCCAAAGCAGATTTGACTAAGCAATAAAATTTATCAATGGCCAAACACGCTGGACCAGACAACAAAAATCTGAATCACCGAGTATTAATTTCACATGCAGGTAAAAAAAAAACACACAAAGTGTTGATATCGCGTGGTAAATTGTCTGTTCTTTAGACTTGAGTTATAAACACGAAGTTCTAATCCTAATATGTCCGACAATTGAGCCGTGACAGGTTCTGAAGATATTCCCTGAGTGAAGAAAGCAGTAAAAATAATTTTTTTGGAAGCATATTCATATTACTAGTGCAAAAATTCATGTAACAAATTGGCAATAATATAGTCAATGTTTAAAATTTGCATAATGTCGATACAATTTTATTTCTTATAGCTACTTCTTGTAGTGGATCACCCTGACCGAGGCCCACTACCAGCGGCCACTTATAGACGGACAGGCTTAGAACTGGTTTGAGTGGTGGGCATGGAGTAATGAGCAGGACTCGCTGGGGCTCGAACCCGAAATCTTTAACCTGCGAATTATAAAAGCTTCACCTAAAATGCAACCACATGTTAGACTAATAGTTATTTTTGCTACTAAAAAAAATTTTGGACAAATCATTTGGAATTCTATTCTGATTTAAAATATGAAGAGATTTATAAATAAACGAGTTTTCAACATTATAACTCTAAGGGGTTCATACCCTTAATTTGTAGCCCTCATATTTTTTTTTCAAGCATGCACCACAGATGGACGGCGTCTCATCGACGTCCATCAGTGACGCATACATAACTAAGAAAAAATTTTCAAAAATGTCAAAGTGTCAAAATATGTATTTCGACGTAACTAGGCAAAAGATGATTTAAATTTTTTTTCTGGATTAGGATGGTCAATTAACATCTAATTCCAATTAACAATCCAGCAATTACAACCCTGTTCGTCTATAAGTGGTCGCTGTTGCAAGGCCTTGGGCAAGGTGATCCACTCTAAGAAGTGGCTTTAAAAAAAATTACCCAATCCCACAATCAATCATATTTTACAAGCAAACAAAAAAAATCCAGTAAAAATAAGGTGTCTATCAATCCATCAATCTTATGTTAAGTATGAGTTACTGTTAGATCTCGCCGCTAAGGCGCGGTCCATCAGTGAGTTATGCGCGACATAATAAAATTCCTGATTGCAGAAGCGACACAACAGTATAATAGGAGCGAGGTTTATTTGTGCAAGTTGTAACAAAATCAGGAAAAATCAACTTTCTTTAACAATAATTTTTCACGGTGATATTAAAACAAAACAATAAAATAGACATTTTTGGCCAATTATTATGGGCTGTTGATGAATAGCCTCGCTCGACGCGCGGTTCATCAACAGCCAATGATATATGTAGCATAAATATCATCGACAAGTCATACAAGTCAAGAATACATTTACTACAAATTAATGATGAATGGTCGATGGCGCGTTCACTTCGTGACTCAAACCTAACACAACATTAACAAAAAACTTTAATGTAACTACGATCCATCATTCCACTATGTATGTTCAATTAGAGTAAAATTCGGGAAAAAGTTGAAAATTTGAAAATCCTTCTAAAGCTACAGAGACTCAAATATTATAATTATTTCAAGCATTTAAGCAGGTAATACGTAAAAAGTTTTTTTGAAAACATCCTTGAAAGTTCGATTAATCACTCTTAGCGTGCACTGCGAATCCAAAAATTGCTCCAATGATGCTCAAACCCAATGCTCCACAAGCCAATCCATAGTTGTATCCCAAAGCGTAGCCTAAACTTGGCAACTCGGAATTTGTGTAAACTCCTCCATACGTTGCAACAGCAATAAGGAGAAAAACAGCTAAAAAAGTAAAAGATTGAGATCGTAACGGTATAACAGGAGGAATGCTGACAGAATAATAATACTGACTGGGATATTCGAAAAAATTTGACTACACTACGTCCAAAGAAGAATATTTTAAAAATACAATCACCGTTAAAGGAAACGTGTCATTTTGGTTGAGTGGTTCAGCAATGTAACTGCACAAGATGCTTCAAATCATCAACACTGCTATTTCATAGCAATCTTTGTGGTTTTGAAGCTTTTGTTCATCTGGAAATGTTGACTTGATAGTTTTGAAATAGCGAGAAGCGAAACTAGATTCTGTCACTATAAGTAGGAGTGGGTGTTCTACTGGCAGTAATTGGTTCTCGTTTCACTCATATCTAATCTCAAATCCTACTTTGTGAAGTACGCGCCACAAATGAATCGTGCTTGGGCAGCGCTACCCAGTCAGAAATCTTTCGCCAAAACATATTTTGTCAAATATGAGTCACTGATGGATCACGCCGTTTAGGCGCGGTCCCACTGTGGCTCGAGCTTGACAAAATAAAATTTTCGATTGGGTATCCACCAGAGACGCGTGCTTGACAAAACGTATTCGATTCAAATGTTTTTGATCGGGAAGGACCTTTCATCAGCATGGCTTCATGTTGGAAACAATCGAATTGTTCCAGAATATTTGAATACTCTTCGAAATACGCGTCGCAAGGTTACTTATCTCATCAACAAAAATTTTGTCAAGAATCTATATACAGCGTCTGGGTTGCGTTATCCACCTGTTTCGCATGCGCCCAGTATAATATTAGCCTAACTGAAACATTTCAATTCAATATTACGACCAGAGGTCTTTGAATATTCAAATCATTTTCTGAGAAATGATTTTAAATATTTATTTGTAATTTGAAAATTAGAACCATATTCAGAACCAAATAACTTTCTAATAACAACCCCAAGGCAAGGCATAAAACGGGGAACCGGATAATTCCTAATTAGCCCAAATATCCATTGCTGGTAGACTCAGGGTTGCTAGTAGATTCAGGAGTAAAATGGAAGCAATGTATTCAAACATTCAGTGTAGTGTACAAACCTGCTATGCTACAATTTATGCCTACAGCCACGGGTAACCATTTCGCTGCTTCCGGTTTACTGCAACTTGTAAAGACTACCATACCGGCTCCTGCTAATGGAAAACATGCCAGAATCAAAAATGCTGCGGTGGCTTGATCAGAAGGGCTTGGACCTGGAAAAGACAATAATTAGACTTAGAGCCAAAATTTTGATAAGTAAGATAAGATCAATCGAATATACAAATTTATCTACAACGACTATGTTTTTATGGAAATCGTACTCGGTTTGCAGAAAGAACTTTTTTGTATTGTATTTTATACAAAATATATATTCTTCATCTGTGTAATGTTATGCTGTAAATGACGCTTTTTAAGTGCAACAAGTTTGATCTATTATAAGTTGGATAGCAATGGATATTTGTTTTACATAATTTTTTATTTTTCAAGCGGGAGCAATTGATGGACCTCGCCCATCAGTAACCCTCCGATCAGAAATTTTATTTTTTCAAGCATGGGGCACAGATGGGCCGCGCCTGGACGGCGCGATCCATCAGTGACCCACGCTTAACAAAACGTGTTTGGATAATAATTTTCTGACTGGGCATGCTTGCCAAAGCATGTTGTGACACAATTTTACTTTCAGACATTACAATTACTTTCCAGATATTACAAGTACCATCTATATTCGAAATTATTAGACTAGAACCGGGATTACTATTAAAACATAAGAGAATAAGTTTACGAACCACGATTGACGCATTCTCCTGCAGTACAATTCCTGAAAAGTCCAATTGTAATTTGTCCACTGACAGCCCAATTCGTGGCACCACAGGACCACGCGGACAATACTAGTGCGCCAATTGATGTGGCAATCAGAAGTACGGCAATAACTCTATTCATACCAAGCATTAATCTGTAAAATACTGATTGTTGTTTAATCAGAAAAAATCGATTTTATCCAAAATAGCCAATCACCAATTTTGAGGCAAATTGACCGATCGCGACAAAAGTCAATTGAATGGGATGAGACAAGACGGAGAAAAGAATTAATTTGGAATCACAGTTTACAAATTTGAACTATTCTTGCTCATGATATGAACGATAACCGAAGATAGTATGGTGGGGTACTATGGAATGCCCATATTTATGTGGATAACATTTCCCTATTAATGCCGTAGATCAGTGGTTCCCAAACTTTTTGTCTCCGCGGACCGGTCCACGTTTGATAATTCTACTGCGGCCCACCAAAAGGGAAGGGGAGACGCAGGTCGTTTTTAATTAACTTGTATTTGAACATGAATTCAAAATAAAATTATTTGAACCGTAAACGAATATTGAGTGATTTAAATTTGCAAAATTTTCAATCCATCGTTAAATCAATGAGAACCCCGAGCTTGTTTCTCTGCAACGAGCCGGATCCATCTGGGGGTAATAGGATATAATGACACTCGAAGTGTCTTGCTTATGTCCAGGTTTTTCCGTTGTTTTGTTTTGGTTGCTGCCATTGCAGAAAACCCCGCTTCGCACATACAGGATGTCGGAAATGGTAATAGGCTTTTCAGCGCTGTGGTGACGATATCCAGGTCTTCCTCCAACCTCAGCAAAAATATTCTGAATACTGGCTATAAACCCCAGCCTGCGAAAATAAAAGCCTCCAAAAAACTGAATGTAACAAGCTTACTCTCCTGGTTAAAGGGCATCCGGCTGCTAGAATGGGCAAGGGGTATTAAATTAGGAAAACTAGCAGATACGCTAAAAATAACAATTCAAGAATTTCTGCTTGTGATGTAATAAACCAAGGTTATGATGTGATAAAAGGGGGGTTCTTAGGCTAATTAACAGTTCCGTGTTCGGACCGGCACCAACTGAACCACGGACCGGTACCGGTCCGCGGACCGGGGGTTGGGGATCACTGCCGTAGATCTTTCCTCAAACTGAAACGTTCTGCCAAAACATCTTTTGTTAAGTTTGAGTCACTGATGGATCGCGTCGATGAGACGCGCGGTCCATCTGTGACTCAATGCTTGGCAAACTAAAGTTTCCGTTTGGATCCGTCGCTTCTGATTGTTAATATAAAAATTTTATTAAGACAAAAATTCCAGATTTGTGTCGATATAGATTATAGAGGTATTATATAATATGTAAATGAAAAACTGCACCCTGGCTGATATGATTGTTCCGACTGCTGTTCTGTGTTCCCCTCTTCTTATGCAGAAATAGCGAAACCAATTTGAGGATAACCGCAATTTCAATATGGCTGGCCTACGCTTCACGGGAACCAAGGCTTGACAATTTAGTCCAGTTAACGTATAGCCTGTCTCAATAACCTCAAATGGAAAACCCGGATTTTGGTCAAACTGTTCCCACTAAATGTGCCAGCTCTAGGTTCAACCTAACGTATTTTCTGTGTGCTATGAGAGCCTTCTAAAGAGATAATACGCTATAGATTGTTTTGTCAACGTGCAACCTGATAACTGAAACATACCGCAATTAACTACAGAGGTTCAGATCGCAATATTTTTTCGCTCAAGGCATTTCATGTAGCTCTTTAAAGGCAATAGCCAATGACGAGTCAATTTTCCTGAGGTGACCGTATAAAATAAATCATACCCACCAGCGCATTTCAGGGGTGCATGATGCCATCCGCCCCTCTCTCTTGTCGACTAAAAAGATTCGGAAATTACCTTGTAAGCGCTTACGTTATACGCGCATCCGGTTTTTACACTTATTCAGCGCATTTTAGTTTTGTAAACTTTTTGCGATTGCGGCGCCTATATTGACGTCATAATTTCACATCGGATTTTTTAAAATTTTGCCCCCTGTTTACAAGACTCTTAATACGCCACATACCACACCATGAAGCTTAGCTTGCTTGGTAGGAATTGTATGAACTAGACTCATTTAATGGCTAATGCTATCCTACAAGGCACCGCGGAAAGAAACCAACGCCCTCATCCTAATGTATGCGCTGCTTCAGCCTACAATGGCATAATCATAATAGCGAGCAGGTCGCTAAAGCGAGGTCCTAAATCGCATTTCTCAGTCAGAAAGTATTTGCCTAAACTTGGTCAAGTATGAGCCACTGATGGATCGTGCCGTGTGGGCACGGTCCATCTGTGGCTTATGCTCAACAAAATTTCTCACTGAATTGGTCTGCCGGCCGAAATTGTTTCTTCTAGCTAAAACGGCGCTGCATACCATACACGTTGAAACACAGCAAAAACGTACGCGTGAATTATTCAGACTTCGGACAGTTTCCTTTATATACTGCACTGTACCGACGCGGTATCGTTGTTTACTTTTCGGAGTTCAGACCTTATCCATCTGCCCGCAAGTTGTGAGGATCTACAATAGATTTATTTATTCATGAAATCACGAGTGTGTGGCGCGCGGCCACTGGCCGATGGATGAGTTAATCGCAGCTTCTGACAGAAAAGTAATTTCTCCTCGTTTATCACGCTTCGTACGCATTTGCGTCAGCTCATTGTTCATTCATGCGCATAGTCACATGAGCCAAGCGTGGTTTCAGATTACATTTAAACACGTACGCTGTAGTAATTTGACCTGTGACACAGTTTTGGCCGGGAAACTGGAAAGGTAATTTTAAACAGCGCCGTTAAAATAACATGCTTTGTTAACCGCAAGTTACTGTTGGACCGCGCCATTAAGATCAATTGACAGCAACAATTAGTCATTAAAATTGCGAACAAACAATAATGTATGAGCATCGTTAGGGGGACATATCGCCTTCAATGACAAACATGGCAAAAACAACGTTCCCTTGGCATAAATCGTATCAATAATGTATCTACAAATTTTAGTAATATACAATAATTGCAGAAGCATATTAAATTCACTATAGTATCGAATAAAAATGGATTTGTTTAAAAATCGTGGTTATAAAACAAGTATTACGAATGAATTAAAGTTGACATTGGAATATTGAATTATTTTTCATGAGCCAAAAATAAATCGAGCATAGTCATCACAAGACAATGCTTCAATTCCCCCCAAATAGGTTGTTGTTTTGCAAATCTTTTTTGAAGCTACTTGAAAAATATTTTAATACTTTTGAATGATTGCCGAAACGTAGATGAAATATTGATTGAGTAAAAATAGGACAATAGTTACGCTCTAACCATCATTGAATTTGGTCGTGACGGCCGGTCGTGATGTCTGAACAATTATTTGTTCGTAACATTGGCTCGTATTTTAGAACTTGAATCTATTGTATACGCTTAAAATATATCACTCTACTGTTGATAACGTTTAATTTTATCAAGCACGAAGCCGATGTACGATGCCTTCAAGGCACGGTCCATTATCGATCCATGCAGGGGAAAGAAAAGTCGGCAGGTTACGTTAAACTTTGTTTAAACAAACGTACAATTACACCAGAATGAGATGTAGATTATACATTGAAAACTTATCAGATAAAAATTGTGATATATTTCATTAACAAGCATGCTGCCCTTTCGGTAATATTTATATCATATCATAAGATTTAATAGCTTGTTTTCAATTTCACCACTCCAGACCCTTCCCTCTCACAGAACCAATTTCTGGGGGTTCAATGAATCTGATAATATTCTATAATCACTAGCCGTATTGAGGAAGTTTAATGTAGAAAATCTCAACATTTTTCGAGCCTCTTCCGCGCGCAGCAGAAATTACTTGAAACTAGATTAGCCACCTCACGATTTTTTTGATTAAAATTCTCTCAGAGCCAGGCCTAAGGAGGCAAATCATACTGAAAAATTCTCCTGGAACCACTAACTGCAAAGAGCTACTTAAAATGCAGGAATAGGAACTAGGGAACCCCCATCCCTGATAGATGTCTATTAACGCGAGTTTTAAAGTCTCGTAAATCAACGCGGTCAGGAAAGCAATGGGAAGGCTAGGATTTCCACAGTTTAGGAATTTTTGGAAAAAAACTTCTTGCATAAAACTATTTGTGCCATTGTGGAACCTCCACAGTGAATAGCTGCGAATTGGTAGCCTATCGTGTGGACCGATTAAAAAAAAATTCGGAGGAATGAGAGCAGAAAGGTCACCTGAACAAAGACCATTATAATATCTGTAAAATAAGCAAAGCGAGGCAACGCTGCGACCGTGTGACAAACTTTGCAGATCGGAAGAAAGTTTGGGGCCAATAATATTGATCACACGCCTTTGAATACGATCGAGCATGCTGAGGACAGTAACAGCGGCAGTGCCCCAAATGCGACAGCAATACTCCATGCAGGATCGGATCAGTGATTTGTACAAATGAAAAATGATTCCGGGAGTGAGATAATAGCGAGTTTAATATAGAGAACCGACTTTCATTTAGGCTTGTTTAGCAATACTAGTGACATATTTATTCGAACTTATGTACTTAAACAGTGCGAGTCCAACAAGACGAATATTTGAGGATTCCTTCACAACAGTACCAGATAATGAAATTAGAGTTGCATTCGTATTAGTGTAACGATTACTTGATAAAACTTTGGTCTTCTCCGACATAAGAATTACATGCTAAGTGTTACTCCAATTAGATACTGTGGCCAAATCACGCTCATGCGATTTTGCCAGAGCTAGACGTGGTTCCGGGAGGGTCAATATATACCAAGAACAAAGTTGGACCAAGAATCGATCCCTGAGGGAGACCGAATGAAATGGATTAAGTTCCTGAGCGTTTTCCGTCCAAAACAGTATTGATCTTGCGATTGGATAAAAAGATTCGACAATTTAAAAAACTTGACTAGAAATCCCATACAATTGAATTTTCTGCAAAAGACCTTGGTGCCAAACTCTGTCGAACGCGTTAAAAATGTCTAGAGAAATCGACTTTGCCTCCCCACAGCGACCAAGGGCACGAAATATTCGTCAGTTATTACTGTCAACAAGTCAGCAGTAGAGCGCAAACGACGAAAACCATACTGCTTGGCAGTGAGGAGAGAAAGAGATTTCCGATGTCCAAAAATTTTATTATTAATACCTGATTCAAAAAATTTACTGATGATTGGTAAGAGGCTCATTGGGATCAGTTCTCCACAGTTTTTGAATGACGACACAATCGTTGCACATTTCCATGTGTCGGGGAAGGTGCATTCTTTGAGACATTTATTGAACAGTGTGGCCAAAATAGCGGACAACTCGGGTGAAAGAACGTTCAGAATCACAGATGTCGGGACCGGGAGATAAGTTCGAATCGAGTTTGGAAAATTAGGTGTGGCGAGGTACCAGAAAACAAACCAATGCTGCAGTTGTTAGAAAACATCCTGACAAACACGAAGAAGACAAAATTTCAGGACCATTTAAAAATGAAGGGATACTAGATTTACCCCTGTTTATTACATTATTTATTATTTTCCAAAAATCTCTGGAACCCGATTTTTGTTCTGGAATTTTGTATTTGGTGGATTCGGTGTATTGTATTTTTGCCATTTTGAAAATTGTCTTACAAATATTCTAAGCCTTTTTGTAAAGTTTATTATCGTTGTTGGAATGTAATCGGTAGCAGGGGAAAAGATGATTTTTCGCCGCTATTGCCGCTGCCGGTGGAAACCACAAGGCAGAGAGGGGCTTCACCAGATGCACGAGCTACAGGAAAATTGCTACGAACGTAGACAGCAAGTGCGTGCACTTACCCTGGGGGATCCTTGCGTAGAAGAGGCAAGTAACCATCAACCGTGAAATCAGAAGATGAGGTTCCAGGATTGAAGTTGGTCTCGCAGAGTGCAAAGACGTCAGGACTTATTCTTCGCAGAGAATGATTCAACAGAAACAAAGTTTCCCCTCAACCCACGAACGTTAGGGGAAAAAATTAAAAAATTGTTGACCGTTCTTAGCACCCCCTCCCCTATTATGGGGTGCACGAGACGGGGGGCCATTAGCTTTATTTGGAGGCCTCATAATATGTGAAAAAATTGCAGGTTAACCAGGAAACGTTCCAAGGGAACTGAACTGCTATCTTAGAATATAGTGAGTAGTCTACCCTGGACGAGATATTAAGATTACGTTTGCTTTAGCTTCTGTCTGTAGAACTCTCTGGAGGGTGGCCCTGCCAAGAGAAAATAACTCCAATCAGTGAAGAGCAACTCCTTACAAAGGTAATGAGCTCATCTACCACGACAAGGCAGTAATCCCATGGATGGGATGTCAGTTCATGCAATTTGGCTGCCGTGGCGTGTGTGGAACGCGGTGGCGAAGCTGCCAAAGTTCCCACTTAATGAATGACCCGGCTGTCCGACTCCGGCTCCGACAAAATATATATGAACGAGGAAAGGCCTCAAAAAGCAATACATGCGGGTTTACTAAGCGAGATAATTCATAGCATATATTGCTCGGGAGCGATTTAAGGCATAAGTTTTTGTTCGCGCCGGAGTTTGGCTGTCCAGAGTGGGGAATACAAGGCAAGTAAAATTCGTGTGTGCAGTAAGATTGATACTCTTTGGCGACGCAACTCCATCAACATAATTGGCACAAATGTCATCAAAAAGCCGTTTTCAAATTTTGGAACTATACCCTGTGTTTATGTGTACAAACTGGTAACGTTTCGTCAATAAAATATATCGATTTTAAGCAAAATAATTTTTGGGATTTTGCTGTAATTGGATCTGTACTGACTCTTCATAGCTAGGGCTAAGTAATATGAATCGATGATTCGAATCGATTCGAAGCACAAATTATTTGAAGATTTCTTTTGAGCAAAATAATTTTTGGGATTTTGCTGTAATTGGATCTGTACTGACTCTTCATAGCTAGGGCTAAGTAATATGAATCGATGATTCGAATCGATTCGAAGCACAAATTATTTGAAGATTTCTTTTGAGCAAAATAATTTTTGGGATTTTGCTGTAATTGGATCTGTACTGACTCTTCATAGCTAGGGCTAAGTAATGAATCGATGATTCGAATCGATTCGAAGCACAAATTATTTGAAGATTTCTTTTGAGCAAAATAATTTTTGGGATTTTGCTGTAATTGGATCTGTACTGACTCTTCATAGCTAGGGCTAAGCAATATGAATCGATGATTCGAATCGATTCGAAGCACAAATTATTTGAATTAATCACGATTCGTTGATAGGAACAAAATTTGTTACATGAAGTGGAATTTTTATCTTTGAAGAGAAAACACAATCGATTTTGATCAGATATGACCAAAATCGAAGCCCAAAAATAGCCCTAACGTATTTTCTTCCGGTCGTATGAGGCGACCAAAATGAAACGAAGTGATAGATGGTTTTCTCTTTTCCTAGGACAAATACCGGGCTCACTGCCAGTTATCACAATGATTTAGTTCTGTATGGGATGTTTTCCGCTTCGAATGCAGTCGTTGGCACTTTATATTGTAGGAGCTCTTTGACATTGGAGTTGTTTAGCCTTTTAGGTATTAATTTCGGTCTTGCTCAGAGAGAACTTCTAATGGAAAATTAAAAGAGAATTTTGAGGCGGTCCATCAACAGCCCATATTTGACATTGATGCCATCAACATGGCGGTTTTAACTTTTGAAATATCCAATTACCGCTAATGATCACTAAATTTACTGAACTTGGGTTACAGTGTGGGGGTGGGTAGGAAGTGGGCTATGCGGTGACTTACTGCAATGATACCTGGATTCTTACACCCAACACACTAGACAAAGAAAGACCTTTTTGATGACTATATATGTATTGTATCATTCATGTGTTCCCCGTACGTGGTTTGCTGAGAATTATATTCAAAATTTACTGAACGTGATAGAATTAATTTTTGGCTACCATATAATTTCTGTTTTCAAAGATTATTTTTCATTTTTCCCAATAATCCCCGGTTGATAAATTAGCCATTCACAGTCCACTTACATGATATTCAAAGCTTGAATATAACAACAATAACTTAGTTTTAACATTTCGTTTCAAAGGTATTTGTATGAACTATGATTTTTTACAATTTTCATTTTTTCTTTCATTGAAAAATGACGAAATCTGGGGAAGTTTAAAAAATGTGGTTAGGTCTTTAAAATTTCGTGAGATGTGTGTTTTAGATAGAGAAAATAAAGAAAGAGAAAATAAAATCAATCAATATGAGTTTCTCTGGGTAATTCAATTTTTCACCCAGTCAAGGTAAACCACTCTACTGTACAATGTGAAGTTTTTATTTCCCAATAAAGGCGAGCACGGCAGATACAATACACAGCACTCCAGATACACACGCCAATGCAAAACTATATCCCAGATTGAATCCAGCAATTGACGCTAAAGAGCCGACAAACAGACCTCCATATGTTCCCACTCCGACAAAAATGTAGACAGCTAAAATGATAAAAAATAATACCATTGTTTACGTTAATAGATATTTTAAAAATGAACAAATGTTCACCAAAAATAACGCAAGTTATAGGACTGATGCACGTGACGTCCTAATGCTCCATTTTCTGAAAATCCGAGGCCAAAAAGCGAAATGTCTAGTCAGCAGGATGACGATTTAACTACTCTCTGTGTCCATTAGCGTTGTTTGGTTGTGTTTGATACATATTCATGGTAGGGAGCGAGCTATTCGATTTATATATTCAATATTCATCGCACCAAGCACTTTTATGTGTAGCATTTACACAAAGCTACACAGACACAACAGAGAATTATGATCAACTCAGACAATCCGATCAACGATTCAACGAGATCTAATGTATAAATATATTTCATTTTCCCAGAACCATGATTTGCATTCACTGAAACCCCTCGAAATATCATCAAACAAACGCAGTTCAATCAAAAGGCAGATGCTCTACCATTGCGAAAAATACGCTTTGTGCCCTCTAAGATTTATTGGTTACATACAGATTATGACGTAGGTGCACGAGCCGTAGTATTTGATGCATGAACCTATCATGTATTTTAAAAGCGAAATCATCATATGATTGCTATTAACTACAAACTAGAGAGACACTGTAACAAAAGTGTAATAAAATTACCGCTTTTTCACAGTAGTATTTTTCGGTGAAGTCAAAATTTAAGCTATAAAGTATTTTTTGACCAATGCCATACTTGACATTCATCTCATTAACATGGCGGTTTTGAATTTTGAAAATATGCAATCGCTGGAAACGAACAGTAAATTTACCGTAAATTTGTCACAGTGGATACAAAACTGACAATTCAAGGTTAACAAAGTATATCCTGGGTCTCAATGAAAATGTTATAATTCTCTCAAAAGCAATTTTAGCCTTACCTGACATGAGGCATAGGACTCCAGCACATACCATCCATTCCTTTTTTGTTGTCAGAGTGATAACAGTTAAGAAAATCGCAGCAAACAATGCGAGAATAGACATAGCGAGAAATGCCAATGCAACTTTGTCTGCTGTCCTGGGGGCTGAAATATAAATAGAGATCATAGCAGAAACGCGAATAAAAGGAGATTAACGAAAATGGAAAGTATTTAAAACTATTTCGTTTCCTCATATTACAAGAAGTACATTATGTCCATTTAACGTCGATGTTATGTCCGGGTCGGCCAAGAATAGCAGAGAATGCCCAAGACAGACAAAATTTGCAAAAGCATTGTTTGTTAAGTATGAGTCAGTGATGGATCGTGCCGTCGAGGCGCGGTCCATCTGTGGCTCATGATTGACAAAAATTAATTTTTAATTGGATAGAGAACGGTGAACTGGATTAGATGGGGTTTAGTCCAATTACTGAAAAAAGGCGAAGAAGCAGCAATGAAGCAAACCTACGACACAAGTTTTATTTTCATATTTTTTTAATTGAAAATCTACTCTTAGGAAGACCTGGAGCTTTACCTAAATGCAGCGGTAGCGGAAGATCTCCGACTCTGGTGGAGGAGTGGAGTAAAATGAAAGTTTGCTATTACCAAAACAAACGTCAAAATTTCAGCTGAATTGGTGGTAAAACGCCAGACAAGGCAGTTCACGCCTAATTGTACCCACCAACCATCGAAAAAGTAGAATCTAGCAAAAAGTTTCCGATAGAAATAAACTTACTTATTCCTACACAGAAACCGCCAACGCAACTTTTGAACAGTCCCACATCGCTGGATGTGGAAAGCGGTCCTAATGAGGCTTCAAAAGTGATCCATCCTGTGGTCGCCAAAGCCGCAATATCCAACACTATCGCCAGTGCTGCAACAAGCAAAGATGCGATCAAAACAGGCTTTTTCATTTTTCAAGACTGTATGATTATGAACACGGTAACAAAGCAATCAGAAGACCTTTATAAGTCAATATTCTACAAGTCCAAAATCAGGTTTAAAGTATGAGAACGTCACAAAACTCAAATAAGATACATGTGATATTATCATAAAGCTAAAAAACAATTGTCTTTTTGTTTTTAATCGACAGTAAAATATTGAATCTATTTAAAACAAAAGTGGCGAACAAAATTTTTATGTTCAATATATGAGTTACGCACTCTATTTTTCCTGGTTAAAAATCTATTTAGGGTTGTAGTTGAGAATCAAATTGATATTTGGGTTTAAAATATTTTTCATGTTTCACTGATAAGGGTATGTCCCACTAAGCATCCTGTAAAACACAAATCGTTTGTGTGTGCCGTGGACGTGCAATATCCACAAAACGAATTGTCTTAAGGCAGGCTCTGTGATGAAACTGCCAGAAATGGAAGAATGTACCTGAATAATACGATCTCGCATAACCGTCTGCTGCACACGAACGTGAACCTATCAAAATTTTTCTATTCGAAACAAGGACTATATAAAAATTTCGATGTGTGCCAGGAATCAACGATGGTTCGTTTCCACTACACTGTTTTAAAATTCTTGAAATTCTTTTCTAATTTTCTCATTGTGGCGCTATTACCCGATACTTTTCCAGTCAGAAATATTATTTTGTCACGCATGAGCCACAGATGCCCCACATAGACATCAGTGCCCCCCATAAAACAAAAACAATGTTAGAAAAATCTTACTACCAACAACTACACCACTCTGCAATCCCTCTCTCTCCTATCTCCTTTCTATTTAAATATAAAACGCCTTTTTATAGGTTGTCATAAAAATATACACAGCCGTATAAAAATTTTTCTGAATCTGAAAATCTTTTTTTCAATTTTATAAAATTTTAATCTTTCAAATTTTGATCACAAACGAATTCAAAAAACTTACAAAAAAAACATATCTAACTGCATAGCAAGAAGATATGCAAGCCAAATAGTACAAAGCCCGAATGTCGAAATTTAAATCATCTTCTAACATCTATCAAAAATATGTGTACCAACACAAATCCTAACAGTATTGTCATACATGAAAATCAATATTCAAATTCTACGTCCAAAATATTTAATTCGAATGGCGCCGCTTAACAAGTAATACCTTGTTGTTCAAAACCGTTGTTGCGAAGGATTTTTCTTTTATGAAAAGAGAAAAAAATGAATCAGTATATCACAATATCAAACCCAAAATAATACAATATAAAGAAAGGTCTCGGGTAATTCCATAACCAATAGTAAGGCCTCAAGGAATTTAACTCTAACCGATACCTTATCTCTGTTAGTTTTCGAATTTGTGGGGTTAACCCTTTGAAATATTTTTATACTTTGGATTTTAGGTGCCTGTCGAGGCATAACCAAGCGTTTGCAACTCAAATGGGTTTTTTACCGTTATGACTCATTTAGAACAATTATTCTTTGGAACGTGTTTTGTTAGGTCCGAGCCTCTGACGGGCCGCTCCTGTGAGGCGCGATCTATCTGTGCCTCATACTTAACGAAACTAATTTTTGATGAAAAATATGTAAACTATTATCTGTTATATTTTTCTGGCGTATTCACTCAAGCCTGACTAGAAAATTTTGCATTATGCACGTTTTTAAACAACATATTATATAGAACGTATTTTTGGATTCAAAATAATATAAATGAAACTTTGCATTTATATAATAAAATATGGGATGAAATCACAATTTGAGAAATATCCCTTTATCCATATGTATTATCGATTGAAAGAAGGTAGGTTTGGGACTTATTAAATATCCCTAATAGAACTTGACCGTTATAACAGGGTGCTGTGAGTGGTATCTACCATCTACCGATTCTTTTATAATCGTCCATTACGAAAAGCGTCAGAGCAATTATAAAACAAAATAGAAGCATTCCAAACATTTTTAGTAAAACATATACAAATGTTTATTTTTTATTATTTTAAAAAACTACTAAAGAAAAACCAAAGTTGAATTATCCGTTAAAATTTCAATATCCAGATTCGACATTGATAAGATGAATACACAAAATCAGCAATTAGAAAAAGCATTAATTTGATATCTATTCAAGCTTCATTGCAAATAATTTATTTTTTTATAGAATGCCATTTACAAAAATATTATAAAACTTTACGATTCAATACCGCTATATTAAGCCCATTTTTTCAATCCGGCGTTTAACTTCAAATTAAATGGTGTCGATTTATTTTGAATATTCTTCTTTCAGCCAGAAAGGGTATTTTGTCAAGCATTCACAGATGGACTCCGTCTTGGCCAAGCGCTCAATCAGTGACTCATGCTTTAACAGTATATGTTTTTTTTAGTATTAAAATAGTCAAAAATAATGCAGTAACACGTATTTAATTACAAATCGCCGTAAATACAGGTTGGAAACAATTTCTAGCAACAACAAACTGATGCCCACAAAGATGTTACTGGACGTAAAATATATACAGGATTGAACCGTAATAGTGCAGTTCATTTCATGGTATCTACTCTGGATGAGGCTGAAAAATTCATTTGAGTGTATCTACTTTGGCTGATTATGAGACAACGCTATAGCAGAGTTTGTTTGATGCTATATAATCCGGATGATGATAAGATGATCACCGCTATAGTGGAGTTAATTTAATGGTATTTCCTCCTATTTCCTATTTCCACAAATGCTTTGCTGAAGGGTATTGGCGTTAATTTGATCAATTTAGCAGCGAAGAAACGACATTCTAAACAATACAATCGCGATCATTCGCTCCGATTTAAAAAGAATTATCAGAATACGATTCAAATTCTAAGGATTCTTTTTTTTTTTTGCCCGACCCTATTAACAGATATCACTAATTATCTTATCTAGAACAACGTCCTCGTTAATAGCAAGCACCATTACTTGACCTATATCTTCATAAAAGTTTTTTTCCGTTTGAAGCTAACTGTGCGCCTGAACCTAAGAATACAATTCATCAACGACAAAAAATAGTTTTATGCAGCAGCCAATCTCACGTAAACTTGTAGACACCACATGCAAATAGTAAATTTCTACCAATATTGAAAAACTTTGGGTTTTATACAAAATACTGATAATGGGAATGCGTTTTGTCGACTTTATAAGTGGATGTAAGAATGTAGTAAAGTGCTTTGAGCTAGCAAATGTCACATTGATTCAAGAGTTGAACAACTTACAAAAAAGCACATATTTCTCTGCACAACGAGAAGATATACAAGCCGAATAGTACAAACCCCAAATGTCGAAATTTAAATCATCTTCTAACATCTATCAAAAATATGTGTATCAACGTAAATCCTGACAGTATTGTCATACATGAAAATCAATATGTAAATTCAACATCCAAAAATTAAATCCGATCGGCGCCGTCTAACAATTAATAACTTGTTATTCAAAAGCGTAGAACATAACGAAAATAATACAATAGAAAGAAAGAGTAATATAAGAATTACTAGGTCTCAAAGAATTTTACCTCTAACCGATACCGTTATCTCTGTTAGTTCTCGAGTGTGTGGGGTTAGCTCTTTGAAATATTTAGTACTTTTAGATGCCTGTCGAGGCATAACCAAGCATTTTCTCTCAAAGAGGTTCCTTTGCCGTTATGACTTGATTAAAAATTAGAAAAATGATTCGTTGGAACGTGTTTTGTTAGATTTGAGCCACTGATGGGCCGCGCCTGTCAGACGCGATCAATCTGTGGCTCATACTTAACGAAAGTAATATTTGAGGAAAATATGCAAACTATTATCTGTTAAATTTTTCTGGCGTATTCACTCAAGCCTGACTAGAAAATTTCACTCAAACCTGACTAGAAAAAGTGAAACTTTGCTAATAAATTAATACAAATAAAATATAGAATGAAATGGCAATTTGCGAAATATCCTTTTACAATATCGATGGCATAAAATTTCGCATTTTCTGCGCGTCTGAAGTGGTGGGCGACTGAAAGAAACAAAAGAAAAATTTACCAAAACTTATTGTATTTTGTCATTAAAAATGTAATTTTACGCTCTTCGTCACGGGGGTGTGAATTGAAAATATATTACCTTCGAATATGTGTGTGCTAATATTAGCATATAAATTTCTTGATAATAAAGAC